>JANEHU010001014.1:0-281990 GCA_027563435.1 Nasonovia ribisnigri | reverse complement strand
AATTTCTAAATTCTATTAGCTGTTATTTGAAATTCAAATAAAAGCACGTCTTATAATTTTTGAGTAGTACTATTATACGATTACTTTTTTTGTTTTTTGTTTGCAAAATATTTTGAGAACGATAATAATAGTAACACATATTTAGAATGGACTCATTCGGTTAAGGAACGCAGTATGATATGTTTTTAGTGTTTGACAATAATTAATTTTAATATTAAAGTTAAAAATAAATACGCAATTTATAAGGCAAATCGATTTAAAATGTTACATATATTTACAAGAAGAATGAATCGTTACTGTCTGGTTGTTAAACGTAAGCTCACATCAGCACAAATCGCATAATTCCATATTATTATAATGGTAGAAGTTCGAGAAAACAGTGCGATGAATATTATAATTTGCATTCAAAACAAAAAAAATGCAGAAGAGTTATAAAGGAAGCGCGGACAACTGCATATAATAGTGCTGCGATTTGAATGAAATAAATTGCTCGTGACACTTTCCACGGTGACATGTGGATGAAAACGAATATATTATTGGACTCCGTCATTATCGCGGGCACAATGTCAACGCCCCGGGGAACGAATAAATTATCAATCTAAATATATGGCCATCATCATTCGTCTACCGGTTTGCGGTTCTTTTTAGCCGACCCCTATATAATATTAAACCATGTTCCGGTTGGATTATGTCGTACTTATTACCCATCAGATTTACAATTCAATACAGTTATAGACTTATCGTTGTGTAATCAACACAACATAATATTTCGATGAGTGGATAAATAATAAGAAAAGCAAATTTAATAAAAGAAATCTATAGATACGGTTGGTAGGCTATTAGGGGAGGTTTTTTTTTTTAATTTGAAAGCATGATAAATCATTGTATTATATAAATTCGATAAATGACCCCTCTAAATCTTTGTTCAATTTCCAATCTACAGACTGCATGAAACTTTTTGAGCTTTTTTTACTGCTCCCTTACAATAAAAAAAATACGCGTAATAAACCCTTCTTCGTAAACCCAATAGCTCCCTCACTCTGTTCAGAATCTACAATAATCTATATTATTTATTACGCGTCGAGGGTCATTTTAATAACAAATACAACTTTGATCGTAGGTTGCAATAAATACCATCAAATTAATGTTTGGGCTCGAGAAGATTTTAAACCACACGGTTTAATTTTTTTAGTATCAGAAACATCCGATATGCAACAAAAATATTTGTGCGATTCGGATTAGTTTTGTAATTAGGTATATGAAATGAGTACCTATCGCCGTTTTATGACCACGCATAGTTTTGTCACGAGTTCCGTTTCCCCGGTTACAGATAGCATAATATTGTTAATTATAATACGGTTAAATATCCTGTAATGTAATTATAATCTCTATTGCTTCTCCTTTGAAAGCTGCTATAATTGTTATCGAAAATATACAAAATAAACTAGATTACTAACTCATGATATAATATATGAAGTTTAATTTTGATGGAGAATAATTGTAATGTTAGACATTACGCTCATTGTAATAAATATTACAATAATATTACATTGCTACATTTTAAAAAACAACAGTACAAAAAAATATCAAATTATGTTTTCTAAAATTGTTAAAAATTATTTACGTCATGTAAATCGTTTGTATTTTGTGTTTTTATTTGCCACAGTTGGCAAAATCCAGGTAAGATCTCAGTAAAAGCGTAGATTGACTTAAAATTTTTTTTATACATATTATCATCGTTTTTTATATTTGTTTAGGCGTCGAATATAGGTATATATATATATCGTATACGGATAGCGTAGGTAATATACTAGACTTTTTTTTAAATAATCTCAAATATTCGAAGACTGTATAATATTGGTTAGGGTGCGATTTTGGTCAGCTTAAAAATAAACGCTCCGTGTATATAGTATTCGTTTTAGCCTTTAGATAGCGGTAAATATACCACCTAATTTAATATATATTGTTAAAATAGCACCGATCGAGATACGCGAACGAATTATTTTTTACCAATATTGTTATAATGATTTCGTGTGTATGTCTTACTGAACTTAAACATCACCTGTTTAACTCACATATTGGTTTGGTCATTATAATAGAACTATCGAAATATAAATGCTATTATCCGCATAGGTGTTCACAAAATATATGTTCAATATTATATAGAGCAAACAATTAATTCAACTCGAAATTCGGTGTATTAAAATCACTGTTCATAAAATATATACTGTACCTATAGGTAGGTATCAAAAAATAAGTTTTAGTTATTTTACTAAAAAAAAAAAATTTCTATGTGAAGTCTTAAGATACTTTTTTGATATTGGGTAGTAAGGATATATTGCTCAGTAGCACTGATCCACGATCAGAGCCTGAACGATCGCTGTATGAGTGAAATACCCACTATTTGATTAGTGATTACCCCGTGATGTAAACTTAGTGTCAGCAATTGAAAATGCACAAATACAAACTGGTACAAACTGAAAATACGTATATTACGATCTTATTATGCCTATTTTTCAATGATTGACAGTTTGGTTGACATTCTCCGAAGTTCTCGCATCGTCGGCTCATGCGAACAACGATAAAAAAATAAATAAATGTTTAGACTGTTTCCGTCGTACGGGATGTGGCACTCGTGTGCCCGCACAATAGACAACCGTTGACGTTCAGGGGACATTGGTAGTTCTACCGTTGTCAAAATCTCGCAGTGTTTCCGGTGGGGAGAAAACCCGTCGAAAAAATAAAAAAAAAATAAATAGGGGAGAAAAGTAAAGTCGCTCTCGGAAAAAAAAAAGATTTATACGATCACACGATTGCCGCCTGCGGCAGCCGTGCACACAAAGATCGGTCAATTTGAAGATACAAAAAACGGTACACGCTGGCACGATAACAATATGTTCGGACAGACCGCAGGCCACCATATATTATTAATATTGTTATATAGACCTCACACCCCAGCCCATCGTATTTTGACCATCACGCCACCCTTCCCTGTACCAACGCATCGGGAGACTTCGTTTTACGTTTTACACGCAACTGTACACGCTAACGGCGCAGCACATATCATTACGATAATATTATATTATCAACAAGCGAAATATTAAGTACCGTAATACAGACCTTTGTAGTAACCGAAGATAGGAATGGAGGTAAATAAAAAAAAAAGTCAACCTTCATCATGGATTCACCCATTTTAAAAATGTTTCATTCCGACCGTACCCCAAGATATGAAAAAAAGCACTGCAAAATACCGAAACGCATCATGTTTGTCAACAAAAATTGAGACTACGTCACGACAAACGCGCATTGACATTACCAAATAACCCAGGGTTGCAAAACGTCAATAGGTACATAAAAATGGTTTTTGTTTTTTGGTTCAAATGAAGTTAAAACTAACAAATAGATTCGCTTATCCAGTAATGTTAAGTCTTTAATGATTTCTAATTAAATATCTATATAATACATATTGAAACAAAATACAACGATAATATAATATGTGACGTTGGTCAAGTGTATACAAACCGGAAAATATGAAATTACATTATTCTGCAAGCAAAAAGAAATTAAACATTTGGATGACTGACAGGGAAGCGTACTTTTTGTCGTACCAACAATCGTTATCATCGATATATACCTGCCGTTTATTGGTACATTTTGCCGATCTCGTCACGCCAATCCTGTGCCTTCATATTATTTACCAATGACGATCATCATCTTTACCGTCTTCATATAATGCATAACATCTATAACACGATTTACGTCCTCATAACTATATTACCGGGGCTCGGCATTTTATGCACTTAAAATCATAAAAGTATGCACATACATATGCATAGTAAAATATTGAAATATGCACTTAAAAATGTGTTTATTTTTAAAATAAAATAAAATTACATTTTTTTAGACGTGCGTTTGTCGATTTTTTTTAAACTATATTAAAAAATAACGCCAAACTGTTGATATCTTTGGATTTTTTTAACATACACCATCTTCATCAAAAATATTTTAAATATTGTTTTCAGTGCTAAAAAAAAATGGGCTCCCCAAATTAAAAGTAGAACCTGCTATTGATTATCACCTTATCAGCTGTATTGCAAATAAAATCATAAGGACAAAATTAATTTATAAAATAAGCAATGTACCAACACATTTGTTTTCTAAATAGCATATTTATAACGCATCAAAAATGAATATTGTACATTAATTTTTTTTAATTTTTCTTATTAATTGTCAGTGAATGTTAAATGTTATTGTTAAATGAAAAAATATATAGAATATGCAATAAAAACGAATACATTTTTACAAAACGCATGTAAGAAAAAAACCTAAAATATGCAATAATATGTAATATTCCCAAGCCTTGTCTATACCGTATCTATATGTGACGGTTTCATGAGACGACACTCATAGTTCGAGACAACAACGATGATGACTCCAACGTCAAAAACCTTTTTTATAAACAAGAAATAATATAATGTACATAGTGTATCCGTTTAAAGTAAAGATTTTTAATAATTAAAATATTTCAAAATTATGTTTTTTTTCTTTTAACGGGCAAATTTTCAGATTATAAAATAATAAAAATTCCATTAAATCGTCGATCCAAGTGACTATTCAACACACATCATATCACAAGTAGGTCGGTTTTTACTAACCAAATACGAATTCAGACATTTTGTACCCCAGGTTAGGTATTTTTCCTGTCTTTATACCATAAGCTATAATTTATACCTATACAATAAATTATATTGCAATAAACTTAAGCATATTATATGGTTAGTTACTGTAAAGTTGTAAGCACTTTTTAAAAACTAATACCTTGGGGCAGGTTTACTTCCTTTAATTTGGCTCTATTATTTCAGTTTATTTTTTTTCAAAGTAGGTTTCATAATATGCTATAACGATCATTTCTCAACGGGTTCGCTATAATTATATATTTACATAGTTGTGCTATTTTTATCACCTATTTTTTTTTTAGAGAATCCACGATAACGATAGTCCTCAAACTTAGTACCTAAATATTTTTTCTAATTTTCATATTTAAATAATTAATTCTTTAACACTGATTGTAATATAATTACAACCGTCGTCTGATAATTAATTTTAACCAATCCTACTGTTATATATTATGTATATAATCTAGGTGTAAAGACACTAAAATATTCCAAAAATTCACTGTAATTTTGGTACTCAGATTAATTTAAGACTACCAACCTTTTTACAGTACGTTTTTACAAAATAATAATTCAAAACTATTCGACCTAGTAATTTTTTTACAAAAATACAAATACCTATATTTCAAATTAGTATTTAAATATAATAAGTTAACTAGCATATTATATAATATACACGCATTTATAATAATTATTAAAGAATTCAATACAGTAGAAAACATTATTCAATTCACTTTGTTTTATGTACAACTAACAGGTTTATATTTCAACAAAAATACGTATTTATACATTGTCCCTATATTAATGTGTTATATTCTCTTATGAAATACTAGTATTCACAAATCATAAGCAATATAACAGAGCATAATACCTACAATAATATCTTTAGTTTCATCAAGTCTTTATAATTTATGCACCTTCTCCTAGATTAAGTTTAATAAATATGGTTAAATACATAGGAATTATAAAACATGTAATACATTTTTAATTACACCGCATCGGAAGAATAAAATATAATATCAGCTGAAGTACCTCCTCGGGCACCTAGAAAGTCCTAAAATCTAGAAAAAAAAAATTTCCGAAAAAAATCATGTTGAATTTCTCGATTTATCTGTAAGAGGGTTTCGTCACATTTATAAAAACTTTAAAAAAAGGACATATCACGTTTCGTTAACTTAGACACCAAACTCTAAACCAAATTCAAAATAAAACTATCACGTAATTCTAAAGTAATCCTTCGGAAAATCTCATATGGACGCAATATGTACATGAGGATATATTTTTATAATATGAGCCTTGTAAACTACTATGTAAACAGTCCACATTTTAGACTCTCGTTAAATTTAAACAGTTCTGATATTTTATTATAATAAAATATATGAAGGAATTTATCGGAAATAAATGTTGTAACGCCACAAGGCAATTTGAACCACAACACAATCATTTATTCGTACATAATAAGTCAACTATTGTAAGCAGCTGTAACCATAAGTAGTATAATATACTTTTTGAATAATCGTGTGTAATAGAATATTACGTTTGATTGAACATATTATGAAAGTATAATATGTTGAATCTAGATACGGACAGCGGTCGTAAACCAATGTGTATGATATATAATACCTACCTGTTGGCTGTTGAACCGTAGCTGTTAAATACCAGTCGACCCATTATAGACACAAAGATAATAATATGACTAATACCTACATTTAAATAATTACGTAGGACCAATATTTATAATCACAATATATTATATTATATTATATATTATATTTATGTTTATTCATGTCAATTTAGGCACTTAGGTGAACTATAATATTGTATGTTCCTTAGAAAATTGGTGTACAACATTATAACTGTCATTTCAATACATTTTCCAACTTAAATTTTTTAAATAAATTACAGATAAAAACTTAACACTAACAGTATATTTAGTCAAAAAGAATAGCTAAATTACATTAATTATGGATACAACTTTTAATCAGTTATAGTAAGTAGTACGTTGCTGTACGAACTTCTCTCAAAATAAATTTCAATATTTTTTTTTTCTAAGTAAGTACTTACAATTCAAAATATCAAATAACTCCTAAAATGATTTATTTCGTAAACGAATAAAATATATTATCTACTTTTCATAATAATATTTAGTTTAATAGTTTTATGTATATGTTTGTAATTATTTATCATGGCCGTTGAACAAATATTAAAAAATATAGGTATATTAAAATTAAACTAAAACTAAAACTAAATAGGTATGAAATTAATTATATAATATCTTTTATTTATTTAAATTAAACTATGAATGTAATCTTCATAATTTATTGGATTTAGTTTTTTTTTTGTCCATACGACAAAGTAATTAATATAATTAAATAAATATTTAGACATAAAGTAAAAATTGAAACATCGATTTACTTCTGATAATACAAAAATATAATTTATTGATTTTTGATAGAATATTATTTATTAATACTATTTTTTTTTATAATTAGAATTCATTTTAACATTTAAACAGACACTTTCCGCAGTAGTCTATTAAATATTTAGTACAACGATTTACTTTTTAAATTAAATTTTCTAGTTGTGATTATTTGTAGGTAAATTGTGGTGAAGTGGATATCTGACGTTATTAACCACTACCCACTCAATTTTATAATGGATTTGTAATCGAATTTAGGTAGCTGTTTTTAGATGGTGTTATCAAGATTGTTTTTTTTTATACTATTATTATATTTTAATTGTTCTTAATTTTTTTTTAAATGTTTTATATTTAAAATTCATGAACATAACCGGTCGTAACTACAAGTTCTCGACACACACGTGGAATATATTCAAGTGGAACGTGTGAAGCTCAGATTAAGCGATATAAAAGAAAAGTCTTATATTATTATACTATTAGTATGCGATTGCAATATTGTATATGATAAACAACATCACGATATAAACGTGATACATAAAATGTAAAAAAAAAAAAAAATACGTAGATAATTACTAAAATGTACAGAGACGTCGCTTTGAAATTGTTACCTAAAGTAATATAATAATCAGTGCAATAAAAATTACCAATGTTAAGAATGTTTGAAGTAATAATAAAGCATTATACTTGTATGCCATAAAAAAAAAAAAAAATTATAAAAAAAAACCAACGACTATAAGACGTATTTGTTATTGTATATTTGGTATGTTCGAATAATGATTTCAATGTAGGTACCTTTATTTATTTATTTATGTTAATTAAGATTATTAAGACATTACGCGCCATGTTGTACGTTGCAGAATGTTTATACATTTTTTTAATAATTGTATTATTATATTTCTTTATGATGACGATATAATTATTTTTCAATAATTGTATTTGATTAAAATAAAATAATTTATACTATGATCTGCAATAATGATCATTATGTACGTATATGTCTTATAGGTATTGTAATTTTTCATAAATAAAGCTAAAATAATCTATATTAACTGTTGTGGTAACTTCTCTTACGTTTTAACTCGATTATAACTGGTATGGACGTTATTAATTATTAGGCACCTCTGATACAATTTAATAATTTTATGAAATCAAAAGTCTTTATAATAACAATCATGTACAATACACCAATTCCAATATTACTGTTATTTCTATCAAAAACTATCAGTTAAGTATAGGTACTTAACCCAGTAATAATTATTGCTCCATTCACAAATAAATCTCATCGAGGAGTAAAAAAAAATGTTACCTATGTATAAATTGTTGTATCTCATAAACGCACAAACGAGCAATATATTATATTTACTATAACCATCATAAATGTTCATTTATTCTTAAAAAAATTTCTCCGGCCAGCAAAATTCTTATTATTATTTTTTTTTTTTATAATACTATAATATATTATTATGTTTAATATTTTGGTGATTGATATGAGATTAAAGAATGACGAAAAAATATTAATCGCAGATGTCTGACAAAATAACGCCCGCGGGCACAGACTCCCGGCGAGTCTGCACAAAAACCATTGTCGTTGTCCGACCGACACGAACAAACTACTAATATCGTCTCCTACGGAGTGAACCGGTTGAAACGCCTAATGGTATTTACACACGCGAACGATACTTTATCCACCGAGAGCAATCGAATAACACTGCAGCAGACGTTTGCGAGGTAACGTGAAACTTATCGTTATTGTCCAGAAGAGGCCATAAAGTAATGTACAAGTCCACACGTGCTAAATATATATATATATATATACTCTGGAAAAAAAAAGATGAAATAAAGGTATCGTAATAAATAATTCATATTTTATTAGGTATATCTACGAATAATTTAAAACGACGTCTGCAATGAAACATATTTTCTTATAACTGGTCGAGTCATTATACAGTCGGTAGTCGTGTAATAATATTATAATATACTATGGTGTTCGAGCAATGTAAACGATCCAAATAACGTAGTAAATAATTGTTTTCGAAAATAACTGACCTATTAATCTAATGGCAATCGGAAGAAAATGTTTCGTGAGGTGAAATTATCCGAGAGTAGAATACGCGAAAACGGAGTACCCACGAAATACCATGCAGGGCTTAGTATAACTAATAAATCAGTAACATTAATGAGACAGGTGACGAACAATTCAAATCATATATACAAATAAGAAAACAGATTTACAAAATATACGAAATATTAAAATATTACTGTCGTAATAACGATATAACAGGCCAAAGACAATATTACAAAGTGAATAGAAATATTTTTCAAAAACATCATGTCGTGAACCTATTATTATTAACGAACGGGTTTAATAATATATCTAACATTTGTTTTTTTCAATATATAAATAAATATTTTTAAGAACTGTAAGTTTAAACTTACTGTTTACCTAAACTGTTTATAGTTCCACGTATAGGTACATAACAATGCGCTAACAGGATTACAATTTTCAAGTAACTATATAGGCAAGTTATTTTGTAGTGTATTTAAATAGTATTTAAACTTAAACTCTTTTCATATTATTTTAACAATATATAATACATTCATTTTATTTGTACATTTTAATTTTAAGTGCTCTAAGGAACAAATATACAATTTTCCTCGCACGACCATACGCATCACGCTTTTTTAAAAAAAGTAAACAAATAAACGTTTTGTTAACTTTCTGACATTATTATTATTTATGTTTCAGGATTTGTATACCTCAGATACTTAGTCATATTGGTATTAATTTAACTATCAACTCTAACGCGATTTGGACGGTGTTGTTTAAAAACAGTATAATGTAAACACTATAAACAGTTATAATGTGAAAAATATGACTGTCCATAACGTTATAGATTATGATTAAATATGAATTCTATTCATAATACGTATTCGTATGTTGTTATGAATTAAATTAAATTGAACATGAAAAATATGTGAATGCGATAGGCAAAAATGGTATTTGAATTTGAACGTGTACACAGTACGCCCACAGGTCTTTAAACACATTTTAATAGACGTAGAAATGACTTTTCTAAGACGTTTGGTTTCACCTCTATATTTTATTTTTATTTTTGCTGATGAATTTCGTTTTGTAATGCAATAATAGAAATAATAATAACACGATCCATTGTATATTAATATTTTGTGAATTCCGGATCCATGTAGGGAGGTTCATTTTTAAAATGTAATTAAATAATTGACAAAGAAATTTGTCTTACCAAGTTAACGCTTATTGCTTGTAGCGTATTTTAATATTATGATAGGTACCTACGTAACATGTTAACATTATAAACATAATAAAATACAAGTCTTGAGGGTATAAAATAAAATCTATGAAACTTGATAAATTCGGCAAACATTTAATTTATTCCTGTCACAGAAGATAATTTTTAGACATAAATAATCAAAAAAATATTATTATTCATAAATGCTATAATTAATATTTATTAGGTATATGATAAGTATTAGATAATTGAATATACTAAATATACTACTAAAATGTCATTCAAAACGATAATATTATTATTATGTCACTACCTTTCTCTGAATTTAAAATCTTGCATGGCAGACTATAAATCTGATAATATTGTATATTATTTATGACTAAACTTTTATTTAAAATTTAAAAAAAAATATATGATTTTCTTACAATTTGTTGACATGTCAGAAAATTCGAATTTAGATTGTATGTAATAATATACAATATAACACTGCCACATAATCGAAATGTTTTCTTCTTACCTGAAAAATAAAAATTATTAAATATAAAAAAAGCATTAATAAATGTAATAAATATTTTAATGTATGTACCTATACTTTTACAATACAACCATACGATATATTATTTTCATATTTCTATTGCGAAACGGTTTGTTATATTATAGTGCTGTTGCAATTTTAAATAATAATAATTCAATATTTTTGAAAACTAAATACTACAGGGTTACGTGAGTTGGAAAACGTCATGTAAATGATAATAGTTTATACACTATATTTTCTCACTAAGGCCAGGGCTATACACGTCGTATTCCGCAGCGTTTTTCCGCAGAGTTTTCCGTTGAATTAAAAATGCATTGGTTTATATCGGAGTAGCTAAACAAGACGGCTGTAATACCTACGCCACGGATGAAAACAGTAGTTATTCTTGGCTTCATTTTATCATAGAGTATAAGTTAATAATCCTAAATTGAAAATAAACGACCTAATAGTACTGCAATAGTGTGGTTTTAAACCGAAAGATTGTTTTAGGTACTGTAAAAATACCTATGTTAGATTAAAAAAAACCATTATTTTTCAGTTACAAATATTAAATGTTAAGAATATTGATGTTTTGTGTGTAATGTACCTATGGTACCTAGCATAGTTCTTTTACTATACAATTACTGGCAATCGAACATTCTGAGTCAATTATTTCTTCTTGACGACTTTTTAAAAGGCAAATATACAGGTATAGGTACACGAATCATTTGTATTTGTGGAACAATTTTCATTTCAAGTAACGGCGATGAATAAATTAAACTTTATCGTCTATTGTACGTAGCTATTACGTTTGACCGCGAAACCCATATGGCAGTGCTCGAAAACGCAATCGACAAACCGTCTGTAGAATTGAAACGTATTAGTTCATTGTCACAACGAGCAGCAACGAAATAGGTTTTTTTCACGCATTTGCTCTCGCCTGAGAGGAATTTTAATCATGACAGACGCGATTACCTCAATCACTGCCAAACGGTAAACATTTACAAATCGAGGGGGGCTATCGAGCTACGCGTACTTATATTATATTGTATGAATTGTGTGTATACCCACATAGGTACATGAACCATGTGCACCTTTACCAGTGGTTACGCGATTCAGGTGAATCAGCAATAAATCACATCACGAATTCCCCAAACACGATGACCCAAATTAAACTGAGCGTAGGTACTATGCCGATCGGATCGACACGAGTTTTTCCGCCCGATTTCCGTCCACACGAAACGTAAAGTATAATTTGCCGATTAATTAATAACAACGCGATGGATTATGTGATACACAATAATAGTGATCATTAAACAAGATATATTATTATACAGGTCGATTTTTTGTTTTAATTAAAAACCTTGGAGTTGACTAATATGTATGGGATACCCAAATGCCGCGACTCAGCTCGACTCTTTTAAACAGAAAATACCCACCTATATAGGTGTAAGTAATTCAGTATCAGTAGGTATATAGTGAAACGAGGGTGCTCAAAATTTGAATTTTACACATTGAAATATAGGTAGGTACTTACTCCAAAACATTTTCAGAATATGAAATTAAAAATATATAAATTGTGGTCAAATGACAACTTTACTATAATATTATGTTTTCCAAAGAAGGTAAAAAAAGAGTGTCTGACAATAAAAAAATTATACTCTGTATATTAAAATATAGTGCACTGCAATGTACCTACGACGATGTGCTGAGAACCGGCTGTACATTATTGTTGCCAATTGGCTATTATATTATAATACGAAGGTATCTAAACAGGTACGTATAGGTACAGTGTAACGGTCGACTTTGCAAAGGTTTGACAACAGTGTCACTAAACGGAATTACAAACTCGTACCCTAACCTACACAGTTTTATTACACAGATTCACTGTAATGAACCCAATGTGTGAAAATCAATCGGAAATCTGTTAACCCATTTTCGTGGCAAAATTTCCTGCCTTTCATTCCCGGCGAAAGTGAGTTATACGTACGCGTATATGCGTTTTGCTCACCGTCAGTTCTTTGTTAATCTATACCTACCTGCTACGCTATAATGAAGTTATTATGTTATTGATTAATTTTATTGCATTAAGTACTTATAAATACTGATTATATGGTATCGTAAAATTGAAAACAGGTTCAAGCATTTCAATTTATGAAACGATAATAATCTTATTTATGACCACGAATATTATTGTAGAAAGATAAATTTATTGAGTAATTATTTATACTATAATATCACATAATTTTTGAGCCACCATTTAACTAAATAATTGATACAATTTAAACAAATTCACTATATTACATCTAGACTATTTTAAACGAATTTAGATTTAAAAAAAAAAGGGGGGGAAGTGTAAGTAACCACTTTACGGTACAGTAGGAGACACGTTTATCATGTCATCCAGTAAGTCAATGTAATGTATGTGTTAAGCTTCCATTCATGATAAATCAATGCACACGAAAATGGATTCTGAGAGAAAACTGTCTGATATTATATTAAGTATATTTTATGATATATATATATAATGCTACTATAAAAATTTATTTTACTATTCGTTTAATATAGTTGGTTGAACTATTTTTTGACAAAATCCTTGAGCTTATAATATTTTTAATATTTAATTATTATAATAGCACATACCTATTTGTAAAAAATATCATAATAAATATATTTTAATATTATTGTTATTGTCATCTTTTGAGTCAATACAGACTGTGTAAACAGGTTCGACGTATAATTTAATATTATGTAGGCAATACCTTATAAAATTGTAATAATCTAGATGTTTTGAAAATATCATTGTTTGTATTCTTCAAGAATAATATCTTTGAATTACCTACTTTAAACTAATATCGTTATATTTTGCGTTTAAATATATGACCTTTGTCAAATATCATTAAAAATCTATATTTTTAATTTTAATGTGCTATATATTTATTAAATTTTAAGATTTTGGTTAGAAATTCTTATGAGATACATCATGTTAAATTGTTAGTCCTTTCCTTAAAAAATTTACCATTTTTGTGATTTTATCAACATTTAACTAAATAATTTTTAAAAAAATTACGCATATGTATTTTTAATATTTTCATATACCTAACTATAAAAACACCTTATATGTTATCTTATATTACATTTTAAAGCTTTTTGACCAAATATAATAATTTTCATAATTTTATCAGCAATTAATAAAAAAAAAATGCAAAAATAGCTTATGACTAGGACTAATATTTTAAAAATTGGCTGAATATTTCAAGTTTCTACAATTAATACTTTTTCTGTAACAAAAAAAAAATTGAATTGGTTTGATAAGAAATCGTTAAAGATTCACAGATAGATCCAAAATATTTTGAAAATGATTACATGGTTAGTAAAAGTTAATATATGTGCCTATATTAAATATTCGACGAAAATGTCAAGTCTATATTCATTTTTGAATTATGAAAAAAAAATTAAATCGATTTTGTCAAAAACTGAATAAAAAATTAAGTGTTTATTTAATGGTTTTTTGTTTTTTTTTCCGGTTGTATCAAAAAGTACTGACAATCTATTACTTTTACATCACAGTGTAACAACTAAATCCAATTTTCTACAAGAAACCACCCTCAAAGGTGAAAATCAAAGCATTTGTATTGCTGCTCTGATAACAGACAGAATAAAAACATACATCATTGTACAATAAATACATTCATCGTTCAGCTCAGATGCTAAAAAGAATGAATATAATTTCTTCATTCTATACATTTCAAATACTTTGTACTTGGATATTATTATATGTTTGTTTATTTTGTAAGATTAAACGATACAAAACCCTTACTAAGGTCTGTTATAATCAAAATGTCATATGCATCCAATAAATGGTACTACTACTTAAGTAACAAGTATACTAGCCCTATTTTAGTTTAGGTACTAGTAGGTATAATATGTATATTATACTACGTTACAATTATAATTTATATAAAATTACATGGTTTTAATGTATTAATTGTAGGATCTTTGTATTTGAATTTTTATGAGTAATTATTTATTGTGAGTTTTTATTAAAAAAAATATTTTATTGTACTTTGCCAATTAGAAGATAATTTGGCTGATTTTTCTGCTTAAACAGATAAATGTTCAGTTTTATTATAGTTTATAACACTATATTATTATATATATATATTAAAATACAAAATTTAGAAATTTGGCATTCGTTTAGTAGAATTTATTACCAAACTGTATTGTACGTCTACTTATTTATTTTATATGGCAGTTAACAGTTTGTTGTATTAAGGGTTGTGCATGTGTGTTTACTGTTTTGGTAATGTCAATTTGAACACATTGAATAACATGAATTGGCAATATAACATTAATTATTGATCATAATACATGTTTTGCTAGTAAATTATGTATGAAACCCAGACACTTATTAGTATGCTCACAGAGCGATGTTTTCCTAACTCGTATAGTATTTGGATGGAATAATTATTGATTTAAATGGACATTTCTATCATGGATTCTGTGCATGAACCCACATAGTCTATTATCACGTATTGTGGAATGTGGGCATTTAAATATTTTGTGTCATCGATCATTTGTAAATCCAAATAAAGACACACAAAAAAGAAGAAGAGACATTTTTATCTTTCGTCGAAGTAAGTGACAGATTATTTTTTTAATGACAAAATCTGACAGTGATGATGACACAGACGTCCTAATACATTTCAACTTTCGAACCAGTAGGCGACAGCAACGGATAAGAATTATAGATTGTGTTTTGTTGTACTCTATTCGAGCTCCGAAGTGGGGAGGGAGTAAGCATTGTGGAATATTATTTAGGCCCGGATTCTGGAGGGTACTCAACGCAAAAAGTACTCAATAAATAAAAAAAATAATACAGAACAATACCGATGGAAAAAAGTATTTTTATCTGTTAAATATAATACTCTGATGTGTTTATAACCTTTCGGCAGTATTAGAGTTTCGTGTATTGACACTAAAGTTAAATGTGTAAATAAATTGCACTTTCATTACCACCAAATTCTCATTCATAACAATAATCAGATTAAAACTAGGCACAAGTGAGAAAGATTGCTGGTTGTATTATAAAGAAACCGCTGTGTAAGGGAAATAGTAATATAGGAAATATTTTATAGGATATACTGGTGAAGGGACATAATGTTATGTATTCAATAATCAAACGATCGTTCTATAATATACATATTCACCCAAAAATATATGACAAAACGATCGAATATTGTTAACTTTTACCTCGTAAAAATAAGTGCAATTCACTGAATAAGAATTCTGTAGATAATTAATAATAACAAATGTTAATCATTTTTAAACCTTCGAAAAATTCGATATTTATGTATTAATTTAACAAATTGATGTAAGAGAAATAGTAATAATATAACATTATTATAATATATTTGAAAGCGATTGTTGTTGCTTTGAATTATGATTAAAGGCGCTATTAAGACATTTTTAAATAATATAAAAAAAAAAATGGAAATGTAATTAAATATTATAAATTATAATATGTTATTTAAAACGTCAAGACATAATTACCATTGGAAATCCATCATATTACTATTAATCATTATAATAGGTACTATTGGAATAGAATAATATACTTATTCAATAATTGTAAACTGTGAATTCGTGGATAATATGTTTTACTATCTGCTGTGTGGTTATAATATGTATAGTTAATTAAATCGTTTGTGTATTTTTACAAAATAATAATGGCTTTTCGCTAAAATTTTAATACTGAAATGTTATTCAATGTTTACTCTGAAAACATTAAAACTATGTAATAGTAGTTGTTACGAATGGAATTGTTATTATTTAACTGTTTGCTTGAGTCTTAAGACGACCTATCCATAAAATTAGTGAACTAAATAAGATGTCTTAAAGTTATTCTGATCAAACAATACCATTAAACAATGTACTCTATAGCGGCTTTGATAGTAATTAAAATGATTAAACGGTAAAACTTGAATTCGCCAAAATGATGTACCTAGTTTTTACAATATTAATAATAAACACATTATCTGTGACAGTGAGCTATAATTATCGTCAGATGTGAAAAAAAAATTATTCACTGGAGTATAATTATCCAACATTAAATCTGCAGTTTAATTAAGTTGTGTCATGACTCATGACCTAATAATTACCGTCGTATTAGCATAAAAAAAATCTACAAATTTTAATCAAGTTATAAATTATTTTGATAGACATGAATCCACCATTATTACATAAATAAATTATTTAAAAAAAAAACCAATAAAAAAATACGGTAGATTAAAAACTCAATCTAAAACAAAACAAATTATGCACTTAAATAAAAACAATTGAAAAAATGTACCTATTAATAAAATAAAGAAGAATATAACCGTATAAATCAACATTTTGGAATTCAGGCCTTGTTAGTTTTGTAATTATTTAAAATCGTATTCAAAACAATAAAGTTATTAAATAAGCATTACAAAAATTAGTTAATAAAATAACAAACATTAATATCGAGAAAAAATTCAAGAACTTGATTGATGTGGGGCGTCGAGGGGAACCTTTCGTACGCCAATGAATGCATAGGTACTTATATATTATATTATCAACGCACCTAATTTCACAATAGTGTGTACTTGAACTTAAGAAAGTCATACTAATTTCCGATCCATATATTAGTATGTGAATTTCACAACAAGATCTTATTATTGTTCTTTACTTTCTTTTTAATAAAATATCAGGTTTAATCGAAGAATATGTATATAAATATATAGGTAATTTTCTATAAATGGAAATGTTTATTTTTTACTGAATTCAGAATTGTGTTCAATATAATTACAATATTATTAGTAGTTATTTTATTTTTATTATAAAGGAATGTATTTATTGTTAAATTTATGTATATAAGAAAAATGTATTTATCAATAAACCAGCTATAGGTGAAAAATAATATTATAGTTTTGTAGGTTTTGTACTAGAAAAATAATTTTAAAGATGCTAAAATGTATAGTGTACCTAATTTTTAATTCCTAGTGGCGAGGAGAGAGAGAGATAATTTAATTTTAAGTTCAATCATATTTTTTCCATGAAAATCTTTTTATATGACCAGTGCGTAGCTCCAAAAATAATTGCAGTACACCGCGCGCGCGGATATGTTAGTTTAATAACTTCACAAAATGGTCACAATTCATCATCATATAAACAAAATTATATTTTTTAATACTCTTTTTGTTGTGTTAAATATATTTTAGGATTCACTTGAGTAGCTTGAATAATTATTGATAGCATATAATTAACTAATATAAACGTTATTTTAAGCAGTTCAACACAAATTATAGTTTAAAGATGATTAATTTGCAAACTGTTAACACATTTTTAATGAAAAAACTACTAAAACAATTTTCTTCACAAAATCGCTTTTAAAAATATACTCTCACGCCACAGTGGCCCTACCAAAAAAAACTGTCGTTTTAAACGTGCGAAGAATGTTCACCGTTTTAAAATTAATTTTATGTTTAAACGTTTCATGAAAAACAATTTAATGAGCAAGGAAAAAAAATACTGATACTAAAATGTATAAGATAGATCACTGAGTAGGTCATTGTAATTGTAAGCAATAATAAATTATTGAGTTCAAAAAACGATTCCAAGCAGTGAATTGTTTACCACAAAACATTCAAGGCTCAGTGAAAAAAATACTTGCTTATTTATTCACTCTTATTTTTCTGTTTCCTCAATAGATTTTCAGAGATTCGAAAGTCACGTTTTAAATTATCAACAATCCTTGATTTCCAATACACATGATTCTGTCTGTCATTTTTTTATTATTAGCCGAAGAAATGTTAATCTAAATCTAAAATGAACATACTCTACTGGTTATATACTCTTCCAAACTATCATCGAATTGTATATTACCAATATCTGATAATATAACAACCATGATACTGAACACGGCCATACCACATTTTACCTGGTTTGGTAAAAACTAGAAATATTTGTGTGACTTGTAAATATTATATGTATATACATAATATATAGTTTATATTCATTAATATTGGTTTATAAATTATAACTTAGGACTAATAATATACCCTATAATTGTTTTTAATTTTAAATAATTTATATGTTTATAAGTAAATAAATCTATAAATAGGGTAAATACATTTCTATATCGACATAATACGATTACAAAAACTACTATAATAATATCAACAAAAACCAAAGTGAGTACTTATGGACAATTTCAAAAAATCTTTTAATCACAAATATAAAAATGAAATCATCTTTTGTTGTTAAAATCATTTTTAAATATATAACATAATTTATGCGTTTCATTAAGAAGCGCTTAACATTTTTAAGCATTTAATTCTGAAAATATGTTTGTAATTATATTGTTGAATAATACTATATTATTTATAATACATAATTTCAAAATACATATTTTTAAGTTTAATATAAGTACATGCCGAAGATATTATTATCTCAAAAAATGCAATTGGATAGCAGTAGCTGCGTTAACAGAATATAAAACAAAATTGTAAAACATGAAGGGTAGTGACTTTGTTTGGAATATTGTGGCACAAAAAAAAATGTTAATGTCCATATGACCATATATGTTGAGGTTTTCTGTGTAATGTTATTTCTTGACACATACCGGTGGATTCAGATTGTGGTAGGATTTATGAGAGTAGTGCAACACCCTACTCTAGTATCACACTCAAGTACACTTAAATCTACGCAGACATTTAAAGTGATATACTTATGCAAATCAAAAAATGCGCGGAAAAGAACCTAGAATCGAGATTGAACAGACATGTAATGCTGGTGAAATTAAACGGAAAGGGCCAAAGGAAAAGTACGAAAATTGGCTGCTCAGATGTTTATCCACAAAGTGTAATATGGAACGAGCGTTTCACACAACTTACAACACCGTTAAATTCAATAAACGTGACCAATAAAATACACACTGAGCCCCCCTATGACAATCTAGTATATTTTTAAATTTATGTTTTTTTCCCCACTTTAACATTTTCATCACGTATTTTTTGAATCTTCTTATAGAAATACATTTACAAATATATATTTCACGCGCAAAAACATAAAATATAAATTGGATAGAAATCCGTGGTATTTTTAATCGTTTTTTTATTTTCTCACCCTCTCAAAGTGTTATCGATAAAATATAACATAGGAAATACAAAGGGCATCAAAGAAATATTCCAAGGGTTGAATAAATTATTGAACTCCATTGTGTGAGTTGGTACTTTGAATGTAAATTAGTCATGTGACTTAGGTAATTTGATCAGTTTTGCTAAGCATTTGGATAGCTTCGAACTAAAACAGAGAGTTTAACTCAACGAAATAAACTGATAGCTGACAAGTCATAAAAAATTACTTTATCGTTGTATAAACAAAACATTTTTAAGACATCAAACCCTAGATACCTATGCAAATCAAAGCACTCGGCGAGCACTAATCTAGTAAGACCAAGGACAGTACAATTTATTAATAAATAATGTATGCAAAAAAATTTTGTAAATAGAATTAATTTTTTTTTCGCAATCAAATTGTGCTTACATACTAAAAAAAAGATATATTATTATTGTAGGTTAATAACAATTAACTTTGTCGGTGAAGCGTTAATCATATTAGGTACAGTGTAGCGATTATGTGCTTGTTTTACCGGTTTTTCAGGAAATATTTTTACGGGATCAGTAAAACAAATTTGTTCACCATTATATGTTTATGGGTTCAAAATTTAACAGGTACTTAAAACGTTTAATTTTTTAAGTTTCTATGTGCAGCCGATTTAGAATAAATGGTGTTGGACAGAAAAATAACTGTAAATATAATAATGTAGTCTAACGTTACAAACTAATTAGTAAACATTTTTTTTTTAGTTAACTCAGATTCACATTGAACTTTAAACATTAGTCGATTAAAATAGCTTATCAATGATTTAAAATAATATCATACGTTACTCTCTCCGCTGAACCACCTTTCTCCTCGTATAATATATATATATACTGCGTTTACACCACATTTATTTGTACAATATTATGTATTGTTTAAGTGCCTACTTAAAAGTTGCAATTAACACAATAATTATATACTATAATAATATGATTATAATAAAAATCTTAATGCATTTTGAACATTATGTACAATTAAAATATTATTAAGACTTAACGTCAAACTTTTGTTTATTGTTGGATTGGCAGCGTATAAAATGCCCAAATTTTTGGCTGTGTAAAACAGTCATCATTCAAAAGTTATATTTTTCACGCCAATAATATATATTATCTCTACGGCTACAATACCATACCAACATTTTAATTTTATTTTATTACCTAAACTATCGTGCATATGTTGTATAACAGTATAATGGTTGGTGAGAGATCGCAGGAATGTTTATAATCAACTATAACCCACCGAGAAACTGACAATAAGGACTTAAAATCTGCCACAATTGACAAACATTTGAAAACCACGTACAACGACAATGGAATTGCTGTCCAAATATTTAATGAAACCGAACGAAATGAGATTTTGAAATTTTATTAGCCACAACTCGCACAAGTGATGGATGGAAATTCTAAAGGTTTTGTATAGCGAAGACCGCTTAAAGTCATATTTCCGCCGAAGAGATTATTTCCTAATGCATTTGAATGTGAATGTAATTTCCAGAGTTATATGTGTGTATCATCACACATTTATTGCACATTTGCACATAACTATACCCTTTTGAAAACCATAAAAGCTTATTTCTTACCACGAAGTCAAGAGGCCATTGTTGTTATTGTAATGGTTGAAATGCGTAAAATAAACATTATATAATATTATATTATTGTATACAACATTATTAATGTTTATTTGGGGCTGGTATATTAGATAATAATATAAAATTAATAATTTGATAATGGATTAATTAATTTGACAGGATCAAACGCTATTTTTGCAAAAACCAAAAACTTCATAACATACATAATTGCAGGCTTTAATATTTTAATAATAATAAAATATGGTAAATCATATTATTACTATGTGAAATAAAATGAATTTTTTAGACATAAACATGTTTTTGGGTCGGGTAGGTACAAAGATATTTTTATTTTCTAACCGATTTTTGCATACTTAACGCTTTTTTTATCATCATAGAAACGAATAAAATGTAAAAATAACCACTAGGTATATAATATACAATTAATTGTTACCTATTAATATACCTACATATTATTTATGATTCATACGTTTTCTTCAAAGTGGAAAATATCGAGTAGCGTACTACGTTTATGTCACACGATCACCACACATGAACTTAGTACCTACTTACATTTTTTTTTTTTTTGTTATTTAATATAATCTATTATTTTTAAGATTTGTCCTTTACATAAAAATAGGTTACTATTACGAAAACAAATAAATTAAAAACAATTAATAAGTTGGATAACGATTGCCTCATATTTCAAATTCTAAATTAAAGTCAAATTCCGATTATAATTCAATGTTTGTTTTTTTTTTTTTTATAAATTAAACATAATATTTATACTATTGCGATTGTGTTTTGCGTTGGTCGTTGCAGGTGTATTAAGTGGAATCACGCGAATAGATTATTACATACGAGATACATCGTATAGATTGTTACTCGCGTAAACGTTTAGTGCAAAATGAAAAGCAATAATGTCGACGGTGTTGCATTATCGTCACCAAATTGCTAAACAATGGCACGTACCTATATCTCCTACGGCCCCGGAAGTGCAGCTGCAGTGAAGGCGTTCGTCCGAGATTAGGCGGATCGTACGATTACAATATGGATAACTGCAGTACAAACGGCGGCGTAAAGACCGGGCTTTGGAAGGCACTTACAACAAGCTGCAGCTAGTATAGCGAAGTATACGACGGATAGGTACAACGAACTTATATTGTAATACCGTTTGCAAGTAGCACAAACGACGGACATTCAGCGGACGTACGCAAATACTATACTGCAGGATCCGGACATTTTTACTATTATTATTATTATTATTATTATTTTTAAACTCATCCGATAACAATAACAATGATAACATGGTAGATTGTATTATATTTTATATTACAGAGATGATATCAATTTATTAATGTCCTGCAGGATAGAATTTCCAATTAAGCATTGTGTATTACTGCGTTGCGACGTTTGAGATCAACTCAATCTCAACAATTTAATATCGAATCAAACTCGTCTACCCGCGAAGAGGGGACAAAAATCATTGCCGAGCTCAACTCTGAAAAAAAAAAAAACAATAGTGTTCCGGACGACAAAACGAATGCTCGCCGGACGATAAATCAAACTTAACAGCCGAGTAAAACGTTGTTAAAGTACGCGGCTGTATAGACTTCTAAAATTGTACTTGTCGCCTGTTTCGCGTGATGAACGACCGGCCAATATGAATCTTCAGATATATATATATTAGGCATTATATATTAACAGGAAACCCCTTGGTTATGTCGCTAACTCACCGACCAACGGACGGAAATTTAGAGAAAGATCGAGGCCTTCTATACGGTTTAACGTCTCTTTTTTTTCAAATCGACCATATTCTCCGCGCGAACCACAGTATATGTTTTCCCGTATACTTTGTGTCTTCGCGTCCCCGTCAACGGCCGTCGATATACACGGGAAAATAAACGCGTCTTATAAAAGAACATAAATGTATATATATAAATTTTTTTTCCGGCACACATACCGAGAGAGTGACTTTACGATCAAAACGGATTTTGGGAAACGGCCAATGAACGTATTATATAGTCAATCTCGCATGGGCAATATACGGGTAGATTTAGGCCCTATACACATTTAATCGTACGCCATTTGTATACAACGTTGTTTCGATTTATATTATGCGGTTGACGTCGGTGTAAAAACCGAACGCATAAAACACGGTTTCACTAGCGTTTTACAGAATTTACCTTTTATTATTATTATTTGAACAGCAGATCAAATATATAGGCAATATATTTTACACTTTTGAATTCGTTTAACCACAGATATTTATATACATATAAACTTTATCGTGTCAGAAATATACCTCACGCTGACCATTATTTCCACATGTTTATTCATTAAACATGTCTACAAGTAGTGTGGATTAAAACAGATCATAAAAAAGATCTATAAATATTAAAAAACAATATATATAATAGTAATAATTTAATGGGTTAGTTAGTTAATTCAAGTGTAATAATTTATATTATAGTAGCCAAGTAAAACAAATTTAGAAAATTATGCAAATCCGTTTTGCTATAAATTCATGATACGTGTTCGATACTTTGACGGCGTGATGGACTGTTTAAGACAGTACATAAAGTTTAAAAAATAAAATAAAAATAAACAACCGTAATTGATTAAATTTTATACAAACCATTTTTAGCATTTTTTTTCGTTAAAATCATCGAGTTATGAACGATCGTAAATCATTTTATGAGTGACTACAAAATAATAAGTCATAACTTTACGCGCAAGGGATACCGGTTGGAAGGTACAAAATGTTATATAAAAATGTTATTAAGAAAAGTGCCAAGTCCATAATAATTTTTGCTTTCATTTTAGATGTACTTCTTATATAATAGACCCGTCAAAAGTTTTTATGCGTAAATTTCTTGAACCCAAAGACGACTCATTCAAAATTAACTTAAGTATCAGTAATAATTTTTTTTTTCCTAGAATTGAACTCGCTATAAATTATGCAATAGGTTTTTACGAGTAAATATTTAAGCATAAATTATACTTAAACCGCCGGAGTGGTTATTATAAAATTGCTTCGACAATAATAGTGATTATTATTAGATCATTTTGATAATATAATGACTGTATAATCGAAATGTGCTATTAAAATGATGCATATATAGTCTAATTGTCGAATAATGTAATAATATTATAATACATTTTGCACTCGATGACGACAAATTAAATGTATAACATTTTCTCGTCAATTCCTTAATCACATCATAATACATTACACTTTATTATTATATTATTGGCTAGCGCATGGAAAATATTATATTTAAAAACTATAATCCACTTATTCTGTTATAACATAATATATAATAATATACGTGTATACCTATTACCTATTTTAAGAAGTTACCAGCTCTACTCGGTAGAGTAAATTAACATACGCGAATGCTGAATTATGCTGTTTAAATCGGTGTTCAATCAATAAATTATCAACCGATATATTTTTTTTTCTTTTCCTTTTGACCATCTCTCTCGAATACGGGTGGAACAAGCGGGACAATAACAACAGGAACGTGTTTTGCATAAAACGGACATTAATCCGAAAAGTTATTGAGATTACGTCTGGCGGCTAGATCAGATAACATAATAATAATAATAATAATAATGATAATAATAATATCTCTAGTCACAATTGTTATTGCCCTAGGTCCTGGTTTGGTAACCCCGACACTAAACGTTTTGCACCGTGTACGCGACGTCCGGTATAAATCATATTTTATCTATTCTACATTCATACACTCGCGAACATTCACTACAAGAAGTATCTAAAAATCTAATTTTTATTTCGCAACAAAATAAACGACGTAAGCAACCCGGCGTGACGTTATTATTATAATAGAAACGTTACTCGTATCCACTCTATTAAAAGTTCTAATTTTCGTTCACCACGCTAAAACTATTTTCGGTTAACTCTGCAGGATTCCGAAAGAATAATTAAGTCGCCGCTACCTATATGGAATTTTACCTTCTACTCGGTATAGCTACATTTAAAGTGGTAAGTTTTAATTTATTCAATTTAGATCTACTTAATAGATTTATATTTCTCAACATCATTCGTGTTATTAAATGCATTTTTTTGTTTTGGTTAATTCGATGAAAGAATTCACAATCTAATTTCTACGTCAAATTCACATCTACGAAACAGCTCAAACTAACCATACCTTTATTTAATTATACAAAAAGTTTCAAATTTTATTTTTTTTGATTCCAAGTGGAGCGATATAAAAGTTTCAATTTTACAATGATTTGTGAGGTTTTTTTGTGTTTATATGAAAACACTTTTTCTAGTAGAAAAATTACTCAGATCATCGATTTCGAGGTGGTTTCTGGTAGCAAATTGTATCTAGTTTGTTATTTAGTGGGTCAAAAGACATTTCCAAATATTTTTTAAAATAATTGGGTAAAAAAAAATACGAAAATATTTTGTTGAAATGGTATGATTATTATTATATTATTATTATTAAAATACGTGTTTGGTAACCATGGTTACCAAAAGGATAGAATATATTCGCTTAGAAACGATTTTTTTCGCATACAATAAATTGCATTCAAATATTAATTATTATACATCCATTACAGTGACCTACCGAATGACGATGTACATACAATATAGCAGATCAGTTACCTATATTTTATGGTTTTGTTAATTTTAATTTTGAATGTATTAAGGCACATATTTTATTTAAGGTATAATTTTTAAAATACAGGTTAGCATTTTATTTTGATTAAACGGTTTTTGACTTACAGGCAAAAACCGTTTTATCAAAATAAAATATAGAATAGTAAACATATTAGATATAATAACTACTTACACTTAATATGAAATACAATCCGTGATTGTAGTCCGTATTATTATATTGTATAAGAACAGAATTTATTATCGTTTTTTACAACTGAAATCTGAACCTTAATATGCCAAAGTAAAAAAAAAATAATATTACTGTTTTTATAAGACACATAGGCGACAGATAATGTATAGTATAAATCAATCAGTAACAAAGCATACTATATTATTATAAACCTGCGTACTTAAGTCGATATTGTACTTAAGAACATAGTATTATGATATTTTACGTAATACATTTGAAGAAAGTTGTATTATTATAAACCATGTTTAATATCATTGTTGAATATACAAGTACCGTTTTGTTTATATAATAACAATTGAACGATAGAATACTTTTTAAGTATATATATATATATATAAGATAATACAAAAATATATGTAGGGCGACTCCCCAGTCCCCAGGAATACTTATCCCCGTTTTTATCATTAATATTGAATTCATTCAAATCCTAACTTTTGGAAATTTGAATTATACCTAAGACCATATTATTTTTGAGTGCTTACATAGTTATTGGTTTTTTAAATTGTATACTGACATAAGCTTCTTTTTCGAACTTGTAATGATTTTTTGCTTGATTTTTATATACAAAATTGAAACTTAAATGAGTGATTTCTGTTTTGCATTAAACTTTATAATATGTTAATAGAATAATATTAGTCAATCATAATAAGTTTCAAATACATGGGGGGCCATGATATGAAAATGTGTCATAGTTATTAATTTGCCTTTTATAATACGTAAAAATATCTTAGTTTAATAAGTACTAAAATACATATTTACCTATGTAAATTATAAAACCATTAGTGAGAATAATTATTATCATCAAGACATAAAGTTTAATAACTCAGAAACTCGTTAAAATTTGAATTTAGATGCATCACCATTCGGAAAAATCATCTGTATGATAATTTACAGTAAAAATATTGGTTTTCATACTTTGAAAAATAAAGTTTGCGTTGCCTTCGGGCACTCCCTAAAATGTATGAGAAAGCCTATGTTATTACATTTGTTCAAAATATACTTTAATATACCAACAAATTTCAAAAATCAGAATTTGAATAACTGCGTTCTTATAAAGGATGAAAAGGGGACATAAATATACATATGTAAATGGTAATATATTCAGGTGTGCTACAATAATATTATTATAAAAACGAATAAACCGTGGTAATAATCCGTTAGAAGTCAATACTTCGATGCTGTAAGTACGCAACAATACGCAACAAAAACAAAGTTCGCTTCAATCATCGTTACGATATAGTTCTTTGGGAATGTTGGGGTCCTCATAATACGTTAGGTAGTTATTGTTTGTTTTTCTAGTTAGAAAAATTGGTCTATAAGCACTAAAAGGAAAACAAATCCATCAAATCCACCAATCTGTCAAATATAGCAGTTACACGAACACGGGACATACACTTACGACTGTTGTAGTCATGTTATTTTAGTATTTTCTAGGGATGCATTAGTTTGTTTTAAAAAAAAATTAGAATGAACCGATAAAAAAATAAATGTAAGCAAAGGTACAAAAAGTTGTAAGATAGGTACCCTGTATATTCCTGAACTACGTATATCATTGGCCTTTTGAATTCGAAATGTCGACGAAATCGCTTAACGAAAAATGTGTTTTAATTTCGTGAGATAAAAATATAATAGCCACCTGACGGTGAAGTACGCTCGACACATTACGACACATGCAATATTTTATGTGTATGACTTTTTCACACACTTCGTGCGGAAACCTCACTCCGCATACACAATAAGCGTATACTCTACGACAGTAAGTATATACAACAGTAGCCGACTGTCGTAATAATTGAGTATCAGTACCTATTAATATACGAATGGCAGTGATCGACCTAATACTACCTACCTATATCCCTACTGCGCTGGAGGCGGACTTCAATAATAATATAATAATAATAATGTTAAATTATTATGTGAGACGTTGCCATGCGTTAGAACTCTGCACGTATAAGAATTATTATTATTATTATTATGGTTCATTACATGGCCAACCGTATTAGAAGAGAATACATTTTATTCTGTGGTATTTATATAATAATATATGACATCAAGTATGCATCACCAACGGTGGTGATTTCGACTGTGGTATAAATGTTATGATATCATTTCATGTTACCAAATAAAGAAAATTGTTTTCGTTGACCGTCCGAAATAATAATTGTTTCTAGACAGCGACGTTAGCATGGCGGCATAATATTAAATATTATTTTATCGCGGACTCGAGCAACAGAGATGCGAACAAACAACCGCAACGATCCACCACGACTATTACCGGCTAAATGCCATACTGCAAGTCGGAATTTCGTCGAAAAAATATCTGAGTTTCTAATAAAACGTCTATGTATTCAATTTGATTATAATATTACTAAAGAATACTGGTTGAATGCGAGTATAAAATTCCCTAATTAATCGGTCATTATTTTTTTTTTATAAATTATAATGAACCTCACGCCATACGAAACCACGGGACTTCATTGACGGTAACGTAATAATAAAAATGATAATAATAATAACATAATGCGGTACCTAGTACCTATGTGGAAACCATTAGATTTATAATATAATCCAACGTGTGCGGGTGTAGAGAGAATAATATTACATGACGAGGCATATATGTCTGAAATCCTAATTATATACATTATCGCTACGAGTAACAACAGAGGAGAACTACACATTATCGTTTTCACGCCGGAGACATGAGCTACGAGCTATAATATAATATGATATTATTGTTATACGGACCCGATACGACGTTGTGATGAATGGATTTCACTAACAATAACCAATTTTGCTTAATTCTCGTATTTAAATTCGTCTGGAAATATAAAATTTAATAATACACTCCGCAGAAAAAAAAATAAGAAAAGTCGTTCGCGAGAACATTATAATAATATAATATATTTTATTACCCAACGGCTAATGCAACAATCTTAGATTATTATCTTTTCCATACCGTTGTAGTCAAGCTGTACCATGGTCAAGCTCACGTCATATACCGGATGATAATTAATAATATAAACCTACGACTATAATAATGATAATCGTGTAGATTAACCTAGTAAATAGCATACAGCGTGGACACCCGCCATTAATTATCCTTTAATAATGCATAATTTCATTCAAATTCTAATTTTATAGAATTTCCAAGCAGGCACCTATGATACTCTTAATAAGTATCATCCGAATATTGTGTTGTCATCTCCGTCTTACGAGTGTGTAACATACCGAATTTATATTCAGCCGTTCTTATACTAATAGTTTCGTAAGTTATAATACGAGAGCTATCATCAAACTTAAAGATAACAACATAATATTCTGTAGTTGGATGAAAGTGTTTTTTTTTTTTGATATTTTAACTTAAAAGTTAATATTACGGGAGTTTTTAAATTGTAATGTTTTACACTCTATAACCAGTGTTGGGAATAGATAACTAATAATTTATCTAGATAAAGATAAAGATAACAGTACCTAATTTTATCTAGATAAAGATAAAGATAGTTATACTAAATTTTATCTAGATAAAGATAAAAATTATTACATTTTTATCTAGATAAATATCAGATAATTTCATGTTTAATTTTGCAAATATTCAGTTATATAGGTATTATTTTTTTTAAATACATCATATATTTAAGGCATTAAAAATTGACATAAAATAAAATAGTTTATTTTTTAAATATATATGAAATGTCATTCACTGACTTAATTTTATAATAATACAATGAAGCTGTTAGCTAACATTTGAAAAAAAAAATAATAACTGTTTTTAAAATAATAATAAGTCAAACCCTACAACATAAAATTACGAGTATTACGATGTAATACTCGAGACTATAAATGAACATTCAATATTAAAATCATGGTATAATGACGTAAATATAAATATTTTTAATTTAAAAATTAAAAAATTTTTTTAAGTAAATTAAAATAAATTATCTAGATATGTTACTCATAGATAACTAGAATTTTATCTAGATGAAGATAAATATGATAGAGTTGAAATTTATCTAGATAAGATAAAAGATGAATAATTTTTATCTAGATAACTTATCTAGATAAATTTATCTAGATATTTCCCAACACTGTCTATAACTCACTTCAAAATTAAAATATTAAAAACACTCGACGGAGACGGACAACACATGCGAGTGACGCGTCTTCTTAAGGACCATATTTTCAAGTACTTACTAAGACTTTTTATACTAATAAAGTAATAAATATAAGTTCTAGTGTTGATGGAAACTTTTTTCTTTCTTTTATTATGAAAAATGAAATTTTTATTTTAAATTGTTAAGCATTTTTTTTATGTGATTTATGTTATTTGAAATTCAAACGAATGTTTACTGAGTTATTATTCCGTCTGAACTACGAAAAGTCACAAATAATGAGTTATCATAAAATATAAAACAGATGTAATACAGCTTAGTCTATTACTAATTAAATTATACTTAGACAATTTTTACAAATTATAAAATATTTTTATAGATTTATATAATTATTACTATCATAATCAATTAATTATAGATCCCATATCGTTTGTCACAATTATCAACACATGGTAATTTTATCCTCAGTACACAAAATCAAAAACAAGTCGTTCAGATTTCGGTGTAGTTACATAAAAAAAAACTAGGCTTCGAAAGTAGGTACCTAAAAAAGTTGTTCTCATTTTTTTCGCCAAAATACACGACACTTCTTGGATGGTATAGCAAATCTAAGTATACTTATGGCTATAACACGGCTATCTTATGAAACGAGAAGAACCGGATCAATGGTCAACTTGTGCGGAAGCTCTAGCAGTGAAACATGGCGTACTTTACTGTTGTAACTATTCAGCTATTTAACTATTTTAAATATAAGTACCTGATCATCTATACGAAGCACTGAGACTCGTCCAAGAAAACATCAACAAAATCCTAAAATCCTTAATGATAATTAAATTATATAATTTTATCTAATTTTTTTCTTGCTTCCTGTATAACATACCTACTCTAACATATTTTCTATTGTAAAATTCACACTGTTATGTTTAATCTCATAATGTAAATGTATATATTAACATTACTGTTGCAAATATTTTAAGCCAATAACACTAGAAGTTGTGACTTAAACAAATAGTAAAAAAAAAAAATTTAAGTAGGTTTCTACATTTTTAATCAAAAAGAAAAATTTATATCGAGTTCATTTTGCCCCAGGTTTCCCTATTTGATAATATTGTAATAATGCGTATTCCTAAAAGTTACAAAAATCAGACAATTTGAACAAGTGAACAGAAACAAATTAAGGTAAGCGTGCTCGGCGAATCATGCTGTATAATATATATTACCTACAATAGGCGGACGGGTGAAAAAATAAATAAAAAAACGTACGTAGGTATATCCCAAACGCGTTATATGCATAGTATATTCGGCTCGGTCGTTCTACGTATATGCAGAATAAATGTTAATTGAGTTTTTACTTGTCATGCCCGTCGCTGATATAATACTTAGGTAATTATATTATGTTACGCACATGCGCGCGAGTTTAGGATTTTGCTCATGTCAAAAAAAAAAAAAAAAATTGTTTTCAAAGAATAAAACATAACCGTATAAACTTTCGTTTATTAAACATTATGTTTTCGTGTACCGACATCGAAACGATGACTTGTTAACATAATCGTATATTATTTTACTATCATTATTATTATTAGTATTATATTGTTTTATGATAATCCGCCGAGCCGGAGCCGACGACTACAACTACTACTATACAACAACGACGACGGTTTCGAAACTATTGTTCCAGGATACACCTAAACCGTTTCAATTGTAAATACATTACGCACGCACGCGGGCAGCACACAGCAGTAAGGCGAGTGGGTGTATGTGTTATTGTCTTTTTGGCCGGACCGGTTGCTTAACGACCACCGGCGAGAGCGCATAAATCATCCGTCGTTTTTCATTTTATTAACTGACGTTGATATTAAAATAATAACAACGAACGCGCCAGCTATACACACATTCGTGCTCGACCGCGCGTCTTAAGACGGACAAAATACAATTAAATTGCCCGTTATTATATTATAATGTTATATTTTTTATCACATCCACGTTTTCTTCGTATGAGACGTCCGAGGAATATTGTGTCTTCTATGACACGTAATTATTATAGGGTGTCGAGCGAGACCTCTGTCAGAGTTGAGAAGACGGCAAACAAAATTTTTTTTTTATCTAAAACACGATAGAAATCTGTTCCTTCCGATTCATATAGAGGTACTTCCTTAATTATTTAACTGTTAAATTTGCGTGCGATATCTGACTGAGGGCAATTTTTGTATATAGGTACCTAATAAATTATATAGGTATATTATTAAGACAATGTCGTTACGACCGATCTAATATATCCATTATAATATTTTATAATAAAATTGGTCATATTGTATAATATAATTGTATTTAGCAATTATAGTAATTCGACGAAATATCCGCCGATAGTGTTTAATTGGCTGTTGGAAAAGGATATTTGGGTTTTACGATCCTTCCTACAGATTTTTATACGCCGACCGACGACTTGCCGAATCACTGCACCCACGAAACGCGGCTCTTTCAAAACTAAAACTATAATATTCACCTGTTTGACCCGCCAAGTCGTAACACGTTTCCCAACATTAACCTTTCTGCTGTGTTTATAATAATTATAATAAAAATATTTTGACAGTAATTATTTTGTTCAACTAATTTGTTTGTCACGTTCAAATTTATAATTATCTATTATAACATTATAATATATCATTTTTTTAAATTATAATTTATTATTTTTAGTATTCTTATAATATTATACCAATTATAAAATAATGGAAAGTAAAAATTATATGTATAAAAAAAAAGACACATTTACATATTAATCGCATACGCATTATATTTAGTACAAAAATCTCGATGGTTTTCGAAAAATATTTTTCAATCCACAAATAAAACGTTCTCATAATCGCGATATCTAGGCCACGTTACTCGCCTCGTAATCCAAATCTACATACATATTTATTTTATGTCAGTAAAATATAAAAAGCACAGTTTAACTCGAACAAAAATTAATAAAATCCATGAAAACTGGAAATGAAACCAGTTTGGTAATATGATAAATTGAAATCAATATACGGTCTATATAAAATATGTAGATTATTTGAGCGCGAGAGTTAAACCACATACTTGATTATATTTGCAGAAACCATCACGGGTTACATCAATACAAGTACAACAAAAATATATAACATAATATTATGAATAGCGTCCAACAAAGTGAATCGTGTTTCACGATAGTTTTATTGCATTGCCGAGCATGCATTAAACGGATGTTGTTTTTATCTATATATTATATTTTTGTAATGAAGGGACTGATTTATAAAATGTCAATCATTATCAATGATATAAGACATTATAGTTATATTACGAAACAAATAGGTAGGTATTAGAAATTTTTTGAAGAATATATTATTATTATAAATTAGTTTATCTAATCATTATTTGTTTGTATATTTTAAAATATAAACGCATCGAAATATTTACAACACTGTTCAGTGATATGCTAGCTATGTTCAAATTACGTTGAATCCAGAATAACAGTTTTAAAATTAATATGAAATAAGAAATAACATATTGGCCGTCGTAACTGCGATAAAATAACATTTTATCGAACAACTATTATAAATTAATTATTCGAGTTTAAATCAAATGTTATTTATTTCATCTTACACAACTAAATTACACTTATAGATTATGTAACACAATATCTTTAAAGTCGATAGGTACATACCTATATAATTTTGCTCATTCTATCAACCACAATTGAATGAAGTCAATTCAAGTGACCTCTTATCGAAAATTTTAAAAAAAGACTTAAATTATTGTCGAGAGAATAAGCAACAGTAGGTCACTAGAATTTCCTATATACCTCCCGATTTTATCATCAAAAAGGTACAAATATTTTAACAGTGATAAAAGTATGCATATTTTCTTATAGAAATAAAGAATTAAAGACATTAATTGCTTTAGTTATTATTATTTAATACGTTATTTATCCATTTTTTAAATATACTAAATTATGTTTTAGAAACCCCTATACTAAAATAAAAATTTAATTTTGAAATTATCTCCAAAAAACCTGAACGCGATTCAAGTTTTTAAAAATTGTTGTATAACTCACCAATCCACTAGCTAATTCTTAGTTTCTTAAAATAGGTACCTTTTTTAGAATATTAAATATATTATGATTATTGTAATATTTACTATTTTATTGAAGCAATAAAGTAATCATTATTATTAAATTAAAAAATTATTATTTTTAAAATATCAACTAATTTTAATATCTCTAATAGTTATTTAAATTACCCAATCAATGTAATAACTAATAAGTAAAGTTTTTATACATTACATAAGACATATAACGATTACATAAACCATCAAAAAATAAAATATTCATGTTTATATTTGGTAGATTTATTATAATTTAAATTACATTATCGATAATTATTATAGTATGATAGTAAAGTATATAATATGGATAGGTATATACATTTTTATTTATTTATTCAAATTTCATTCAAATTACGTCAAAGGTATCAAAATAATATTCGCCAAGATTATTGGTTACTTTTACCATACTATAATTTACTTAACCCAGATTGTCTGATGAAATTTGATAACCGTAGTAAAATAAAACTTCGGAAAGTAACAAACATTCTTTGTTTTTCACAAAACATGATTATAATTTATATTTGTGCGGTACTGCTATCGAGTTTTTTCAAGTAACACAATTGTAAAATGTATTATATTATAAACCTAGTTGTGTTTTAGCTATAACGTTTTGAAATAATTAAATTACATAGTACTCTAAGCACTAGGATTTTAGCTAGATTTTTTAAAATTTAGTTTTACTAATCATATAAACTTATAACTTATTTTTCTTTCGATTAAAAAAGTCACGAATTTTACTTATTTTACGTAGATTCACATTTACTATGTAAACAACATACGAGTTCCCAAAAAATAAGTTAAGAGTTACGTAAAATAGGGATATGATTTTTTTTTATAGTAAAGCAAATTTTAATCGTGTGTCGCTGTATTTTGGGTTCTATAATTTTTTATTCAAACTTTTGTCAATGAGCCATTATGTCATTAGTAACTCATTAATAATTGTAATCCGAAATTAGAAATAATTAAAAAAAAATATTGCGAAACAATCGAGTTAAAAAAATCTAAATCATTTGATGATAATTTAATTTAAATTGTTTTTCGATCGGTACACTACCCAGCTAGCACATATATGTATAATGAATAATGGAAATCCTTCGCCATTTAGATACGCGCGACTACGTGGCGTTAAAGTCCTAGAGGGATATAATTAGAACGATCGTTCGGAGAATCAAACGTGATAAATATCCTGTATAAGGTTCTTTAATCCAAAAAAAGGGGATTCTACGACTCGGTGGCAGTCTCACGCCTTGCCACCCCATTATCCGCCTCGCCCGTTCGATTTTCCAATAGAAATTTCATCTGGAATGATAATGACGACTTACGCGTACCGCACGACCGTTGAACTGTGATGTTCTTAAAACGCGCACAGAAGTCAAATGCAGAATGACATCGGTATATGGTTCACCTGCGGCAACTGTTCTCACCCCCAGCCGCGATGTCCATAGTTATATAATGACGTGTCCCGCACGATTTTCCGCCCGAAATAATAATCACCTCCCACCACGTGTGATCACACACCCCTGTCCATCGCGGGGGATTATTAATCGAATTTAAAACCATGGCGATCCTTGACAACAAATGTTTATACGCTACCCCTGACCATTTATCTTATACCGTGCTTTTCCTCCCGTCCCACAAACACTCGCGAAACAATTACACGACTATTATAATATATATCTAATATGATTATGTAGGTAATGTTTGTTAACGGTTGAAAAAGGGTCTACCGAAAGAACTTTCGGCACAGCACATTTAATTGCATTTAAATGCGTTTTTGATAGCTTATGGCATGTATTACATTTTATTGGTAGGTACACGCATTTCCAGCCGTTAACATAAAATTATTATAATTATGAACTAATATGCATCGCACGAATTGCCTCCCAAATAGGTAAGTTTTTTCTTAATCGAATTGCCTCCAAAAACACCCGGAAGCAATTCGTGTACACAATGTTGGTCTTCTCAAAATGCCTACTGTAAAATACCCGTATTTATAATCAATATATTCACATAAAAATGTGAACACGTATTATGTATACAGGTTGATTCCTCAAGCATGCTCACCCCTTTTTTTACTTCAATAATTATGTCATTCAAAATCTGAGTTTTTGAATTTAAATATACTTTAAGTCCATATTTTCAAATTCTTGAGCATTTTTGTAATACTTACTGAGTGTCCTGTGGTAATACAAACTTATGTTTTTCAAATGATAACACCCCTATTCAACTATACATTTTACATCAGATAATAAATATTTAATAAGATATAATATTCAAACTATCGATATATTGTTATATTTATTGGAGGCAATTCGAGTACTAAAGTGTCAACTACCTAACGTGAGAGGCAATTCGAGTTAATGTAGTTTGGAAATCGGGAGATAATTCTAGTAACCTTTTAAAAAAAATCTCTGGTTGGACCGGAGGCAATTTCAGTGTATAAATGTATGATGTATTATTGAGTTTATCCTTCACATAATCTCGCATAATATGGAATTTTCAGTTCACAATTATTTTTGAGAGTGAAAGTGATACACATGCAACATAACATTAAATAACTAATTAAAATCCCTAAATTATAATTACAGGTAGGTATGCAAGTGGTATACAGTACCTGCAGGTACCAATGTGCCGGGTCCGAACTTGTTCACCAGCTCCTGGACGAACACGCCGGACGCGAGGTGGAGTCCATGGGTGAGCAGGTGTGCGGCCACAGCCACGGCGGCCACTACCCAACCCCAGCCACCCTCGGGGTAGTAGTGCTGTTTTAGCGTGACCAGTTGCCGGATGTCGCCGAGCGCTGACAGACCGGCCGGTTGCGACTTGCTGCAGTGGCCCGGCAACGGCGCGCCGCCACCGCTGCCGTGGAAGCCACTTCCGGTGCCGCCGACACCACCTTCCGGACATCCACCACCGCCGTCACTGAAGCTGCCGCCCACGCCCGAGTCGTTACCCAACAGGTGTGGTAGGCTTCTGGACCGGAAAAGGCCAGGTCCTCCATTGCAGCCGACGCTTCCGACGACAACACCGCCGCTCACCACCACTCCGCTGCAATAGATACGCGTCCCCAAGGCACGGAATATTGTAAAAAACACACACATATCTGAACACGCAATGACAGCCATTCAATCAAAACACGCACCGACACGAGTGACTTTTTTCTATCCTATCCGTGCTTAAAAATAATAATGTACTTAATACAGTTACTTATACGGGTTATTTTCCACTAAGACAGAAACGTTTTTATTTCTATCCTCTAGAACTTTCTGATCTTTTGAACCTATAATTATTGATAAACTGGAACCCGAACATCTCGTAAATCCCAGTTATTTTTTTTTCAAAACATCCGAGTTATTTGAAACATTGAAGTTAACTAAAAACCATTATAATTTTTACCATGTCTTTTTATATTATTTTTGAAACCTTTGACAGTTATAGGAAATAGAAATACACATAGATATGATACAGGAACTCAAAAATGTGTTTGTTAATTTGTTATTCCTTTGTTTAAATACCCGATACTTATCCAGATGCCGAAAGTCGAAACCAGAAGGCTGGATAAAACATTTCACACGTAAAGAGTAAAGACCCAATTTCGAACGATATCGAACAGAAGGGGAAAAATGTCACTCGGTGTATGTCAAACGAACGTCTAAGATTATAATATTATTATTAACACGTCTATAAGGTTTGTTGTTTTTAAAAAAAAATGTTATCGTTTACCATCGTTGGTTAGGTTAGGTCTGCAATAACCAACCGTCGTTTGGAAACCTTTCGCCGCTGCCGCACGACAATACTATTAAGTTTAACTCATATTATAATTTCTAAGGCAGCGAACGAATGGCTTATATTTTTTTATCATGTCCGTCTGTAAACTCCAGATGTGTTGGTCGTCATAATAATATACATATAGGTCTATTAAACTGAACGGACCAGGCCTTCGAGATCAATGTGTTGATAGTATTAAACGAATGGTGTGTTCTAGTGGTGCTAGTAGAAGTAAATAATATTACAGAAATAACTTCACTAAAACTTGGAGCCGTCCAATTTTTTCGTCTTAACGGAATTTCCGAATTTACAGGGTTCAAATTCATTATATAATGTATTTATTTGAATCGGGACTAAGGAAATTTCATTGTTACCAGGGTTCCCATCTTATAGAAGTTCCGTCTTACCAAAGGTTTACCATGTTCTATTATTTTATACTCTTCCGACGAAATAATATTTGTTATTAAAAAGTTATCGATATAATATTATTTAAACCAATAAACCGTTGACTGAGATCATTCGTCTACAACCACGGCAGCTGCGGTAAAATACTGGGGATGGCGCCATAAACGATCGGAGACAATAATATAACAGTGCAGTAAAGGAGACGAGGCCAGGATTTATGTATGTGAAACTTGATTGCCACCGACCAGTGATAAAACGTATATTGGAGTTACCTAAATCTTTAAACTGAGCGGACCTTTCATAAAACGTCCTACACAGTATGCCAATATTCTGTATAAATTCGTTATTTTTGTTATCAAGACTTAGCGTCAAGTTTTGAGTTTTTCATCTCTTCATCTCACATTACCGTTTCGAAATGAAGTATACTATCGAGTCTAGATTATTCGAGATAGCTACAGTTGTCAGGGTTTCGTCGAGTTTTATCAATGGGATGAAAAAATTCGAAACCACATTGAATTATTATAAGTGTACAAATACAAAGGTTATTTATACGTCTTTACACGTGATGACTTATCAAAAACCATGTTGGAAAAATTAATCGTTTCAATAATTCACTTAAAACGATATAGATTCTAAACCTTAGTGTATATTATGTATTTTCTATTAGTATACAGACACGTTTGAAGAGTACCATTGAAACAACTCATTCGGACTTGTTGTTAAATATTTTATATTTTACAAATCATTACTTATACACGCGATCACTTTATCACATAAAAAACAATGTTAGAATTTATATTGAACTTTCGTTTACCTCATAAAATTCTTGAAATGTAATTAATACTATAATTTAGGACGTATAATAAACAATTTTATGTAGGTACGCCGATGAAGTGAATGCGAAGTAAATAAATTCTTCTATTCAATCCTCCTACGCTTTTAATTTTATTAAAAGACATTTAATGTTTTTCTATTTTCTCTTTTGTGTTTAAATATACTTATACTAAGTATATAGTGTAAATGTCTTAGTTAATAGGTATAGAATCCCCGCACCCGGAAATGCTGAAATCGTGATTGTTATACAAAAACAAAACACTAACTATAACTAAAATTATATATTATTTTTTTTATAGTTTTACATTATAATAATAATATGTATTTTTTAGTCGAGTTTAATTCGTCATGGGTAGTTTGCAACCATATAACGTAGAAAATTAATTTCAAAACTACATATTCCTGGAGTTACATGTATTAGGTACATTTGTTATATTATTTTATAACCTACTATACAGGAACATGTAACAGTATAGCACAAACAATAAATTTACAATGGCAATATTAGGTACTCATTATTTACCAATAATCTCAGACTTAAAGGTCTAAGATTACCTAAAAATATCCCATGAGAATTAAATTCTAAAACACCATTAAATGACAAAAAATAATGATTCGGAAATAATCTTGTATGCTAGTATACTAGCATATATATATATATATATGCCTACCTAAAGTGATAAAATATTATTTGCTACAAGCCTTTTAAAAGATAAGTTGCATAATAGTTTATTAATTTAAAATATTTCATAGAAACTTTAGACATTTTTATTAATATATAGATTACAGTAGTGATGATAATATATTCAATCAAATAATATGCCTATTAATTAATAAAGTTCAAAATATGTATCGATCACTGCAAAAAATAATATATAATTAATAATTAATAATATTATATTATTACAACAAAAATAACTCAACTCGTATATCGATAATTAATAAACAATTTGATATCAAATTAAAAAGTAGACCAAAAATCAAAGGATCCTAATCTTAAAAAAAAAATACACCCAAGCGTGACAAATTATAATTTAATTTTATGTTTACAGTCTATACCTACCTACCAAAGGTAAGTTAGTATGTATAACAATTTCTATAATGTCTTGTATTTCATTTATGAAAGTGCATTTTTTTTACTTTACACGCCCTAGTGAACACATATAGATTATTCGAAAAATTCAAAGACCCTTTGGCGACGACACGGCGCAAATACTATATATACTATACGCGGTAAAACCATTTTTTTCAACCAATTTCTTTCCTTTTCACCCCGATCTCGATATATATTTTATTTTTTTAATATCATTGTCAATCACAAATCTCATTTCGCCGTCAAAAGTATCGCGGCGTATTGTTATTATTGTATTATTTTCCATTTTGACGTACGTGTCGAGGGTGAAAATTACATATTGTATTTACTGTTGCAGTTGAATACAATACGCACGATAAATTTCGTGCAGCTTGTACAACTTTAATATACGAAACAGCAACAGCAGAATGGAGAAAACACAATAAAAATAATAATATTCAGTTCGAATTTTAACCATCGACGAGGACTCGAACCCGATCGGCGAAATCGGAACTTATACATCATACACCTTCGACCAAACACCGTTTTGTCTAACGCGTGGCTGGGAGCGTTGCGATACGAGCGAGTTTGTATGGAATATATTATTTTAAATTTCTCCCTCTCTCTCTCTCTCTCTCTCTCTCTCTCTCTCTCTCTCTCTCTCCCTAATGATTTATCGGATTAATATTCGAAGAACACGCTTATGAGACGGATTTCGCTATACATCTAATGATATAGTGGCCGAAATCGGACTTCGATAATATTATAATAATATAATAACATGCGACTACCGCATCGGTGACGTACGCATTGAATAAACGTCCGTTCGATACACGATGTTCTAAACGAAACTATCTACTGCGGCGCTATTTGTAAATAATCAGACCTGGCGTGTGCGTATAATAATATTTAAGTCGATCTCGCAACTGGGGATTACACGATTTCTGTAACGATGATTTATCGATTGGACACCGCCGCGAGAAGGCCAAACTGTCCGGGTTGGACGACTAATCAAATTATGTTTTCTTTTTCTTGGTGCATTCGCATGCGTTTTTAATTATTTTTGTGCGATTTATGCACGGCGTTACACATTATAGTATTATCATCGTTGCAAACCACCACACGCGTGAAGACAACACGATAAATTAATATTATACGATATAATGTAATATAAATAACCGGAGCGGACTTATCGAATAAGCGATTATAATTCGATACGGTCGTAAATAGGAAGGGAATTATTTCAATTTTTTTTTATTTTCAAACTTATCATTGTTCATCTGTATTATAATAATGTTATTCATAAAATACAATGTACATAAATCATTAACACGAGAAGTTACAAATCATTTACGTACCGACCTATATTTTATTTGGTGTTGCATTTATTGCTGGTCGACTTTGTTATTTCGTCACCGATCTCTATTATATAAACAATATTATTATAATATAGGTACAATATATATTTTATATAACATTATGCTAGATTTCAAATGTGTTTGCTTCAGTGAGTCAAATTAAATTATTAAACGGCTGAATGATTAAAAGAGGCGGACAAGAACACAAGATACATTATTAAATAACCCTGTATCCTTGCAAATTGAATATTTAAAAATTAAAAAATAAACTTTAATTCAGATCTGTGTATTATAAGCCATGTACAAATTAACATAAAATTAAAAACTAATATTATTTTATGTATAAGTAATGGAACCTATACAGTTTAATAATACAATGATTGTGGATTAAATAAAATATTAAATTTTTAATTGAATAAGCTACACACAAAGAAATAATAATATTAAAAATACTCCAAGAATTAATAATTTAAAATTATTTTATTAGGTGTATTATGTTACTAGATATTTCAATAAAAAAGGTAAGTTAAAAAATAACTTTATATTCCGTTTTACAAATAAAAAACATTTATATCAAGTTGGTAAGAAATTAGCTTTACACTTTCGTTCCTTGTGTATATTATATAATAAAACACATGATGGGTTTTTGAACACCCAGTGATTATTCTTAGCGTTAGGAAATTACTATTATTATTTTTTCAAAAATCTGAATTAAATCTAACAGACGTATTTTTTGTCAACGGGTCATGATGGTAATATGTATTGCTCGGATCTAATTATTGTATTTTGTACTTAAAAACGAAATTGACTAATACCTTATATATATATCATATGAACTGCATGTAATATAGTAGTGTGACAAGTCAGTGTACCCATATACATACATACTTACATATATACATAAATATATACTTACATACATACATACATACATACATACATACATACATACATACATACATACATACAAACATACATACACACATACATACATATATAGGTGCATTATATATACATTTATATGTATAGAAAGCGACTTAGGGCACCGTTACTCAATGATCCATCTGAAGCATAGATCACGTATGAAACCCGTTATATGCGTCTATTCGATCTTATCCATATTTTATGACCACCACATATATTGACCTTGTTTTTATTAATGAATGTCGTCGGACGGACACTGTGATATTGCAATTTTTCAACACACACGCACATTTATATATATATATATATATACACAGTTCGATATCATTCGGACAACGATATTTAAATGTATAGCAAGTTTGATGTTTGTTATTACTTATCAGTGTTTTTATTATACCGATTAAATATATTCTGTTATCTAGTGAAATAGATTTTCACTTTTACACGAATCCTTTATGCTATAACGTCGTGACTATTATAATTTAAAATGAAAAACTCAGTTTTGTTCTCGTGAAGGGAATATTATATTATACAATATATTATTAATATTATTTTAATGAAGCATTATTTTCTTTGTATTTTGAAGATAGAGAAAGTAATTTGAAAATGTTAATATGTTTTGTAAAATTTTAAGCACCCAAACACAAATTATAAAGCTTTTTTTCTTAAGTTTTACTTTGAGGCTTTAAGAAAAGATTTGTGTTCACAATTGAAACTAAAAAAATAAAATACAACAATTCAAAGAAATGTTTGAATTGCACTTACAACAATACCTGTACCTATATTCTTTTTCAAAACAAAACTTATTTAAATTTATATTGTTTAATATGGGTTCATTGCTGTATTTCAGTTTTAAGAAAAATTTAAAAACGTTGTTCTAATAAAATTCTAGTAAAATCATTATGCTTATAATTGTATTGTTACCTTAAGTACAGTTAAGTTTTTGAATAATTTTGGAAACTATACTAATAAAATATTGAAAATGTTACAAAATATGTTTGCTGTATGCCGTTATATATAGGTACGTATTTACACTTATCTATGTATAATCGTTTGACCCTGTAAATTACATTTTAAAAAAGGGTTTTATTCTGCCGTGATAAATTCTATCGGTAAGGCAGATACCGCTAAATTTAAATTTATCTCCAGGTTAAGTTTCACCGCACATAATATGGTTTTTAATTAAATAGTACAGGGTTTTAAACTACTTTATTAAAACTAAAGTGTTAGTATATTATTGGAAACTGATTTATGTAGTATTAATAGGTTGATTGGTATTTTAGCGGATAGAGTACCCAATAGTTTATTTTTTTAATTTTCGATACTAACATATTATATAAAATCTTATCTATTTTATAATCTCTGTGCGTGAGATATAGAAAATATGTTTTATAAGAGAGACGATTTCCGTGAAACATTTCATCAGTAATTCAGTGAGTACCAAAAATTTTTTTTTTTTACCACAGATACCATACTATTTTTATAATCCGTTAATCCGTAATCGTATCATTAAGACTTACTGAAATGTTGTATGTGTCGTAATAATATAGTACAAAAGACGATTTCGGTCATTATACGATTTCGCTTCTGAACAGAGTATATATACATTTTTCGAGGAGATAGACAATCTCCACAGACAGCTAGTTCGCGGTATACACATTTCGTTTGATGATATAATATTCAGTACCTAGGCTATATAATAATAGAATGATCAGCAGAGAAAGAATATGACGAAGAGCGACTATTTCAGTGCGTGGCACAAAGCGGACGATTTCCAAACCAACTGTGAGAACGATTCATGGGCACCTGGTGAAGACACGAAAACGCGTATGGGATAAACCGGACAGCAGAAAACGTTAAATAAATTAATAAAAAAATTGAAAAAAACACTAATTACATATATTATAATATATTGGAAATAGTACTTTGAGCACGTTTAGATCAAATATTAAGTCATGTGAGTGTGATAACAATGAACAATTCGAGCACACTATATGGTTTATGATAGGTATAATTGTTTTATTGAGCTCCATGGCCAAAATATGTGTGAGATTATAATATTTTATGTTCTTATTAGTTTATATTTAAAGCCTTTAATATTCAATGCGTTTATTGACTATCGTATTATTTATATTGTAGAAAGAGTACATGTATATAATTCGCTTATAGTATGTACCTAAACGTTTAGTTTAAACATTTCTATTATCGTTATTATTTTGTTCACAAGTAGGTACCTACTTATTACATTCATAATGAAAGTGGAAAAGGTAATTTTAGTAACAGCACAATTTGTTCAATTGATTACAGTTTCGATTAAATAGAACTCTTAAATAAATAATACCATTTTATTAAAAATGTTTATAAAAAAATTAAAAAGAAATTTATTCAAATTATTGGGATTTTAACACTGAGAAATTAGTGAATACAATGTTGCCTATTATTTATTTAAATTTTTTAATTTACAAAACATCCTTGTTTTATACGAATCACTAGACATCCACGCTCAAATTACTCAATGTAAATTCTAAGGTAAAAAGGGCTAAAAAGGGGGATCAAATGACCTATGATAATTTCAGGGTAGAAAAAAGCAGCCTCGCCGAATCAGACGACGCCCAAAATATTATGTACTTAAATCATATCATGAGGAAAAAATCCGTTCACACGATAAATGGGTATAATATCTACCTAATATTATAATATAATAAAATACCCATTGTATAGTATTGATTTGTATTGATTGATATATTAAATATATTAAATCTTAGTCTCCGCGTATTTCTGTCCACCCAGCGAGATGTTTATTATTGTGTTTTAGTCGTAAACCTTATAGGCGTGTTATAAAAATATCACAATATCAATGATAACGATAATGGCAATAAATTATTAATTAATAATATTATTGTCATTATCGCGATGTTTCCGGTTCAACCGACCTGCTGGAGTCATCGTCGCCGCCGATGGCCATCATTCCGTGGCCGTCGATGATACCGATGATGATGATGATGATGACGACTCAAACCTGGCATATCACATGGGCGCGATCGGCCGCAGCCGGAACCGGAAACGCGACGGGCCCGGAGACGCGGACGGCGAATGAGGGGTGTCAGGGGAGGGACGCGGCAAAGGGTCGTGATAGGCAGCGTAGAACACAACAATATGATATATCGACACCTTCCGACGACGAAACGGACCGGGGGTGGACGCGACGGATGTGGACGGCGCGGATGCTTGGACGGGGCAATGCGTACGCGCGCCAACGATGCCGACAGACGACTGTCCGGTGCGCGGCGGAGCTTGTTGCTGCGTGCCGTGTTGTACGCCACACGATTTCGTGTGTACACACCGCGCGCAACGATGTCGCTCGACCGCCGGAGCACGTGTGCCGCCGCCGCCGCCGCCACCGACGCGTTCACGATCGCCGACGAAGCCGCGGTTACCGAACTTGTGAACATATTATCATTATCATTATTATCATACCGGACCCGATGTGTCGTGATATTGTTGTGATATTGTTGTCTTCCGCCCATTTTTTTTTCTGCTCTACAGTCTTCCCCACACCCGAATTACGGTGTTGGAGAGTTGGAATTAGTATTACGCGCACCGCACACACATGCCCTCCCTATCCCGACTGTACGTACCTACACGCGTCTCGCGGCCCGTCCTGTTCCTCCTACAGCCATCGTAAAAACCATATCAGTGTCATTATCTCAATCATTGTGAGTATTATATCTATATTATGCTATATAATATGTATGTATAGGTATAGGTACCCCCGCACTACGCTATACTATTACGCGTTATATATATATATATATATATATATATATATATATATTGTAGTCGGTACGCTTTAACTACCTAAGCGTACGGTTTGTTATTATTTCGGTTTCTCGGGCGGTGTTTTTTTTTCTTCACGTTGATGGGTATTTGTTGCGTCGACCACAATTCGTTTCCTTCAAAGACATCGTCATCGTTTGTGCGTTTCTTTGAGTATATTTCGTATACTTATATAGGTACCTAGGTATGTCGAGGGTTGAGATTTAGAACTACTGCTTGCGAGTTTATTGATTGTGCCCAGAAGTTTACTTCATAGTTATTAAATTGTTAGTCTTAACTCTTAAGTCATATAGTGAACAAAGATTACCTACAACTCCAATATGTAGATAACGTTCAGCATTATAATAATATGATGGCATCCGTCGGTATAAACTTAGTTATAAATTATAATATTACAATTTGGAATAACTCGAGCGTTTATCGTTGTAAATATTGAATTGCTAATGTACACTTTTTTTAAATACAAAGAAAAAAGTGATAACCGTTAGAGTTGTACATTATATAGGGTTACACCCATCACAATATATGATATCGAAATACAAATTACACTATACACATTCTCAAAACCGTAAGATGTATCCGTTGTTTGACAATGTTGCACTGTTAAATCTGTAAACTGCTTATGTAAATCGAATCTCAAACTTTCAATAGGTACCTACTAAAATAACCAAGTACGGACGATGGAAAATGATTAATAACCGAAAAACTGATTTTCCACGTATTCGTAATAATAACGTGTCTTTTATGTTATGTAATACGTTTTGAACTCATATTATTACTTATTTTATTAAAAATAATTAATTCATGTATTTATATATTGAACATTATTATTCTGTATACAATACGAAATGTATATAGTTTATCACTCGTGATTTATGTCACATATTATGTACGTATTATTGAACATGTCTTGCCGACAACGTGTAAAATATTGCTTATAAATGCACTGATATTATATACTCGTATTGCGTTATTTGATATAAATGTGTAATAAATATATCTCACGTATCAAAATGTGTCAGTGGCCAGTGTGTAGTATTTTGATTTACGCCATTAGGTCGTGTTGGAAAAGCCAATCTCGCTAATATAGCGAATATAGGTAGGCAATGCTTGATCCACTTCCTAGTAAAAATTATCATAAAATAACAGTATCGTCTATTCTGTAGTTCAATCCATACAATTACAGAATTATATAATGAATACAATATATTTGGTTGAACCATTTAATATTCAATACACAATTTCTCATTTGTTGAACTAAGTAATCAACTAATCGACTATCGATTGAAGCGTTAATATAGTAACGTCCATCATAATATTTTATTACTATAGCTATTCTATATGACCTCATTGTACTATCATCCCGAAGTATGAATAAATTAGACGAATCTAAGTTAAATATTTTAATTTCCTTTTTCATGACATAATACTAACTTATATATAACATAAGATAATTTTTAACATTGGTACTTAGCGTCCGGATATCCTGATTTGACTCGGTAGACATAAGTGAAACCGGATGCATAATATTATTTTCCAAAATTGTTTAATCGAATAATAAAACTATAATTATTTTTACTAATTGTTCGTGTTGTATCAAAACGTTAATTTAAATTCTGAATAAAATAAAGCCTACAAAATCCAACTTTATGAATATACTAAATTATATTAATACAAATCTTAAACTAACTCCCTAACATTAGTATACATAAGTAGCATACCTAATTTATTATTTATTAAATTATAATATTATTCAATATTCACAGTACGTTTTCAAAGTCCTTACATTGTATTTTAATGACTTATCATTTGTCTTTTCAAACGCATGTTTCACATACACGTCATATTGTCGAATGTAGATAAATTAATTTTCTACATACATATTTAATTCCATGGAACTTTTTTTTTAAATTAAAATAGCTGAACATTCCTTTTATACTAATAGATTGTATTTTTTTTTTAAATATTCTAGCCTACAAAGTATATTGGTTTTGTTGACTCGTTTACGGTTAGTCGACGTCGAGTACCTAATTAGTAATTACTAGACAGTCATCCTCTGATGACTCGTAGATTACTAGATAATATTGTCTTTTAGTATTTATAACTCACTGCAGCTGTAGATTTAGGCGGGAACGCTAAGTACACAAATCAGTGAATACATAACCGAAACGTCGTTTTCAATTAACTACGGTCTCGACAGTATCAACTATACCGATCGCTGATTCGGTTCAGCCGATAAATCATTTTAGTTTTCAAATAATAGGACCTGCGCGGATTCGATTTGAACGCGCGCTGACGAACAAAACGGAAATTACAACGTGTAGCATATTTTGTCAATAATTCAAATGTGCATAATCCACGTATACGAGTAAAAATATTATGATCAAAATAAAAAACAGTGTTCTGTTGTCGAAGATGCAACTTATAACCATCACCCGCTCATTCTATTGAGACGTGCACGGGGGCCAATAACCTTCATTGCGATATCAAAATTTTATGCTATGATAATATTTTGAAACTATATCCATATTATTTACCACGCAATATGATTTAACCATAGACCTTAAACAAGTTAAGTTAAATTTGGTTAAATAAAAATTACTTGTCTTGTAAGTGCATAGACTGCGAATGACCTAAAAGTCGAAAGCTTTATTTCTAATAAAAAATAAATATACAAAGCATATACCTCTCTATTACTCTATAAACTTAAATGGATGTCTGCATTCACACAACTTATTCGAAATCTTTACTAATTGCCTATCTTAATCTTAAATTTCGTGTAATAGATTCAGCCGTTCAGGAACCGGTCGACGACAACCGCCTCTCCTCAGATAGGGTTGATGATTAAGTCTTTCACAAGTGGACATTTCTGGAGTTTTTTTCCAATTTAATTTATTATCCACATACAAATATTATGATATTATTATGTATACGGCACGGGTATTCATAGACTACATCAGCTAAGACGGTGCAGGTAATTCTCAGAACGATCGTCGTGAGAAAAAGTGATTTTTGAAATTGATTTAATACAAAACACATTTTATTGCACTGCGGCATCACAGATAGCTGCTGAGGAATCTTGTACGGTATTCGAGTATCGTATTGCAGGTACAAGTTCCACCACGTGTCAGCGTACGTATCATTTTTCACAGCACGTTCCAGAATTCAGCCAACAAGTATAAAATAATTGTTTTCGAAAGTTTGATAAACATTGTTACTTGTTGCTGAGAAAAAAAGAATGCGTATCATATAGAACAATCGAGGAGACATCGATGTGTAATAGATTATCAATGCGATTGCTTCATCAAATCCCGTAAACAGGCCACTAAAGTGGCACTGAAGTTCTATAGTCTTGACGCTATCGGACTACATGGTTATGGTTATACGGCAGGACAATTATCAGCGGTGGTTAACATATAAGGGCAAAACCGAGATAAGAAGAAAATAAAAAATACCGTATAAAAGCAGTCAAAATTCAGGCATGCTACACTTGTTTGTCTCATTTCAGATGTTATTATATATTTAGAGCTGTAAGACCTAACAACTGCAGACTGCAAGGCTGCTGTAGACTTGCAATCTCAACCAAAAAAATGTTTTATTTGTTTGTAATATATTAATATTCAATATAAGTTGATTCTAATATTAATTTTACTAAATAACAGTTATTGACGATTTATATAACTTGATGTTATTGATACATAACAATTACATAATATGAACTTTTTTTTTATATTATAAAAATAAATAAATATTATTTGTATAGGTTACATAATATACATTATATTATATATCTTTAATACTTAAATTAGTTAAACCATACAGCCTAGTGGCGGTATTGTATGTGCGGTAAAAAACGAGGCTGCTAAGATTTTTCGACAATACATTATTTGACAATCGAATAGTTATAATTTTTTTTCTAAAATAGACATAATATATTATGTTAAAATAAAAAAACACATTTAGGAAGATAATTTAGTCAAGTGTTTTTCACTTATCGCAGGTTCGACTGATCATTATATTTTAATGATAACAAATATTTCGTTTTCTTAAGACCATACACGTTTTCTCTACGCTTATTTAAATAATGATCATTTATTAATAAGACATACATCAACATATTAATAGTGAATACAAACATTATATTTTTAAACTTAATCATCTGTTTGATTCAGTTTATATGAGGTTTAAAAGTGTATTCATTAGTGAATTGTAACAATATTGTTCTTAGTTTGGGCTTAGCAGGGTGTTGGGTCTACATAATTATAATTGATTTGGAAAAGTATTACATTATATTTGAAACTTTAATGGTTTTGTCATTTTATAACACAAAGTTGCATTATTTAGATTTTAGACTTTAAAATACGTTTCAATTTGAATATTTAATAATACCGTATGTTTATAACTTGTTTTTGAATTATTTCGCTTGCGGACTAAGACGTTTCTATTTCTATTAATATTATTATTGTTAGTACGTATATTATGCCTTACGGTCATCGATAAAAACTGTTTAGAACATAATAACTATAATATAATACTAGAATTTCCATTTTAAATTGTGAAAAATATTTTTAATATAGCTTGGTTGTGTATTTAAACAGTGAAATTCTTAACATTCTACAAGCGTTATAATATATAAGTTCTCAGATTGTACTCGACTGGACTTAATAAAAGAAAAATCTTCACGACCACAATTTAATTTATACAATGTTTATGTAGGTACATGTGTGATAAAAATTTCTCATACCAGTAGTTGTATAATACAACAATTAATTAATTTTCTACATTTTAAAACTCAAATACAGACACAATATTCTTGAAAACAGTAAAACAATTTCAAAAGACCCTCCGCATAAGTTACTTGTATAATAATGTAATATACGTTCATCCTTTCAACGACAATAATTGTACCTAGTAAATGGTCAAATGAGTTAAATTACATTTTAATTATGATCGTAATCTAGGTAGGTATATAGTATCTCACTAATATATATGTACCTAGTGCATTACATTTTGCGTCAGTCAGTATATTGCAACAATATGTTACAAGTATCGATGGGCAAGGAGAAGTGCTTTGATTGACATTTTAGGGGTTCATAATTTGAATAGGACCCCCGCGACCAATTGATTGATTATAGCTGATATTATTATAATTTATAACGTTGGAATATTGAATACCAACAAGCCACGGCAGGATACAAATATTTCATATAATTTTGTATTTATTTTCATAAGTTAATCGAATTCTCAACTACCAAAATAGTAATCACAAAAGATAAACAAATAGCATTTGGCTTTTAAAAGTGTTGGGATATGTGTGGGCTGTTATGTAAAACAAATAACTGATATAACCTTCCACTAACCCAGCGAATGGAAACAAAATATTATAACACTATAGTAGTTAGTATAAAAGTAGTATACTAGTATAAAATATATTTTCATTAAATTTTTCAATTATATTGAATTTTATGTTGTCACTTTTTTTTTTTTTGGGGGGGGGGAGGGAGTGGCAAGAATTACATAGGAAAGCATATGTTTTGTACTTGAATTTAATTCAATATTATGTAGTTGACCGATATAATTTATCATTAGGATCGGTTAAAATCATAGCGTTGGACCGAAAATAGGAACAAACTATATATACCTACTGTTGAACTCAATCGTAGTCAACGATACAATAACTTATGAACATTCTATACTTCCAATGATCACTTAATATTAACCTAATGTTGCTACGTGTTGTAAGTTCTATAACACGTGTAGTCGTACTTAGGTGAATTCTGATAATTGAAGTATTTACGAACTATTAATCCATACACAGAAAGACACCACGGGCGTTCTTCTAAAAAGCACCAAGCCAGTTTTCCCGGGCTTTCACCACAAATTAAAAAAGCAAAAATATAATATTTTAATATTACTTATTTTTTTTTGGTTGACTGCAGACGTTAGGCTCAATTAAGTCCATTCGTTATTTTCTCAACGATTAGTTATGATTATGTTCGTTTAATTTTAATTTAGTCCAACACTTCTTTGGTATAATATCCTATAATTATTTTAATTTGTTACCAACATAATTTGTCATTGTATGAACCACGCGTCCACGCAGCGTGAGACGTGAGTGGGACCATTTGCTAACTTTTATAATTTGAATAAATTATATTTTTTTTACATGGTTATGTTTTTTTCACGAATTTCACGAGTGAAGTGATAAATTTATTGGATTTACAATGATGTATTTTTTTTTCTAGTTTTGGATGTGCACATGTCTGACGTCACCTTTTTGTTTGATTTGTGTACCTGTTATGGAATTTTTGTTTGCGAATAAGAAACTAAAAAGTTTGAAAATGTAATACAAGGTTCCTTATAAGTTGATCCAACAGCAATTACATAAAATATCAAAAAAATATTGTCACAATTTTTTTCGCTTTAAAATAATTATACACATCATCCATTACACTGACCTACTCTTTGGTGACATACGTTCGAAATCTGTTAGACAGACAGCTGCTCCAATGGTTCGTTATTATAAAAAAATATTATTCCTAATCTTTTTCATTTTCATGAGAATTGCTGTTATATTTTTTAAATTTTTGCTTGGCACAAAAGACAGCTCTCGGATAATTCTTGATTTTATTATTTTCTGCCTACCTTCTCAAGCCTTCTTTGGTTTTTTTTATAGTAGAGGCCTAGGTTAATTTGAAATATAAATTAGACCTAAAGAGGTCTGGCCAAAAGTTTTTGTACAAAACCGTGTTCGGATCAAATATCCTGAAACCATTTTTATCCGTTTTTTACGAGTACCTATTCAAGATTCTTTATAAAGCGTCAAGTGACTAATCAACGAGCGCAAAGTCACGAAAATAAAATCGTACCTCGTTTCACAGATAACGTTTGGGCAACACAATCGGGTCTGCAGAATTTTTAAATTCATGAATTTAAAAATAAACCCACAAACCTGCCACGTTCAATAATTGGGCGGCCGCGATAATAGGATAAAAAATAAAAAACAAAATAACATCAATACGAAAACGATGTCGGATCGCGATCGTACGATATCATCACTGCAACACCACGGACAAAGGGCATTTTCGACGGGTCCCGAAAATCGGCTTTCGTATATGACACACATACGGTACAAGTGGCAGTGACAGTGATGTGTGTATTCTATCGAGTGGCGGCGTGTACACATATTATTATTATTATTATTATTATACGACTAAACTCGCGACTGTTCCGCTTTTATGATTCCATTACGCGAGCTCACCGCCGGTCGGCCGAGAAAGTTGTTGTTGTCGAGTCGCCGCGACTGTCGACGACGATAAATCTCCGAATCGCGAGCATGCCCATATTAAAAAAAAATAAAGAATAAAATAACGATGATAACGATAATGATAAAAATACAAAAAAAAAAAATTATAAAACCGACGGCACACTACATACATACATATTACATACTTATAGTAACTATTTTCAGAGTTACAGTTAAAAAACTGAAAATTGCCCGCATTTTGAAGTATTTTTGTTGATTGGCTGTAACTTGGTCAATTTTAGACTTAGGAAGTTGGTTAAACTACTAAAAAGTGGTTAAAATAGGTTAAGAAGTTAGATAGGTTATTATAGTTAAGAAAAAAAAGGTGTACTGCGTATGCGCAAGCCTAATCAAGTTAAAAAAATCCAAAGGCCATAAAAATGTGTAATTTTATGTTCTAACAACTAACTAGAAAGCAGAATTCAAATTGTAGGGCTCTACGCAGATATTTAATGTTCTCAATTTGCGTTTACACACTATATATATATATCATGTACGTTATTAGTTGTATATAGGGCGTTATCGCATCGTGAGCTTAAACATTATGCGACACGGTTCGGCGGCGTGTTCGGTCTTTTCACCGAATATTGTTTTTCATTACTATCGATTGTCTGTTCAATCCGTCTGTTGTATCTTCAGGGACCGTTAAGTGATCTATAGGCAAATGAAACGAGAGAAAATATTATGCCCTATGCTCGACACAACAATAATACGATTTTATAAAAGCTCAACAGTTCAGTTTTTAACTTGTCATACAATAATATGTACGCTGTATGTGGCCTGCGGTGGTTGGCTTCAGTCACAAACGTTTTCCGAAGTCAAGCATCAGCAGCGGTGTCACTAGTTCCCGGATGAGTAACCATCACTCGGATTTTAGTGACAAATCCTCGTCACATATACACGTGTTCAACCGATCGCGTCCTCTCACACAGTTAAATACCTACAGAATAACCTTCAGACTATAGACCAAGGACGGAGAAACATTAAATCAAAAAATAAAAATGTATACTGTATACACGAGATAAATATTCAAATAAGTGTGCCTATACAGTATACATAGGTATGTTATGTGTATAAGTGATACAAGCGCAGATCGTAATTCACAAAAATCACATAATAAATGTGTGTTTTGTTAATTTAACCCATATTATATACTATTCAACCATTATACATAAGAAAAAGATTAAAAGAATTTAATACCAATTACTAAGTATGAAAAATAGACGCGGCACACTGCGTGGGTTAATTTTTCCCGAATGTTGTTTGTTTTAGCTTTTCTGGTTAATGTATAAGCTCCAGGCACGTTGTAGCTTCCAAGTTTTGCTATTTCCTCTTTTTTTCATCAGGTTTCTATCGTGAAAGTCTCAAATCTCAATGATTATTAGTATTGAGTTTTATATATGGACGAAAACTACTTGGTCATTATTATGTCCATTAATAAAAGAGTAGCCCAAAACATTGTTGTGAATAAGATGTAATAGAATAACATAGGTACTTACATATACCTTTACACAATACGCCGATCTATAGATAAATATACAGTTATTCTTTAATATCACCTCTCGTTTTGATTGAATTACAATACATTTTCGTATTTTGGAATAATATTTTTATAATTTATAATTATACGTTGCGTTATTTTCCGTCAAAAATTTTGACAACGACGACGGATTATTATATAATATATTGTGCATTATACATTTTAATATTGGTTTACTTGTGGTATCTTTTACCTATACTAACGTATTAAAAGTTAGCTGTCGGCCCTAAGCAAATGTGGTTGACAGTTATATTTGTTTTAATATAAAACCTATAAAATGTCTTAATCTTTCGTTTTGATTACATTATATGACGTAGCTTTTCGACAATATTCTGCGTGGAAATACAAACGAATTATGTACCCATATATGTACACAAATAAAATACAATTATTGAATATAAGCTTTATTTTTGTTAACGATGACAATCGTAAACTATAAAATAAAAATAAAAATTCTCAGTACCTACCTTTAGCACGGGTTGTCGTTGTAATAATGATGAAACGCGCATCACCATACGAATTGCAATGCATATACATAATATTATAGGGACCTATATAATACCTATATGTACATTATGCGAATAGGAAACGAATTTATAAATCGTTTTGCACCTCAAAGTAGTAGGCAACGATTTTTGGATTTCGCCCAACCTCGGTGGAGAGGTCGGGGGACATATATACAAGGTGATTCACCGAGTATGCTCTCTCTCGTTTTTTCTTAAACAATGAATTTATTAAAATTCCCATTTTTGGAATTTTTAAATATACTCAAACACTATATTTTCAAATTAATGCATTTTTTGTACTACTTAAGAAGTGTTCTGTGTTGAATGTTGATACAAACTTCTGTTTTTCAAATGAAAACTCTCCTTTTTTACTGTCAATTAATTAGTGGATAATTTTTTTGAAAATTATGTTGTACTTTATACAAAATACAAATGAGTAGTTTCTTAGTTATTAAAATGTTAGTATTAAGGGTTATAGTCCATCCTTTAAACCCATTATTACCATGGGTCTTTTATCCTTAGAACATAAAGTTAAATAACTTAAAAACTATTCTTACGAATGTTGATTTTGATACTTGGGGTGTGCGTGTACTTGGTGAATCACCCTGTATACTATACTCAGTTTTCGGAGATTCGAAATGGTTTTACTCGTCGACGATAAAATAAATTGCATTACGCACGCCGATCGTAAATAATACATCGATGGCTGACAATATGCCAATAATTGAAAACGTAGTTCGTCGTTTAGTTTTGGTAAATCGAAATAAAGTACCAATAATGCGCCGCGGTGATTACCTGCAGATTACGTACTTACATAAAATGACGTGTGCACAGCAATTTGCATACCAATCGGTTATATTTTACATATTATTATTATTTTATGTCCCACAGTGGAGTGAACGTGACGAGTGCTGTAGTACCCAATGCGAAGAGAAATCGCCAGAGACTTGCACCGGTCAACAGGTCTCGAACTATATTGCACTCTGCTCGTGTCTGAGACGGAGGCGGCCTATGAAGAGTGTTTTCTTTAAATCATAATAATTTTTAGACAGCAGCAGCTGTGATCAAATCATTTCCTGTCTGGAATGCAAGAGACGCGACGTTAAACAACGGAGATCGGACTAACAATATATGCGAGGGATGGAATAATAGATTTTCAAACTTAGTAAGTATAATTATTATTAGGTATTAAAATTTTATAATTTAATAAAATTTGTTTGATATTGTTTTAAGTGAATCACAAACATCCAACAATTTGGACATTGATTACAAAGATGCGGCACGAAAATGCATCAGATGAAACTAAAGTCGCACAGCGTGAAATGAGTACCATATATTGGACCACCACATAAAAATAAAATAAAAGACAGATTAAAAGATATTTGTGACGAATACGGTGGCAGTAGAAACATTACCAATTTTTTAGACGGTATGGCTATAATTGTATTAGAAAATAAAATAAAATATTCTTTTTTTTAAAAACGCTTTTTTAAATTATTATTAGAAAATAGTGTAGTTGTATATAAAATGTATTAAGTAAAATTATTGTTATTGCAAGTTATTATTTGTGAAGTATGGGTACTTATTATTTTTACGAACTAATTTTTCTACATTTTTAAATTTGGATATTTTGACCGATTACCGTGATCAAACGCAAGCACGTCGGCTCTCGTTAGACTGTCCACGAATATTGAAACCACGCACAGACTCGTGGACGCATTATTATATTTTTTATTATAATTTTTACTACAATTATTGTTTATATTAATATTGCTGGTGACCTTACTGGTCGGACAAGCGAATATTATAGTAGTATATAGTATGACGGTAAAATCTGATCGACCGAATATTATGATATTATACATACTCGTACAACATTATCGGAAGAAATATTATATTATATAATGTGAAAAAAATAAATTATCGCTCGTCCTGGTCATCATTAATCGTCGTCACTGCGGTCGGAAACCGTCGACAGATGCCTCAGCGTCGTATTCCGCAATATTTTCGCCGAAGGACATCATCGCCGTCGGCACACATCCTGCGCCACCACCTTCCTGCCGACTGTAAAGACCTAAACGATTAACCGTTTAAAATATTATAATTATAACGTTTTAATCGTTATGAGCGTCTTTTGGGCAAGGTCGTCGATCGCCGTTTTTCGCGGCTACTGCACCGACAATGATGGTCCTGCGTGGTTCCGTGGAACTGGGCCGAGTGACTTTGTGAACGATTACCGTTAGATTTTGGCGGCCGTCGTGCTTTTTTAACGACAAAGTCCAAAATTACGCACCGTTGATTGATTAATGGTACACACAATATTATCATACGTGCGCATGTTATACAAAAATAATTAAAATAAAAAATTCGGACCGCCACCGCACATTTACCAACAATATTATAGTCGTTAAAATAATAATTCATTGTACCTATATACAAATTTATAATCCTGATCACCAACTCCGAGGTTATTACATGGATAAAATCAAGAAAAAAATAACATCATTATACGTCGTGTAACACTAGAGCGACTCTTTATTTAACTGTAAACACTATCGTCATGTCGTAAAGTATTAACGTTTTTGGATTTTTTTTTTTATATGATTTGAAACCACGATACTTATAATGACATAAAATAAAACCAAAATATGATGTTTTTTCTATTTTTTTTTTATTTGTTAATATCTTAACGCCCCCCAAAAAGAATGTATGTAAAAATATAAAAATTGGGTCAAGAGTGAATTGGTAAATTCGATTTCACGAAACACTGTAACGGAAGTTGCAATCGTTCAACTCAGTAGCCCAAGTATACGTAGCCGCGCGAAAACGTGGGCTATAGATTGATTCCGTGAAAACTGAATGTCTCGAAGCAGTGTAACGGACTTACGTGCCGGCCACGGCGCCACAAATCACGACGCTTTCGGCGGATCGCGGATCTGCACGCCAGCCACAAATCACGACGCGTTCGGCGGATCACGGGTCTGCGCGCCGGCCACAAATCACGACGCGTTCGGTGGATCGCGGGTCTACACGCCGGCCACGGTGCCACAGGCCACGAGCGACGTCGGTGCCGTGTTCTGTTCCTGACTCGGCTGGCGCCAGACTGGCGGGCGCCCTCCGTACACGTCACAGAACACGGAACCGGCCGCATCCCGTACAGCGACAACACACGGACCTACGACGACGGAACGCCGTGGGCGTGGCTTGGAGAGCAGCGGTGACCAATGCGCAGCGTTATCGTCACCGTGCGACCACGCGCAACAACCAATCACAGCGACGCACTAGGCGAGATCATAGCAGAGCCACCCAGGGCAGAAAAAAACCTCTTTCACAATAATTCATAGCCACAAGCCCAAAACTAAGCATTATCAAATTATTCCTTCCACCTCTCTGTAAGAAGCAATAAAAGCTTGACACAGCTAGAGTACTATAACAAAGCAAAGCAAAGCAAAACCCAGGGCAGACCTGCGCGGTCTAGACTTTTGTCAATATATTCCGTTGGCAAAACCCTTCACCAGACGGAGCCGAACTAGTCTTACAGTCCGCTCAATTCATTCCGTATCGGAACATACTCATGTATTATATCGAATTGTTATTGTTGTTATTATTGTGTGTACCTATATTAATTTTGATTATATAAAGTATTATCACATGATATTTTCTTACCGTTATTAATCGTTGTTATTTATCATAAAACGCTTAAATATTATTGCTTGAATATTATGACTATGTATACATTTCATAAATAATAATAATATTTGTTATTTACTTCACCCATAAGTCGACCTACATCTTATTAACAGGCGTAAGTCGTCTGACCAACCGCTCGCCCAGTCGCTGGATACATGGGATTGGATACATTACAAACACAAGCTTACGTATCTATTATTTCAGCTTTCACGAATCCCTTATTTCCTGCCCGCCAAAACGACCCAAAACTCAGTTTCACCCGAATCTGTATCATCTTTGCCACCTGGCACATTATAAATGAAAATAAATGTACTGCACATGTATTTTTAAATTTTGTTAAAAAAAAATTATTAATCCCAAAAATCTGACCAGACCAAAATAAGGCGTAAAAGAAATTTAATTTTGATCGGAATTAAGATGACTGGTTATTTACCATTGTCGACATTGTCTATAAAATTATTCGTAGGGTTAATAAACGTGAAAATGTAATACAAGTCTCCTGGTATATTGTTACTATGGCAGTTGAAAAATATTAAAAATACATAGTCAACATTTTTTTTATAAAGGTTTAAATTTCGAATTTTGACAATATTTAAAATTTATAAAATGTTCAACTTTTATAGCGAAGGATTGAAAATTGAAAACAAGGTTCCACGTAAATAGCCAAATAAATTACTTTATTCACAATAATATCATCAATAATAAATTTTGTAATACAATAGGCTGCCTGACCGTCTTCGCTCAGAATCGTTTTTCATATAAGTACCTGCACCTACAATGATATTATGTCATTGAATCCAAATTTAACTCCATCCCATACTAAACAGCAGAATGAAACCCATTTGCACACCTTGTAAAAATGTGTTAAACACAAACTGTCCACTGTTCTCTATGAACTATTAACTTCAAAAATATATCAAATGTAAACAGGTAATATTTTTAAAAACGTTTCAGACACTTTTCGAGAAAACGTGTGTTTACTGTTAAAATAAACCACGCAATATTTTCATTCTACTGCGAAAAAGAAATATGTTAACATTTTCCATTCCGTTTATTCTTCCATTTTTGATTTCAATGTACCAACATAATATTGTTATTATAGCCATATAGGTATAATAACATGTTTATTGGTTTCAAAAATCAAGGATCCGCCCACATGATACACGCGTAGTTCTTGACTTTTGAGCAATAAGTGAAACACGAAAATTCCATTTCCTGAGCGTTTTACGGTAATTTTTTTTTTCCATTTTAATGTATTTTTCGTATATATTATTACGTTTTCTCCGTATAGGTACTGTTTATATTATTATGTGGTACAACCGTTGTACATATACCAACTCTATATTTTGTAAAGAAATAAAAACGATAAAAATCTACATACATAGTAGTTAATATGACGTGCATTATACATGTACTGTTAAATTTTCTCCGTAAGTACTGCCACACCATAATTGGTGAACATAATGTATTACATTACACGTTTACACCTAATATGAAACTAGTATAATAATTTAATATAATTTAATACTTAAAAAAAAAAAACAACATTTGCACTAAAGCCGTCATTCAGCCACGTCCAGCCAGCCATATAATATAACATTGAATCACGAACATGGCACGAAAATATTAAATGTTTAATAGACAACAATTATTGGCTATTATGGTCATTGATCAACGGTTTCCGCTGACGTTTAATTATGTTCAATAATTGTTAGCTTTTATAAAAAATATTGCCCGTATCATGCGTTATATGTTAAATTCGTTTTAATGATGTGCCTTCGGTGTCAAACGTGCACAAATGTTTCGGTACTTGTCGAAGACGTATAATCCAACGATAAACCCGTTTTGGATGGCTTGGGATATCCAAAACGGAACAAAATATGTTTTATATTTATTCATATTTTCTGGTTGATGGGTTCCGTTCTCTTCTGTAAAAGCATTTGTAGTTTATAATGTCGATTCAATATAGGTACGTAGGTATTATGCCCATATTGATGTATAACTGCTATGGTTGAAAAATACATAATGATAATAATAAGCTGTTTGATTGTTTAATAATAATTTCATGTAGATATGATACTCATACAAACGTAATCAATTAGTTTAATTTATAAACAAAGTACCTATATGATACATTTTATGGATATAAATTACTGTTCAAACTATTTCGTATATTTCAAACAATAACGTATAATATATGTACTTTGGTTTTTTTTTATTGATTTAATATACAATAGTTATTGGATTTGGAAATATTAATTGTATTAATAAACAAATATTGCAGCACGACGAAGAAGCAACATAAGCGAGGCATATTCAATGAATTCGGGGAGGATATCAAACATAATTATAACTGGAAGGCGACTGAATTTATGTAAACTCTTCTACTGGATTTTAGTGTGTGTGCGTTTGTGTGTGTAAAGTAAGGAAATATTATAGATTAATAGACGATGTTGCATATTCAGCATTTATAATTTATATTGTATACTAAACGTTTATATTAATAATAATAATCATAATATCATATTACGATCGGTGGGGATTGTCCATCGGTCATTAGCAAGTAGACAATTTTAATGTACGTCATTACGATTTATATGTTTGACAATAAAAGACTATAATTCACGTTTGTGCTATTATTCATATTAATGATACACAACAAATTGACGACGAAGATAACAATAGTTTAATCGTAATCATTATTGCTTTAGAAGTTTCAAGTGTTAAGTGTATTCATACTAATACAAAATGACATCTCCAAAGCCTGAGTCTATAATGAACTTCAATCAAGTTATTGGGTCACCAGGAACATTTGAAACAAGTATGGATATTACAATTTTCGAGTCAAAATTAACAAATTTTTTTTTGGCCAATTCAATCGAAAATAACATTCAAAAAAGAGCAATATTACTGTCATCGGTCAGTGAGGAAATTCATAAAGTGCTTTTTAGTTTATGTGTTCCTAGCACGCCTAACGATGTTGAGTATGATACTCTTATGAAAAGTTTAAACAAGTATTTCAAACCAATTAAGTCCTACTTTGCGGCTAGGTATAACTTTTATCAGGCTAAACAAAGACAGGACGAATCTGTGTGCCAATGGGGTGCACATGTTAAGAATCTTGCTTCAAAATGTGGTTTTTCGTCGGAACTATCAACGGTCATCCGGGACATATTCGTTGTCGGTATGGGTTCAGGACCAATCCAAGATCGTCTGTTAGAAGAAGATGCTTCAAAAGTTGGAGTAACGTATTCAATTCTAATAGAAATTGCAACAGCCAAAGAAGCAGCAATGAATGACAAATGTGGTTGGAAAAAAGAAGACATATTAATATATAGCCGATATACGTTGCAAAATGTTCAATATCAGTACGAAATAAGTAGGTAGAGAACAAACGTGGTTCGTAGAATAACGATATCAACGGACGAGAAAGAAAAAGTGAAAGGCCTTAACCAAAGCAGGATAAATCAAATTATAAGTCCACTAAACCTTAAATGTTTGAACTCTTGAGCCTATCGGATATAATATCATGTGCGTCGATGAGCATTATGTCAATCACGCATCATGTCATGTTCATATTATAATCGTTTCGTCGTACTGACTCTCAATCTATAAGATGAATCGTTCTGGCGCACGTAAATCGATCTTTCGATTGCGGACCAATACTATTTTTTCGTAACCAATTTGGTTGTTACAGCACCCTTATATTCATTTTGATTTTACAGAAAAATGTAAAGGTTACAAATAATATGGTTACAAACGAGTGGAATTGGACCGCAATCAAATTTTATATTTTCCAATACTCGAACGGTTCACCTCTCATACTATAATAGATATTAGTATTTTACTGTTATATAGATACACACCACTGTGATTATCGTAACAAAACGTATGATAAACCAAACGTCATTCTGCAGTTGCATGTACATAATATAGGCTGCACTTTGCTCCACTCGTGAACCGCAACGGTTTTATCTCCGAGATGAAGTGACTTTAAAATGGCGCCAAGTTTCAAATGGAATAAAGAAAAACTATAGTACTTAACTTTGAGTCATCGAATATTCGTCAGAGTTATTGCCAACGGACTGTTGCGTATTTGCGGTAGATAGGTACGCATATTATAATGTCTGCAGAGTATACAAATAATATGTACCATCACATTATTATTTTAAATATTTAATCGCATCGGCTACAAATAAAAGGTCATTCGTAAGATTGTACGCGTCCGTGTTTCTTGATAAAAAAAACCACGATTTCTGCAGATACATTTTATTCAATAATAACACTCAATAATGCGTTATGTTATGTCAAAGTATACCCACATTACGCTGAGCATGTGTGTGTGTGTGTGTGTGTGTGTGTGTGTGTTTGGATCGTATCGTATACACCTACACATTTAAAGCTGTGTAGCACGATTGCCAAACGATCCATTATAATAAAATAATATGTAATGTTATCACACAGCAGACGATAATAATATTATATTAACTCAAAAGTCACGTGATGCGGTGATCGTTTTGAGCTACAGCGCTGTAATGCCGGTGCCGGTGGTGAAGGAGAATATTTTGTTAAAATGTCGGTCAATTAGTGTTTTTTTTCTCATAACATTCGATAGTTAGTATACAGACTTAAATGCGATGAGCAGGTTAATGAAAAGTCTATTGTCTTAAATCATATCGTGTGACATCGTTACAATATATCTTAATATAATATCGCTGGTTTCAGGTACGAATACCTACGTGAAGAAAAGCTCCGTCGACCGCGATGTGGCTTCATGATTTGATGACATTGTCGAAGTTTCGTAAATATAATAAAATTCGATAGTTCTAAATTGTATTGTGAACATACAGTACGTAACGTCGCCTAATGGCTGCTGTAATTCAATTATAATAGGAAATTCATTTTAATATAGCTTGACGACAATATTCTGTTAAAACGAATATTATTTCGATGCTATAAAATCATTATCGAATCTATCAGTCGATAATACAACATCACTCGAACCCTGTGACATTATAATTAGGCATTCAAATATATTAAAGCTAATAACTTTTGTTCGTATTAAACATAATATGTTAAAGTCTATTGATAAACAATCCTCGATAATATAATTTTCTCGTATCGAATATATTATAGTTGTATTAAAATGTGTTGATTTGAGCTAAAGTGTTTTATTATTTACTAATGACAACAATATGGACAATATTGAATGAAAATTCTATACAAAACATTAGAAAAAAAAAAAATGAATACTTTAAATATACCACAAAACATAATAATTATTAATGATTGATCTGTTAAAACCTTGAAAAAATAATGTTATGGATATGTAATATACGAAAATATTAATCTAGTATTTATTTTTATTTTTTTGTCCAAACCTGTTTACACAAGCCGCACCGTATTAATATTTTAATGATTTCCATTCAAAATATATCAACGTCTATCATTTAACCTACGGGGCCAAACATCGTTTACGAATATATACCTACATACAACGGTAGCGTAAATATAATTTTTTGTAGGGGGAGAGAGTCCGATCAAGAAATGTATTTCCATTTTATTTTTTTTAATAACATGACGTGTTTAAATACCACCATAAATTATAATACATATTATAACAATTATAATAAATAGGTAATAAACTTATAAATAGTTATTTATTTATTTCCCAGATTAGTAAATAAAAATAAAATAATTTAATTTAATTTAAATGTTGTATGCTTTTAGGGAGGGGAATAAACCATAAATCTCAACCCCTTCTGTTAGTCGATGAATTACGAGAACAACGCAGACAAATAGAGTTTTAATAGTATTATAAGCGCACGATAAATACATATTAATATTTAATATTATATTATATTATGAACATTAGGTGAACCGTTGAAAAAAACTACGCTGAAAGCCGAGGCCGTGTGAAATTAAACGTGCTATAGTTCATATAGTTGAGAAAACTTGAATAAACACATTATTAAAAGCTAAAGGGTGGTTAGTATGCTATTAAAATAAAAAGGATCGTTAATTTATTATATCATTAAAAATTGTATAATAATAAATAGCTGTGCAATACAGACATACTTAAGTAATCATATATTACAAATATTTGGTTCCTCATTCGTTATATGTCAATCGGCCAAACGTTCGAGAATATATTATAAAAACGCACACAATAATGCCTAAACCGACAGTAAATGACTATGGCAGATCGTCGAATTTGGTAGTTGTATTTAACGTATCCTCTGGTGGGGTGCAATAATATTATACAAACTACGAGGAATAAAAATATTCGGACTGACCCATGCCAATTCGACGGATTTTCGGTCTACTGTTATTACATTATGTAATGGGCTAGCTCCATGTCGTAATAATAATATTGCATACTCTTTCGAATTCTTTGTTTGCTGCAATGACCAGGAGAAGGAACCGGGCCTATTTTTTTTCATTACAGTCGATGGTATTTATGTGCGTCTTTGAATTTTATGTCCAACGGCGTCGAACAATGCATTTGTTCGGATAATGGTGTAATTGTAAAACGGCCCAGTTTTTTTTTTATTTCTGAATATCTATTTACTGCGTGTCCACTCCCTCCGACCTTAAAAATAGTATAAAAACCAATAAACTATATACTGCCTAAGTCGGTTTACCACATCGATAACAGTGAGAGCATTCCACATTTAAAATAATCGAAGTTGAAAACCACTGTAATTAATTTAGTCGATTTAATTTCAAAGGTAATATAATGTATATGCAAAAATCGATCCTGAGTGTTGACGGTGTGTCTTAATTAATTTTTCTATTGGTTATATGGTAGGTTGAACTTGAACTAGATAATTGTCGACGGTATCATCGCATATATATATTTTATTGCCATAACATTTAATTATTATATAATATCATGTCATGTATAACATTGTGATTGACTTATAAGTTATAATAAGGTATTTAAATAGTATCAACCAAAAATCCAAAATTAGTCGAAATAAATGCTAAATTGTTTTGCAAATGTTTACTGTCTATGAGCTCAACAGTTTTTTTATTGCCATTGCAGCTTCGGGATCTAAATTTAAGACAACGTTTCTAATCTTTTCAAAGTTATTTGAATAATATAATACAGCTGATAACGACGTACCCCATCGAGTTATAATAGGCTCGGGAGGTAGAGTTAAATCCGGGTACATATCTTTAAATGTTTGTATACGACTTGGCGCTTTTAAAAATATTTTTTTTACGTTGGAAATTAACGAATCAACTTCTGAAAATTGAAATCAAGTATACAATTATTCAATAATACAGAATACGTATATTTATTTGTAAAATAATTAAAATATACATGGAAATTCTACAATATTACATAATTTATGTATTTATTTGTAAAAAAATTTAATTATTCTAAAATATTTAAAAATATTTAAAAATATTTAAAATAAAATTAGCATCAGATTACTTGAAATTAAATGAAACGTATACATATATCGAGAACTTTCCGATGCTATTATTACATAAAAATATTTATTTAAATTAAAATCCGTTCCCTACTTATAACTTGATAATATAGTATTAATACCGACGTAGGTACCGTAGAAAGGTGTAAATAGGTTTTTGGTATAAATATATTAACCCTTTCAGTCCCTTCGGGAGGATGTAGCGATTTCAGCAGCGACCGCGATCGAGGCGAAATCCTTGACCAGCATTACACCTCGTGTCCTCGTCTCTGTGTCGTCTCTCTCTATACGCATCTTCAGACGTGGGACAACAATGTTATTCGTTGTCATCGTCATCGCGTCGTCGTTTGCACAGCTGCTTTTTACGTGTCGCCGGTTAATATAGATTTATAACGAGCGTTTGTGTGTGTGTGTGTGTGTGTGTGTGTGGTGTGTATTATGCTTTTTCTCGGGGCTGTTGACAATGATGATGATGGTTGTGCCGTTGTGTGGCCACGAAGAAATAATGCCTATACGGACTTCGGGAGACAACGCGCGCGAGACAGTGACAGATGAGCGTTTGGTCTTGCCACTGTCAAGACTGCGCAGATAGGATAGGTTTTTCGCGAGAGCGCGTATTATACAGAACGATCGTTTCGTCACGAGCCGGCTCGAAGATTTTCAAGTGAATTCCATTTTGGTTTTATTTACCCAACTCGTAAATACAATAATGACGAGGTCGTTTTAAACTTGCGATAACCGCGTATCGGTGATTTCATATTTTTTAAAACATGTAGACACGCATCGCAATCCAAGAATAATGTAAAGAAAAATGGACAATATAGCAACGAGTTAACAAAAACAAAAACTTCGACAACTTCCAGTCACAGGCGGTGGGGGTGAGGTGAAATAAGCAAAAATTTACCGCGCAAAACGATCATACCATATACGCCGTGAGTGGGTAATACTCGTTAATATAATATAATATACAGCACGTCACCTAGATGCTGCCCTATCGCCACTGGACGGATACTGTAGGGAGGACTGCAGCCCTTGCACACGTGCGATAATAATAATATATACCAACGACGACCCGTCACCTGATAAAGAAACGCGATTTTGCATTTCCGGGCTTTTTCGAAAGACCCGGTCCGTGATTGATGATTTTTCGGAGGTCCGTCCTGGATCTACGGGGCACAGTGTCCTCGGAAGAATACAATAATATTATAATGATATACGCGTGTTACGGTCCAGTATAGTATCATTACGTATATAATATTAGATCATGATACACAGAAAATAACTATATTATCGTCTACTTATCGTCTTTGTGCCGAAAAAACCTCAAACGTGCAAAATCAAAATTGTCCAGTGTGACAGAAAAAAATTTAAAAACTTTGAAAAATTGGTTACAAAAAAGAAATTGAATTGGTTTTTGTAGTTTTGTAAAGAACCGTGTAATCGAAAAGTATAAAATATGAACAGTTTCTTAATTGCTTATGTTTTTTAGCTCATATATTTTTATATCGAAGGTATTTGAATCCGTATAGAATTTATAGGCCTTAAAGCGGTATCATAAGGTGTTGAGTATTTTAATCAAAACTGTATGCATTGTGTACAATGTGTACATGCATTGCATGTATGTGTTAAAGTTTAACAGTCACGCACAATATATATTTTATTCACTCGTAGTTTGCGTTAAAATTTAAAGCCTAGTACCTGTTTTTGTAACATCAGGTTCTTTTGAACTTGAAGTACCTATAAGTACATTTGTTCTAGAAATAGCGATGCCAAAATAGTATTTTGACCAATTTGTCAGCACTATACGGTATTGCTACATACACTAATATTTAATATGAGTTCGAAAAAAAAATATTATTTTTTCATTTATTATTTATGAGTACCTGCGTATAAAATAATTGACTATAAATCGCGAATAATAATTAATCAGAACCAATTTTCTCGGTTCCGGTTCGATTCATGTTATATATTATTTTATAGATTAAAAAAATAATATAATACCCATTAATTTTAGCGTCCTTTAATAATTATTATCATGTTATGTATAATCATTAAATGTCATCTCTGATTTATGAAATATCACAAGCATTAAATTAATTATGATTTGATCGATTAATATTTTTTGCTATAGGCAATAGATTATCAATGAAATGTAATTAGGACGTAATACGAAATGGTTTTTATATATATTTTTAAATTTCATACCGATATTTTGCGGAACAAAAACTGAATAAAACCTTTACCTAACGCATTGTGTTGATGCTGTTCTCGTTTAGCTGCTGTAATTACATACACTGTATTCAAATACGAACGTGTCTAAATAATTGCAAATAAAAGAGGTACATAAATCTTTTGCGAGTGTTTCGTAAGATAAATATTTATATTTTTCTCACTTCCTCGTTCATGGTTAGTTGGCTATAACGAGTGTACCCACATCAGTTTTTAGCTGAACGACTGTCAAAAAAAAAAAAAAACAAAAAAAAAGGTGATTAATTACTGCAACGAGGTGTTCATTTACGTTTCGGAGAGAATTTGAATACGAGGTGGTTCGTGTACATACGTGTGCGTCAACCGACGACCGGAGAGTGAAAAAAAAACGTAAATAATATATTGCACTCACTGTGTCGATTCCAGAGTGGTTTTTTTTTGCCTAAGATAATGATTTATCTAAACGAAATCCTAAGAAAACAAATTACGTATTTATTTATGTATTATAATGTATCCAAATGAAAAAATTAACTTGAGATTAAGTTTAAATATTAGAAATTATGTAGGTACTTATTATTAATTAATTCTGAGTGTTTTAAGTTAATATGGAGAAAATATTTACTAATAAAACTCAGTTTAAAAGAAATTTGCTGTCCAACTACGTTAAATAAGAGTATATAATATGTTTCTCAACTAAATAAATAATTAAATCAAGGAACGTTATTTTGTTCATTTGTATTAATTACCATTTTATACAGCGTTAAAAAAAAAGTAAATATATTTATCAGTTTTAACTATAGTTACCATATATATGTATGTTGTATTGCATGATACTTTAAGTACATAATTTAAGGTATTATTTTCTATTTTTTAATTAAAATGCTAAGTTGTTAATCTGATTATAAGAAAAATTTTGATGATAAAACATTTATCTAACTATCTAAGTCAAATAGTTTATTTTTTAGAATTTTTTTTTAGTAAATTAATTTAGAACGTAATAACTTTTTTTTAAATATTATTTTTGGGAATTTCTTGACATGAGTATATTTCTTAAATTATTTTCTAACTTTATGATTTTCAAAATTTTTGTCATACGTTTAAATAGCATCATTTTTTGTTGTTTTTTTTTTTGTCAAGTCTTCCTGTTACAATTTGTAGTATATCGACTGATAAGGATTTAAGTAAGCATGCAATTATAATAATATACATACACTATGGAAATATTTGAAAACGGTGAGGTCGATTTGGGAGTAGGGTAGAAATAACCGAATTAATATTTTGTTATTATTCGGGATAATTCTTACATAAACGATGCCTGCAATATTCTTTAATATCTGACTCCAAGCTCATACCGTCGGAGAGTGTGGTACGGGCGGTTGCGAAAACGGCGTAATGGCTTGGGGATGATTTCCGAACCAGCCTTAGATAAAAGGACTCGTTTAGGGTGTTTAGCAAAACTGCTGCATCGCGTCCGCAAGGTATATATTCTCGTTATGTACGCCTGTTAGTGGGCTGGCCGGGGGTGGGGCATGCGACGGCTTTCACTTTATTGTTATTATTTTTTTCCTTTTTTTATTTTCATTAAGCCCGAGGGGTTATCCCGTACAAAATCGCACACTCATCAGTTTTCCCCCACGGCGATTAAGCCGCAGGTATAAACATAGTATTACATAATATTATTTTCATCAATTCCGAGGAACACTGTTCCAATCATCTCCATCTCCCCGGAAGTTGAATATATCAGTGCTGTATAATTGACAACATTTACTCACTTTGGACACGCATTTACAATCAAAAAGAAAAACACTCGACAGCCGACTTCCAAGCCACAAACCTCGATTCGAAGTTTTCACGAAACAAGACCCTTTTATAACAGCAATATGTAATATAGTGCCATACAATTCGAATTCGATGTTTTGAGAAACGATCACAAGCTCGTACTCTACAAGGCTTATTATACAGTCTATCACTCTCCGCGTATCATCACTTCTACACCATGGCATGTGTCCAACTTTTCCATTGCACCCACACACACACGACTTAAAAATGTAAACAGTTCGAGTACGTTAACTAATAGCTGCGCTAAACGGTATAAAAAGTTTCCGACTCATTACAAATACATCAATAACACACTATACTCTGCTCCATTGCACATTTCCAGCAAACCTTCCACTGACTTGAATTCCGTAATTATTGTATGCTATGAAATGTATTTATCGAATGTATTAGTTATTAGAACTAGAATCGAGAGAAGCCTAACCTAACCTAACGAAGATCTCTAAATTAAAAAAAAAAGATTTTAAAGATTTTCTATATGAAAAAACATAATAATAATAAGTATTCAATTAGTTTAATAATTATTATAGAGCAAATAATGGCTCATGGGTTTTAGACATTAGTCATCGGAAAAACCAGCTACGACGTAAAATGATGGATGGCCATGGAATATTATAACCACCTGTGTCATTATACTCTAAGTAAACACACGACCATCTTCTACTTCACGATGATATTTGATGTTATTCAAAAATGTGTGGTACCACACGTCACGATTTATTTTACCGTCTTGTGACGAGTGGTTGTACATAATCTATTCATATCATTATTTTATTAACTACATGTCTACATATTATATTATATCTTTAATGAGTTGGAAAAATTTAAACTAAATGTAGGTACTTAAGTATTATACTTACAAAGCATAATAATAATAACAATAGCAGTGTGAACTTTGAATATTATATTGAATATAGCTGATAAACTTTTAATTTTACTTACATATTTACGATCCACGCACAAAATAATAGTACGATGGGTAATCAGGATTATATATTTATATCGATTAATACAATTAAAAAAAATAATAATAATACAAATTACAAAATGATTATGAAATTGCCTTCGTAATTTATTAGGTAGTGAAACCCAACAGTTAATGCGGCAATGTCGGTCGGAGGAAATTATCTCTTGGCCAGTTTATTTTGATCCAGAGAAAACTGTAGAAACCAGATGTTAACTTATATGTTGTCATATTTATGTAATTATGTTACATATATTAAACCGTGTAGGTCTATATAGGTTCGTATCTATATCGAAAAAAGTTTTCATCGTATTTAATTACCTATTATTTATTATCAACAATATTATAACAAAAATCATCAAAATCGGTTCAGAGGCTTAGCCGTAAAAAAGTAACAGTTACTTTCGCATTTACAATATATAATAAAGTATAAGTATGAGGTACCTATGGAAATACCTATTACTAATAATGGTCGTTTTTATTAAAAATCCAATTAATTTAAATATGTTACCAAGTTTTTAATCGCAGTTAATTGATTATGATACGTTATGGACCTCAATAAAAATATGATTTTGGGATTACAATATTATATAAGTATGTAACAATATTATAGTGTATCTACTATAGAATATACTAAATAGTTATGTATCAGGGGATTTGACAATTTTATTGTTTACTGAAATCACATTTAAATATTTTATAATCCATTCACCGAGAGAATATGGTGGTTATTTCGGGAAAACTACTGGAGCTAGGATTTGGGTGTTTGAGGCGAGTACGATGCTTTTTGGTTTGTGCACAACCACAGTCTCTAGGCGAATGGAGTACATATAATATATATTAGATTTATCACGTATATAAATTGAACACAGTTATATAAATAAATAATACTATACATTATTATTCACATTTTTTTTAAAATTGTATGTGATTTAATATTTAAATTCATCAATTAACAGATATGAACAATAAATTAATATAATTTGTATCCGTCCAGCACTTTAGCAGATACAGTAATCAAATTAAATGTATAATATTAATAAAAAAAAAATATTAATTCACGAATCGTCACTTCCCGTGTTTGGAACTAATAAATAAAAACAATTTTCGTAGACCAGCGTTATTCTTTAAATTGAAAAGGGACGTGGTTCCGAAACGTCAGACAATGATGCTAAAGAATAAAACAAAGAAAACAAATATGGGAGAAACTGAGCATACCGGAATGATAATCAATTGGTTTTGATTTATTAAATTGTTTTTCTGTTTTACGGTCAATTAATTATAAATATATATATATCATATGTTATCGCGTTTAATATTTATCCGTACACGATTCAATTCATTTGTAAAAATGAAACTTGGTTTTAAGAGAATATAGATAAAACAATGTTTTCAGTATAATTAATGATTTCACGAATTTTTCGATCTCAAATATATTTTAAAATCATCCACTGTAGTGATAATAAATAATAATAAAGTTTCATCGGATACTGTGCCGTCAGTCGTCACAAACGTTATGTTCTGAAATCTTCAATAATGTTGGCAAGTAAATAGAAATATACCTGATATAATATTATATTATGAAGGAACAGATTTACCAATAACTCTGACACACATATTTGTTTTCTCAGATTTCAAAAACTATAGGTACTAAAGGTTTTTGTTTTTAATGTTTGTATACTATTTCCGACTTTTGAAAGTAATTGGCACATTTACAATATTTTTATTTATTGAGATATTTATACTTTGTGAGTTGTGATTTTAAAATTAGTTTAAATATAGCTTTCATATATTATGCATACATCATCATCAAATATCACTTATCCAGTTTCTCTCGTAATTGTTTTTGTTTTTATCTATTTTAGTATATATATCATACCGAAATCGTGTCTTTTCATCTATTTTTTTTGGAACTAAAATAGCAAAACAAGACGACTATGTAGGTTAGAGATACCTATATTATATCCATTCACCAAATTAAATCTGTTCTCAGGATTTTTGCAGGCGATCAAACTCAATGAGCCTCAACTCCATTCTCGTGCAAGTGTGCAACCATTTGTGCGCCCATATCGTATTATTATTGTTTTGCTGCATTTTTAAACATTTAAAATCGTCATAAAATCCTACCCATTAAACCCGTGTTTACTATCATCATCTTCGTCAACGCGGTGGTAGATCGTTTTGTATTTTAATAATAATTATTGTCAAGTACCTACCACAATATAATATGATAATAATAAGTATAAGTCTTTTGGCGCAATTTATTAATATACGAGTACCTACATATAGGGTACGCCGTGAGTTATGACCAAAAGTGGTAATCACCGTTAAACTGTTTCCGCTTTTCCAGTATTTTTTTTTTTTTTACCAGAGGTTAGATAGCTAATATACCTACTGTCTCAACGTATTATTACACCGCCGCCGCAGTCGTCGTTATTATTATTGATCGATTTATAATAATAATAGTAATATACTTTTTTTGTCGTCGACCCATTAACCGGGTTACGGTGATATCTTTAATTGCGACACGAGATAATAATATCATCGCACATAGTGTTATACACGCACACACACATTTATAATATAATATGTAATACGTGAGAACGTTTTCTTTGGGTACCTATAAAATATAATGGCGATACCACTACCACATATAAACAGATAATATTATATACCTATGTTGAAGTAAAAAAAAAATATTATATTATATATAGTGTCTCGCGTGGACCGTCGAGACGGAATACTAGTTCAGTCGAGGAGGAGATAATAACGCGCGCGCCGCCGTCGGAGTCTGAGGCCGGACACTGTAGGTAGGTACTCGTCTTTCCCACGAAACCCCTTCCCCAGTGACCTGAAGTCTGCGTCGGCGGTTACCGCGGTCGTATAAATTATTATTATTATTATTATTATTAAAAACGGTCGCGAGGACGCCACTCACCGGAGGATTTTTGATATATTTCCACCACTCGTTCGCGCGCGTCGGACTGTCGATCGAAAACCGACGGTGATTTATAGTGTTTTCTATCTATCTTTCTTTTTTTTTTATTTTATAAAGAAAATCTGTCGTACAATTTCTCGGCGCAATATCATAATAATTATTATTATCGCTGTGATGCGTAAAAATATACGGACAAAGCCATTTAATAGACGGCACTCTGTTGCATAATACTATAAAATATAATATTACTGAATATGATTTATAACATCGACGTAACGGTGAATACAAATAATAATAATAATAATTTTGTACTGCAAAGAACACAATATTGTTATAATATAATGTAATATTATCGCAATGGCGATAAATTATAATATTATGACATCGATACGTGTAGTTGGCACGGCGCGTCAGATATACGAGAAGATTCTTATCCTTGGTAAACACTAGTTTTCGTCTGTAAAACATTTTTTACTTTTAATAATTTCCGGTCTTAATAAAACGTCATTTTTAAAAAAAAACACTATGTTTTTATTTTAATTGATTTAGTTTTTAAGCTTTTTGGAAAATTGCACCATACATTTTTAAATTCGCATTTCAAAGCAAAATAATTTTTTCAGAATTTTAATGTGCCTGTATAAAATATTGTAGAAATCGATTTTCAAACAAGTAGTTCATAAGTTATAATTATTTAAAAAAAAAGTATAGATGGACAGAAAGGAGAAACTTTCTCTGTCCGTTGAAACTTTAAATAGGTACTTGGCGTGTCTTAGTACTTACTTATTACTTAAATTACTACTTACTCGTTTAAAATTGAATTTCTAAATATATTGTAAATATTTTTTGGAATAATAAAAAAATAATAGAAAATATATTTTTTCAAAAATATTGTTTTGTTACGATATTATTTATAGTTTTCTAAAACACTTTTCTAGAACATATTACTAAGTCTACCTTTAAAATAATCATCCTGTGTACATTATAATGCGTATAGTAGGTATACTCAACGAAAACATCGTCGTTAATAATTATTTTAGTATGTTCATCCGCCAAACACTCTTTACCGGACACTGAATAGATTGTATCTGAACATTATAATGAAGCTAGTTCGGGTGCAACACGACACTAAATATTATCATAATACATATTATATACGAGGAAAATTGATGGGCCGTTTCCGACCTGTTTGCGTGGATTCAGTTGGATGGTCATGTTTATACCGTGAACGCATGTTTTAACACAATTTTACCATTACGTTTAGTGTTTTTGAAAACGCGTATTTAAATCATAACACCGATTGCATTGATAAATTATGTTGTTTTCTTTTTCATATAATATAATTTACAAGAAAACGACTCATTCACTATTTTAAGTTTGGTCGATTCATAATAATATATTATGTTCAATATGAAACGTTAAAAAAAAAATTAAGTTTATTGCATTTCCAATCGCCGTAATGACTAATAGTGGACGCGAATTCGTTCAAAATGAATATAAGACCTATATATTACTTATATTATTTATACTAATTTAGCATTATACGTATTCGGTGGAATGCAATGATCATAATGTAGTATAATATAGTGTTCGGATGCGTCTTAATACTAATAGTCATAATACAAATTTACTGAAGAAATTACATTTTTTTTTCAGCTCAAATTACGGTTCTTACTTTTTTCATTTATCTACTGTACAGTTGCCCACAGATTACCCCGTGGCCCATAATATTCCTTTTGGATAAAGCCGGAAGTTACTCTCAGTATAATATCCGTATATTAAAATATACACTATGAATAACTTAAACACCCGAATTCGGTTTTTAACAGCAGCTACTGCAGTCCAATCCCACAGTTCATAATACATCTGGTTTATTTATTAAAGTGTGTAAGTATAATAATATTATATAGTTTTCCATTATTAAACATAAGATACACAATTCATTTTCGGCTAAATTTATTATGAATATTCACATAAAATTTAATCATGCATTCGCTTTATTTTTTTTTAATAAAATTCCAGCAAAATATAATATGTTCATAAATTGTTTTCAACTTTTTGGATTTAATATAATATTACATCAACATCTAAGACTTAACATTGTTTCGTCTATAAAATATGTGCCTTGTATGAAGTTTTCCCATAAAGTTAAATTTTTCATTAAACTCGATATGCAAATAATCTAATTTTATCTCGTTATTATGCTAAAACTATAATATGTAAATTATATTCTTACTGTTAACCTGTCTTTGTGTAGAATGTAGTTCGTATGAAATCACTCACCTGAAATTTAAAAAAAATATATATATTATATAATTTATAAAATAAAATAGGTATTTAATAGATACAATGCAGTATGCATGGTCGTAATTTAAATTAGCCTAATTTTATTATTATGATATTATCTCATTGTCGTAGTACGTTAATTTGAACTTAAAAATGTAAAATTATGTAATTTACAATTAAGTTCGTTATGTTAGTACGACCGATAAGAAGCCAAGTACCTAAGTAGCCAAGGTAACTATTAGTTCGTAAGGTGACCGCATATTATATACAACGTTACACGCCTTATATTTTAAGGTGGAAAAAAGCATATATAATATATATGTATATATAATTGCAGTTAACGACTTTCGTTCGAAAATAATTTAAGAATATGTGATTAATATGAAATTAAAAATGTTTAAACTTCAACACACCTCTATATTATGATACAAACATGTACAAGAGACCAACCCAAAACAATAATATCTCCATAATAAAACCCGTCGTTGGTTAAACAATTAATGTGACCTACCATGACCGGCGCGGTAGTTAATCGAGACCGACCAGAGAGATATAAACATTTTAACACACATAATATGTGTTATGATACATAAAAATGCATGGTTTGTGTTTAATATTACAATTTAAAATTTTCATCAAAACATTTCTCAAATTATTTTTTAATACTTATATCAATGGCAATCGACTGAAAAAGGTATATCTATAATATAAGTGTTTTCTATGTATTGTAATAAATTTAAAATTAACATACTGTAGATCGATCAATTAAAGTTGATGAATAATTTGCAAGTTTAGAAAAATCATTAAGCCGACAATAAAGTAATTGTGATAAAAACGGTTCGAGATTTAATTTTGTCACACACCATTTCATAATAATATGTGTGAGTGCTGTAGTTTTGAATTTAAATAAAAAAGGTTATCACATACCCGAAATTAAGCCTAACTACTACCGTGTGCGTGCGTAAATCAAGTGAACTCAGAACGGGTATCTATATCATTCGTATACCGATATTTGAACTTATATAAGCATATTATATTTATATATACAAAATAATAAACTAGGTAAGTTAATATGGGGAATAGTAAGTTCCTACACGAGAGTAGCAGGTAAACAATTACATATGTTAGTTCCTACACGGACATATGTAAGTTCCTATACGGTAAAAACTAGGTACGTACGTTAGTTCCTACACGGCGGAAAAAGGTACATATTATGTAAGTTCCTACACCGTGGAAAAAAGGTGTAAATATATCAAATGAAACAATCTTTCCTCCGAAAATGTGGGCGCGGCAATGTTCTGATAGAGTCCATACGACAAAAGCTTGTGAAAGTTTTCATTCAGATTTTAACTCTAATTTTTATCAACAACATCCAAATATTTTTAAAATAATTGAAATTCTCAAACTTTTTCAAGTAAATACGTATATAAAAATAAGAACTACAATTAATAACACGAAACCAAAAATCAGTAAAAAATACGCCGAAAAAGTAGATTTTATAAATGAAAAAATTTCACATTATACAACAAACAAAATTAATCAATACGATTAGGTTAAATTTTTAAGTTATAGAAATAAACCTCATAAAATATAAGTTATCATTTTTATTATATTTTTTACTTTTCAAATTATATTATATTCAATCGCGAAAAATTAAAATACGTTATGTGATTTTTTTTATATTTTTACTCATCATATTATATTTATTTGTGACGATGCGTTATGCGGTTTTTTTATATTTTTTACCTTTTATATTATATTATATTTAATCGTGAAAAATTAAAATGCATTATGCAATTTGTATTATATTGTATAATCATCATATATTTATTTATTCGTATATACATCGTATATACATATTTACACCTTTTTTCCACATGTATAGGAACTAACATACGTACCTGGATATTACCGTGTAGGAACTTACATATGTACCTTTTTCCGCCATGTAGGAACTAACGTGTGTATTTTTTTTACCTGCTACTCTCGTGTAGGAACTTACATTCACCCGTTGATATTATATGGTTCACTAAAACACACGCTCACTGTTTTATAGCCGATATATTAACTATATGCGGAAGTTAACCGAACATAAACCAGTGAGCATTATGTAAAGTGAGCCACCCCGCAGTGTTTACCTATATGTACTTATATTTTATTCAGATTTTGAAAAGTATGTAGATTTTCCCAACCCGTGGGCCGATACAAGACGAAAAATTCTAAAAGGTTGGTGAGCATTGCCTTTTACATTTCGTCGTAGTATAGTCGTTGTCACGTTGTGATTTGTTCCAACACGTTAAGCATGCCGTACATTTTTACTATGGTACACAACACTGCAGCAGACGCAGTTGCAGTTGACAACTACCGCTGCAATAGTTTTGAATTTGAGAACGATATATTGGCATTCGTACAACGTCTACCCATCAACAATATATGAACTGGATTCTTAATGCAGATAGAAAATTCTCATTTTTTGAATTTTCTTGAAATTTGGAAGGGTCAACATCCACAGCGTCGACACTGCTTCAAGTTCCGAACCCTAGTCTCTGATAAATCATTACATTATATACCTAATGTGAATATATTATATAATTGCGTCGATCAAACACGTTTAATCGATATTTTAATTACTTATTTGTATAATTGTCGATAATTATTGTTAGTAGGTATAAGTCATCGAGTGATCGCGAATAATAGTAAATGCTTGACGTGATGATTTGAGCGTTACTTTGCCTGGCAAGAAAGTTGAAGTAGGACTATTTATGCTTAAATTATATTAAAAATAAATTTCTGATCACCGGTGTATTACAGTGCACTACAATAATTGTAATGATAGTAGAAATTATGTATTATTCATAAATAATATAGTAAGCCCTGATCAATAACATAATATTATATAAAAATTACATCATAATCATCAAAATACGGAATATTTATATACAGCATTTTTTATTGAGTATATTAATAATAATGATTTAAATTAAGATATGTTCTCAAAAAAAAAAATAAATAACAATACGAATAAGATGCAACTACTTTTGTAATATTATAAAAACATAACTAAAATATGATTTTGTATTCATAAAAATAAGAAATAATAACAAAACTACCTATTGCTCGTGAAAGGTCTACAAAAATAGACGATCTGCTAGTAGGTGCTCATCATCTACAAGTGAAAGCTGAGCTGACGAATTTCAGTATCTATATACGAGTGCCATGACCATTTTTCGCACGTGTTTAAGTCGTTTTTTTCTTTTATTATTTCTCATCACCACGTGTACAGTGTACACATATCATATTATTGTTAATATATTATATTATTCAAATTTATTGTAACGTTCAAAAGTGTTGGGACGAAATACTGAAGTAGGTACTATACTTCAGCTTTCAAGCAAATGTAATATTTTGAAACAATTTACAATATATTGATACTAATGAGTTATTTTATCAATAAATGCATAAGTGCGATAAACACACATGCACAAAGTTAATTTAATAAAATAATTTTAGGTTTCAATGTGAACACTAGGATTACGATATAGTAAGTATTAGATATACGCTCATTTTGTCAGTCACGACTTTCATCGCAGTGATGTGTGGTGGTTGGTTATCGTGTTTTTTTCAATGTCATCATTAATAGTGTAAAAAAAAAAAAGTGATTGGTAAAAGCTAATTAATATCAATTTTGTGCTTTGGGTTATATAGGTACACTATCTTTAATGGAATGCGATCTTGTATTCTTGTCCTGAAATATAATATATATATGTTGTAGTTGCATTGTCCTATCAACACAGATAATACCTAATTGATTAAATGTTTTACAGGATATCCAATAACAATTATTATTATAATTATTATCGCGTGCTGCTTAATATAGATAGGTTCGTTTACCGTAACGTACTCTGTAACGTCCATTTGAACACACGACGGTATATTGAATTTTACGAGGAGATAATATTATTAAAGCGGCGATAATTATTGTTATTGGTTCTATTTAATGTTATACTCATAAATTAAACGAGCGTTTAAAATAAAGAAACCAGGAACTTGGCGTGCACGTTAATGTGTGCTTCTCCTTATTTGTTTTTAAATACACAACAACTGCATATTAAGAATGATTTATTGTGTTCGAGCCCCTCCCTTTTTTCATCGCTAGATCCGCCGTGCCCGTACCCATTTAATACACACTATACTAGATCTCTCCCCATCTCTCGCTCCCTCGAGTCTCTCTCCTCTCTCCACCTCCTACCAATCCCCCCCTCACGGCTGCACTATTTTCTCATCACCCAGAAACGTTTGCAATGTGCCAATGTACGCGTACATATTTATAAAAATTATACGTGCTGAGACGTGAATAATTGACAAAATGATAATAATATTACAATCGAAATATTCGAAATATTATCGTTCGTGCAAAACAAGACCATCCCGTCGCATTTAAATACGGAGCACAATATACTTTATCGTGTATAATAAACGGCCCCACCGCCATTTGTGACGACAATAACACAACAATAAATAATATAATGATGATAATATGATGATATGTGTTAAACCTTAAACGGCGTCACTGACCGACTTCAGCTTTGTCAGAAACGGCTCATTCCGCCGTCGTCTACGATATACGGTCACACGTTGGAACCCTATTTTCTTTAAATTGAATCGCTGGGATATTGTCGACGCACGCCCGAAAATCACATAATATTGTAATCGATCATAAATTGTATCATAATAAAATATTAATTCGTAATTAAATTTACATTAAACTTCAACAACAACAAAAAATACCCCCATCCCTGAGACCCGCCTTTATTTAGGACAAGAACAATATCGTTATACACATGTTTATATATTAATATATTATACAATTAATAGCTGCAATCCATTCAGTATTTAAAATCGCTAAAAAAAATACTGCGTAATTGCTTTTAATTATTCTGTACCTTGAACTACCCTGCAAGTACTTATATTTATGTGATCTAATTATTTTTCAGCTATTTATGCAAGTTTATTAGTTAGAAGCTGTTTTTATAACGAAAGTTCCTCGAATTTAAGAATAATTTTTATCATAATAGGATTATAATTTAAAAACTTTTTGTTCCATTCTATTTTGTTTTTTTTAAAGAAAATAAATTTGTTTTAGTTTAGAGTATAATTTGTAAGTGTACATATTATTATTTTTCACATTAAACAATACGCATATATATATACATGAAATACAAGTAAAACAGAACTTGTTTAATTTGTATTTAACATTAATTAAAATTGTTTAATTTTGAAAACATTTTCTCCATAAATAAATAGTCTATAGCTTAAAATAGATACCTGCTTAAATATACTTTTAAAATTGTCGTTGTGTTTGAATATATACATATGACTATTTTCTTTATTTAAAAGAATATTTACAATCTATTCTAATAGTAGCAGAATAAGTAAATTATTTGAATGAATATATTTAGGAAAACATTTTAAAATATGTACCTAATTTCAGTACCTATTTAAAATTACGTTAATAAATTTATCTGAGCAATTCCACAGTAATGTTTTAAAATACATACAAGAATATGTTATTGTAGATTATAATCTATAAGACAGTAAACTATGTACGAATATTTAGTTTGGCATTCAAAGTTCAAACATTAATTTATGCTAAGAAATTATAACCTTACTCAGATTCGTAGAAATATAATGCGTATATTATTATAGGATGTATAACTTATTTTTATCTCTCAAAATAATACAATATTATAAACAAATAAAATGTGAATGTTACACATTTTATATTCTCGAAAAAAATGCACTACGCAAGTCTATTCTAATGTCAATTTAAGAGCATTGCATATCGACGAACCGCATTCAGAATTCAAAAGAAGTGGGGTAACAATTTGATTCAAAACTTCACTATCATTCCAAATACGACAGAGGTACGAAATTATATTGTTTCCAAATTACATGATTTTATTTGGTGTAAAAATGATGGATTTTGCCAAAGTCAACGCCATTTTATGTAGGTATGGGTATTTTATAATATATTTTTAAATTTGTGTTTTGCAAAATTTCTTTGAACAATGAGTAAATCTCGCATATTTTAGAATATTAAAAGAATAGAATATTATAAAATGCAATTATATATAATTATACTTTCATGATGGTTTTTCGGTGCAGTTAATTCGCAGCCGGACCAGGAAAAGTGTTCTCGGAGACCCGCGTCAAACCACGAAGGACACATCCGACTGCGATTTTTAGCGATTACGGTTAAAAATAATATTGCAAACGTTTAAAAGACAATATCATTATCATATAATATAATATATCGGCAGCGTGGCCCGATCGCGAGCGAGACTATAAGAAAAGCCGATCGTCCGTATTGCGGCAGTTCGATCTCGCCCGCCGCCACCCCCCGCGGAGAAACTTTTTTTTATCCGCCGACCGCATAAACTTTTCAAACCGAATCGGTACAGCGTTTTAAAAGGTTTTGCGGGGGAGGAGGTGGTGGAGGAGGTGGTGGAGGAGGAAGAGGAGGAGGAAGGGGAGGGTGCGGTTCGGATCGGTTTCGGTGAGTGTATGTATATTATATTGCGCTGTATACACGCGGACATTTTACGATTGTCTGAACACGCGGCGGCGGCGTCTAATTTATATACCGAGTTGTCGAGATATTCCGGCAACGTTACGCGCCGAAACAACCCCCGACGGCCCACCGTCTACCCACCCTTATATGCGGGCCACCGCCGACGGAAGAAGCTCGGCGGCGATCATGTTATGCGATTATATTTTTTCTGACGACGACGGCGATGTTTGTACGGACTTACGTATGATAACGGAGGGAGAAAAATCGGTGACCCATCTCACGTCCGTCGCCCGAAACGCGCGACACGCCGTTTGGTATTATCAATTAATACCTATACCCACCCACGTCTACACCTAGTACATGTTATGTTCAGTAGCGTATTCAGGATTACGAAATGGGGAGGGATTTATGTATACATTAAACCAAGTATAGTTTTCGAGTATAAATAATACATTTATTAGGCGGGAAATGTAAATGTGGGGGGGGGGGGGGGTTAAACACCCGTGGCTACGGCACTGGTTACGTATTATGTTATATAGTCGGGCTAAATTTATATTATTGTTGTTTCTGTTGTTGTTGTTGTTGTTGTTGTTGTTATTATTATTATTATAATGCGACGGAGAGCGGTAGATGAGACTCGTTGTCGCCATCGCCATACATAATCCCTCAGCATAATAAACATTATATAGTGTTATACAATATTATGATTTAAACCACAATATTATGACATATTATTATAGTGTTTAATGTCCAAATATCGTACCATCGTGCGTTGTCGTACCTGCACATCTGGTACAACAGTCGGTACGGTCGGGAGTCACTATATTATTTTGATGAGCTGCACTAAATAATATTGTGCTGTTACATAACAAAATAAAGTTGGCGGCTCGTAATCAGTCGTTAATGGTTGCGTACTATGCAACTTCAATAATTGCGTTAAATAATACGTTGAATTTCTTTTTCCAATCAGCAAACGATAGGCACCGGTTGGAAAGGAAAAATCCTACTGATTCCGTATAACATATTATAATATTAAATGACGTAATATTATTTCAATATTTTGTCGCCACGCATCGCATGATCGCGAAACATAAAACACATATTATTTTTTTATTTTACTGACAATGATATAATATACACTAATAAAATATTATTTAACTTCCTGTGCCAAAAATTAATTGATTTTTTTTCCTGCATGTCATCAATAATGATGAAGAAATATATATAAATAAAAAAAATGTAGTCTTATAATTTATTATTAAAAATAAAATTAATTCAATTATAAGTATTTTAGTTTTTCGAGTGCCATGATTTTCACGACCATCCCTACTCTATAGTAAGACATTATATCATATTATTTAGCTAAAAATCTATCATAACTCCAACGGTAGTTCATCACCATGTATGAGAATATTAATACTATATTTTTTTTTTCAAAGACTACCTAACACAATATTCACAATACCGTAGTACATCTATATATTATAAGTTTATATCTTTGTTGTTATAAAATAGCCTATACTATAATTATTTGAATACAGACATTTCTACTTAAATTAGGTTTAATACAAAAACACAATTTTCCAGATATCTGAAAACGTTGTTTTGAAATTGATGGCCGATATATTATTGTGTCTGGCCAGTGTCTGGAAGTGTTTTAGACGAGCGTATGCGCGTAATAATACGTCTTATTGTGTCTTCATTTTAACGAAAAATCTCGAATACGTGTTTCGACGCCGGGGACGTGTAAATTGCAAAGTTTTAAAGGGCTGTCGACCATCGCTGTTTGTAAATAAGTTTTTAAAAAACCAATAGCAGAACAATTTGTCGGACGCAAGCGCACCCTCGCACCAACGCATCCAAGCGCAAAAGCAACATCGAACGATATACCTACACAGAAGTCCGGTTTTACAGCCGTTTGTCTGTGACAAGTCCTCTCGTCGAATACTTATAATATAAGGCCTATATAATTTATAAACATCATAATATTAGCAACAAAATTAATCATGGAAAACGTCATAATAATTGCATTTTTAATTATGAAGTACCTACCTATATCACGAACGCACGATATTAATGTCACTGACTAGTTTTTTTCATAGTCAAATTGTATTTATTTTGTACATCGTATAGTCTTAATCGATTTGTATCCGAAAACTTTTATCAATCATTTAAATGACTCGTCAGTCGTGCATTATTTAAACCATCAGTATGTACTGGCGCTCGCTATTCTGACTGAAACGCGTTAATTGCAGTGCATAATTCGTCGCGGTCACTATCGAGTTCGATCAAATTTATGAAATATAGATATTCCAATACTAATACATTGGAAAGAAGGGGAAAAAGAAAAAGTAAAGACGTTCGAGAGACTACTAGACTTGATTTTTATCGAGACGATGGACCGCGCTCGGAAAACCGTGGATTCCGGATACACTTTAACTTCATCGTCGGTCTCTGTCACTACATATATTATATATTATATCCTCATCGAAATCCTCCGACAACTCTTCACGTCAACGATGCACAGCGGTGGTATTTTTTCTTATATTATTTATTTTATATACGCACCAGAATAATCGTCAACAGTCGATTTATCATCATTCGGATCTCCTCTCGATTGTTCAGTTTTTGAAAATAAAAACTGACACCAGAATATGTCATCCCTCTGACCCTCTCGCGGTCCGGAACCGGGGGACAAACGATGAATAATACTAATAATAATATTATGATATACACGACCGTACCGACGATCCGCGGTGGACGATAATAGTACGAAGACCGTACAAGATTATTCACAACAATAATGTTATAAACCGTGTTTAAAACCGTTCGTCTGAAGAATTGTGTGTATCGAACCGCAATCGAACTACCATAATATAGTGCTCGCACGTCTTAATAATAATATTAAACAGATCGAATAAAATATTTGCGGTCGAATAATAGTGGTTGATAGCTCGTAACAGACATATTTTGTGTCATGTCGAACTTTAAAAATAATAAATTAAATATAAAAAAAAATGGTTTACCTCAAACGAGTATGAATGAGAAATTTTGAAAAATTATCCCCAAGAACAGTATTGTCATATTATAATCAAATAAATATATCGACAAATCCAGAAAACTGTGGTTCATTTTACATAATATATTATGTTTTAATTTATATTATTAACGGTATTCAACGGGATGATGACAAGCACCTAGGTATTTATTAAACCAACACAATTATTTTTTTTAGTTAAGTTCGTTATTATTTTCATAACTTGATTTTTTAAGTCTTTATGTCTAAAGTGTTTCTTGGCATATCATGTTAATATGTTCAAATATTCTTATCATTGATTTTTATTTTTTGTTAAATAAATACCACTAAAATTAAATGGAATGATATTTTATTATTCATCATATTTTTTTTATTTTGATACTCTGAACTAGCTAGTCGGGCTATAAATGATTGATCTGCAATTTATTATTCTATACTTGTGCGATGAGTTCAAATAAAACATATACCAAAGTACGCCTAATAATACCAGTCGTAGATAACCACATCAGTTCATTAAATATTATACTATATTTTCATCATTAATAAACATATTATATTATTATGTTTATTTTATTAATTGTTACATTAAAGTTTTGTATTACTTTAAAACTAATTACATTATGTTACAAAATTTAAAAAAACTTGTTGGGTATCTTCTATTACAATTTCCAATGTCAGCTATGAAAACATTTATTAATTAATAGGTAGGTACTGTCAACGCAACCAATTAAACTTAATTGTAGTCTTTCGTTTATAAATTCCATACAATTAATGCAATTTATTGTTACGGACCAACAGTAAAAAAGGCGATGTTAGTCAAACCTAACCCGCCTACCTAATATTATTGTCGTATTGTGTTTGTAGTGTATTATCCATTTTTTAGTGGACATTTTCTTTGTTTTTTTTTTTAGAAACTCAAATTCGTTAATACATTAATGATCGGCCGGTGATAATCTGGAGTCCGCTTCGTCGATTATATAATAATAATAATATGCGGCAGTTCCGTTAACAGGCATCAAATTTGGCTTGGCCGTTTCGGCGGGCGCCAACCTTGCTTCATCAAACGTACATCCGGTTTTCCATTCATCGGCAGTGTCCCGCAACGATGCTTCGACCACTTGGACAGTGTCCATGATGGTAAAATGATTACTGCGGGATGTACGGAAATAAAAACCAAATTAGGACGATCAGTTCACGAATAACAACTGCAATGGTTAGTTTTCCAATAAATGTTCGAACTATTCTTTGTGTGCCACACAATAATGTTCATAACGATCAGATACGTAGTTAATTTTGTTGTTATTGTTTTGTAATAATTATTGAACTCTAATTGTGTTTAATTGATTTTTTCTTTTTTAATATAAATTAAATATTCATACATTTTTGTTACTAGTCTATTATAAAAAATTCCATATTATATGTTATGTTATTTATATTAAGATACTTAAATTTTAGTCGAATCTACAAAATTAACATCAAACAATTGTATACTTTTACGAAAGTCACTAACATAATATCTCAATTAACAAGAGTTGTATCGATATTATATAAATATGATTTTCAGCAAAATCATGATACTTGAACAAATGTTAAAGTACCTTATACAGAAAACTACATTAAAAATGTATGCTTGCGATCTCTAGCGATAGAATAGTTTTCTTAATATACCGTAAAATTGTTATAACGGTACGATAGAGCCAGCTAGTGTAAGCGCTAAACTAGTAAAACCAAAGTTGATCAAATGGTCCAACAGATAGCGTCTAGTGAACGAACCGTAGTTTTGTACATGAAACATGCATATATATATATATATTATATTATAGTATAGGTATTAAACTTTATTAAGTGAACCTTAAAATGTTAAATTTAAATAACCTCCATTTCAGTTGACAGTTGAACAATTTTTAACTAAAAAAAAAGGTGGTTTAGTTTATATTTGTATAACGCTCGTCTTATAACACATTCACAATAACAGTACAATCATTAAACAAATGCGTACACAGTCTAGTGAATAAGAAAATAATGTTTTCCCATCGATACTTAAAATGACGTAAATATTAACGATTGCCTTTATTTATTCAACATTTATAGACACCGGAAAAGTTATGTTTAAATCTCAAAAGCACAAAACACTGGTTGCCAATTCCAAAAGGTTTAACATGTCTTAAGATTATACAAAAAGGACTCGATTTTCGATATTAGTCGTGATGTATAAAACCATAAGACTATTTCAATATTATATTGTCATCCTAACCTAACTTAACCGACTGACGAGAAACGAGTTTCTGCAATGTGTTGGGACGCGTATAAAACTAATATTCTTATAAATACCTACCTACTTTTAATGACAATTTTCCTTGACAAGTGACTGAAAATGTTTGTGCTACATTTTAGTCTGCAATTACTATTGTTGTTGTGAATGTAGGTAGTCACTGTCTAGGCAATAATGTTTACCTAGTATAAAACGAAATCACTACGAACGTAAGAGAAACATCTGTAAACTTATTTAAATTGTTAAATTTACATGGAAGGAATTTATATTGTTGGAATAGTAACCGTATATGCGATCGTAGATAACCTATCGTTTTTTTCAATAGAATGAAATGTGTCTTCTCTCTCCCGTGTCCCTATATAAAGGCGGTTTCATTTATCTTCTTATATTTCCCTTTTTTGTACTTTTCTGCATAATATATTCTAATATAAACTATTGGTTCAAAATAAAAAAAATGTATTCAAATAAATTGATACGTCCGTTGTCAAACGCAATTGATTTACAGCTTCATGTAAGTTATATCTTTATAGTAAGTGGCGCACATATTATAATAGTGTTTAAATATCAAAACCTAATATGCGAATAGTTTTCTTCACTCCAACGAGCCCAATAACTTTGTGCCTATTACGACGTTGACCATTAATAGCAAAAGGTTATTTTACTATGAATTATAGTAAGCTTAAATTACATACCAAATGTACTTAACAGTAATAATTCTAAAAAAAAAAAAAAAACTTTTTCTTAAAATCGTTTTTCGCCCGCCAAAAATACCTTTAATACAACAGAAAAATAGAAAATTGAGAATTTGTTGTATTGACTTTATAATTTTTGTTATAAGGAATTATTTTATACTTATAGTATTATTAACCTCATCGTATACATATTTCTAATTAATTTAATAATTGACGTTCGGTTGTTCACATAACTTTAAATTAATCAACAGATTGTAAATTATTATTTTTAAATTCAAGTTATTTTTCAAAAATCCAAATACTCTGGTATTTTGTGCGTAATATTTTTGATGCGCTATTATACACTAATGCGCTTATTACACTCCATTTTGTTTGCTCTTATAATTTAAATGGCTGTGAAAGAATATTATTATACAGCGATCAGCCAACGAAATTCGTGGAATTAGGTCTCCATTTATTATCATTTATCAGTTATTCATGAGAATTAATTAAATTAATGCATGGGTAATTAATGCGAGTCACAGATATAAAAATATTAAGCCATCGAGTAAACATTATCGCCATAATATACTATATTGTTATGCGTTTCACTATAGTGACTATATATTATTATATTGCACTCATAATTATTATTCCAAACATGATTTGTGCACACACGATTTTCTGTTTTATAACTCAATTGTGTGTTTCAATTTGTTTGTTTTTTTAAACTACTTAACCGATTATAATAACATAATTATAGGTATACAATTTACTGAATAAACTATACAAAATACCTATAATATACTAAACCATGTCCTATTTTAAAAATGGATCTTGTGTATTGTTTAGTTCTAAGAAAACGAACCACAAACATCATAATATTCGTTTTGAAAAAAAGTCAGATTAACAGAAATGTCTTATGTCTAATATCGCATGAAAAAAATTTAAATGTATATTATTCTAAAGAATAATTGGTTACCTTTATTGCTCTCTCGTTTTTTTCCAAACTCTTTTGCATACTGAAGATATTATATTTTATAACATTAATTTTTAATTTTTATTTCTCTATCTGTTCATAAAATATGCCAAACAATAAGCGAATGTGATGATTATGACAATGTGTGTGTCTGACAAAGACACGATTCACAGAACGATTTTGTTACATGAAAATTTATAATTTATGCAACTCATATTCATATACAATCATTGTCAATTGTAATTAAAAGTTTTCAGTTGAATATGTTTGTCGTCCGTGTATGCAATGTTATGAAGATAGCAGATCAAGACGTATACATTTTAACGTCTTTATATCTGCATAGTCGAAGACGTGAAAGATAAGAAAGTAGTTTTTTATTTTTCCAACACTGTTCGAGACTGTTGATGGATTAAATGTTGAATCATCGTCGTATCGTGACCGCCTCAATCTCATATGAATATGGTATATGTTAATACATAGTTTTACTATATAGCTATACTATTTGAATTAATTTGAATTTTCAACGTCCGTTTATATTTACTCAAATTATAATACACACAAGCCCACCCACATGCGAGCTATAAATTGATATATGATGCCCAAACGTTGATGTATCGGAAAAGGTCATTAACGTTATTATAACTTAGAAATCGAACGCACAATTTCTCTCAATCGTATCATTTAGCGATCGATTTCAAGACTTGTCATTTTAATATAAAATATTAGTACACGGAGTTTTCCGACGCGTTTCGTTCGCCACGCGTTTTCAGCGTTTTTTACTGTATCGGCTATATTATGTACTGCAATTATGTCTCTATTATAAGAGTATCGGTAAAGCCCATAGCAATTTCAAAACGAGTACAATTATTATGAATCAAGAGTTGGCGTTTTTTTTCATTACTTCGGCGTTACGTCGGTAAACGCGGCGACTCACATCCGTCGTGTATAGAAACTCAAATGTAAAACAATAAAATATATAAAATCCGACGAAAAAAGTTGAATACGCGTGGCGTACGAAACGCGTCGGAAAACACCGTGTACATATCGCTTCATATTTTTCTCGATAATTATTTCGCAGTTAAATTTTGCGCAGTCTTCCGAAATTTCGGTACAAAAATATAGGTTAGTGAAGTTTTTGTTCTACGCTTTTGTAGAGTATTCAGGTCGACGACCGGAAAATGCATAGTAATTACGATGGCGATATTAATAATAATATAACGACAACGCCGATAATATGGGGCGATCCGAGTAGGAAGTAACACGGCGTCCGACGGTCCGCCACAAACGCCGTGTCAATATAATAAGACGACGTACCAAAATATGTAACACGAAATAAGACGATTTACATAATAACGTCGCGTATCTGCTTGCCAATAAGTCGGGACACGCGACGCAATAGGTATATGCGAAATTGAAATTCCAACGGCGGACGGTGTCGTCCGATCGTGTACAGGTACTTTTCGTTCATCAGGACGCGAATACGACCGACGGACCTACGTCGCGAGGACATCTGGTATCCTGCCAACGGCGTATTGTAATATACTGTCGGTATATGCGACTTGTATAATATATAGATATATATATATATATATTCCGTACAACAAGTACTGTTGTGCAGAGGTACGTGACGCCGGTTAGGAACGATTTTAGGGTCTGATTATAATATAAACTGTACAGACGTCCTCTCGGAATTTTCGTCGATTTCGAGTCGCCGTATCGTTTTTGCTGATACTTTATAGTACCGTATTATTATACAGTACCTATATATATACCAATCCATAAACCCAAGTTTACGCGTTCTTCGGGTCCGTAATAGTGACGTTATTTCTTACTAATTAACACGGTATATTGTAATACAGATACCGTGCTAATTACGTTAGTGGGAGATTTTCAAAGTAAAAATTCCTAAAGGTCGAAAGCTTTCGAAAATATTAGACAGTTATATTAATTATTTCAAATTAAAACTGTGTTCATTTTTCAGACCAAACTACGCGTAATATTCTGACATTCTGTTCGATAAACTATTAAATTCGATACATTTTTTAATGAGTTTTGTTTCAAAAATGTACGTTTACTGTAAAGTTTTAATTTTAAAACTATAGTAAATTCCTTCTCGGGATTTTCTCAAAAAATAAATTTCTAATATTTAACATCACGCTTGCCAGGAATACAAACCGTATTTTTTGTGATGAGTGATCACTATCAGCGGTCTAAGTGACTAAGAAAAAGTTACTCAATTTTTTTATACTTTGCATTGTCATACATTTAACTTAATAAATGTCCACCCACAATACGTCGTAATTTTTTTTTATAAAATGCATCAGAAGAATCAGAATATTGGACACTGCCCGAGATGGACGAGGAAGAATACAGAACGATCTTTGGGTCCAACGTGAAATACAACCTTCATAGTCATTCACATATCGTTATCAAATGCTGATACTTTAAAAACAATTTAATGTACCTATTGTATAGTTTAATATACCTAATACATGGATTTGATGTTTAATCTACAATACTCTTATAGAAACTACAATTTAGGCGTTAGCTATAATAATATCCAAGTTGTTGATTCATAAGAAATACAATACATACAATAATAAAAACACAGTGAAAGTTCAAACATGATGAAACATCATTATAATAAAATATATGCTACATTATAATATATGTTTAAGAGGAAGTCAGTGCACTATTTGTTTTCTCTGTCTGGCCCACGCGCAACATAGACAAAACGTATTTACGCAGAATCATTTTTTCTATGTTTTTTAGTTATAATAGAGTAAAATCACCCATTACAAAAAAGATAGATAATAATATTTATGAGGGAATGACATATCGATTTTATATTTTATTGTTATTTGACTTTGTATTTGACTTTCAAAATAAACAAAATAATGTTGTAAATTTAAATGATGTTTAAATTATTTTGAGACCATATTTAGACAAATCGATATATCATTCCCTCAAAAATATTATTCTTTATCTTTTTTGTAATGAGTGTTTATATTTTAAGATTAGTTAAAAACATAGAAAAAATTATCTTGCATAAATGCGTTTTGTCTATGTTGCGCGTGGGCCAGAGAGAGAAAACAAATAATGCGCTGATATTCTCTTAATAATACTAATTATGGACTATATGGGTAAATGGGTACGTCGGTTTAAGGAAAAATCAGCAACAGAATATTGAAAAACGGTTGAGAGTGCCTACAAAAGCTTCAAATCCGTTTCGACTAGGTACGCTGAGCATAATAATACATTTTATAATTTATAAATAAAACTATAGTCCTATAATACGTTCATTTTGGTATAGAGTCTATAGACAGACAATATTATTATTATTGCATCATAATTTTTCTGATCTAAATTTACATTCAACATTGTATTTAAATTGGAAATTTAAATCGATATTCGATACCTGTGTTTCTCAGGTAGTGCAAAAGTACAGTTACAAGCTTATAACTTTTGTATGAAAAAAACATAAATAGTTTTAAAAAATAATTCGTCGTCGTCGAAGAAGTTAGTTATTCTCGTTTCCGAATAAAAATTATTTATTGTGAATTGAAAAATTGTATTCAGACCACACGCTCTCTTGTTTCAGATTTGATTAATTGTAGTGTTGCCCGCAGATATTATTATTTACGGTCGTAGAATAATGCGAATTTTTAAATTACGAAACGTCTTACAGGTGATAAAACATACAATATTATGTTGCAAGTGCACAAATGCACAACACCTACAAAATATTATTGTAATGTGAATTGTGATGTATTTTAATGTAGATTTTCAAAACATTATTTTCCTGATGGGATTCAAGTCATCCATTTTCTTTTTGTGCTTTGTGTAATAGTCGTTTTATCACGGTCGGAACGTCACGTTTATGTTGCCGAACCGTGACCATCCGTCCAACATCTAATACCGTTAAGTATAGTTTAACTGCAATATTATTATGCGACATAATCCGCGAGGCTAATGGCTATTGGAATAGGTAGGAAGTCAAATTCTATTAAAAAAAAACGTCTAAGCATCTAAAATCTTCGCTTAAATCGTATTATACATAAATACGCGTTTTATAACGTTATTATTATCAACAAATTTAAACTTCTGTTTATTAATACCTATTATTAATTTTATTTAAATAATTTTTGCAACGCTCACGAAATATATAAATTAACATCGAACGTTATTCTATGACATTCATTACAACCGCACACTCGGTACTAATAATAATACGAAGAATTTTATCTCTCCAATTGATCCGAAGGAATTTCACCATTGTTACTTCTCGCACCACTGCGAATGCCATGATTTACGCATGCGAAATAAATAAAAATTTTACAATTTATTGCGAACGTAGGTTTTCGGTTTTCTTAAAAACAGAAAAGCGTATAACATAAGATATAAGGTTGATTTGTTGTTTGGTACTTTAGTGTACATTATTTATGACCAATAATTATACATTTCACATTTTATAATAATAATAATATTAATATTATAGTCATTAAATAAAATGTATGCATATTATTTTAAGCAACTACTATGACTGCATTAGCATTTTTTTATTTCACGGATACGAACTTTACTAGGTTGGTATATAGACATCTTGTGCTGGAGTCCACTGTTTACATTTTAGAAAAATATTCACCCTTCTTGTAATTTAATTATTTTATAAAAAATCTTGACCCACTGACTTCCAAATCCAATTTGGCAAATAAGTTTTAAAAACTGAAAATGATTACCACACAACCTAATGCTAGCCGGTGTCATTTAAAAGTATATTTTAGCGTGTTCGAAGTATTCGTTTTGAGCTCTTTTATAAGGTAAGTGCAAATCTTTTATGATCTTAGAAATTGTATTTTAACACGGTCTTTTCACTAATCCGTACAACGTATGCCATTGTTGGCGTACTTACTGCATATACACTCAACTATTAGCACACAAACGCCATAGTTCAAGATGTTAGGTGAATGTTGGTTCTACAATTACATTTGTGTGCTTTTAGTAAAAAAGGAAAACACTTAAATATGTAAAAACTCTCAGTGTAGCACCTCGCTATATATTGGAAGTCAAGTTTTTTCAATAATAATAATAGTCAAGGTACAAGTGTACAACTTATAATCTTGGAACCAAAAAAAAAAAAAAAATACCAAAATACCTGACAATAAACATTTTGATAGAATTTTACTCCGACAAAATAAATAAATACATAACAAGAATATGAACCTACATCGAAAAAAGTTTATTCATTTTAAAACTCAAGTTTTATTTACATTATGAAGAGCGATCTTCTTTTTTGTTACAGTAACTGATTATTTTTACGCACTATTATTATTTATTTCCTAACGTTTTTTCACATAGAGTTGAGTGTTAATAATCTATATTTTACTCATTACCGTTAAACATACAAAGTATTTGAACTACTTTATTTTGTTTATCTTAATTTAATATAAATATCCACAATTGTATTATTTTTAATCTACTTTTATAATAGTTATCGTGGTAGGAATATTTATGTTTTTTTATTTTTAAAGAGTGAGTTTTATATTACTGCTCCACAAAATATACAAATTTTATACTTGTTGATAGTTACGCTAAACATAATAAAAAACTTGATCGAATAAATAATTTACATTTGGCTTTGGATTTTCCTATCACAGTCCTGATTGTTTTTAGTTATTACGAATGTCACATAAAAATATAACGGTATTAGGTAAAACTGATATAGGTATGTTCTAATTTAATAAAACTGAAATAATTTTAAATATATAGAATCAACATTTAAAAGATTTAAAATAATATTAAATATTCAAGAAAATCTTTTCAACGACAAAAATGAAGCGTAATATTATATAATATTGAAACGAAATGTAATTTTGGATAAAGTTTTGACTTTTAAATAAAACGTGATTTGAGTATAAATAAAATATATTATAATACACGAAGTTTTTTTTTACCGAAAAATTCGTTTTAAAAGATTTTTTATATATTTCTAAACTAAGCTTTGCGTATCATTTCACATGATTTTATTAAATTACATCTCAACTTTTCAATAGAATTGCACATTTGACGGACGAATAAGTAGTCCATCACTCATCACGTTTTAAATATAAAATATATTATAACAAAATCATAATAATTGAATACAATTTTACTATTTGTGGGTCGACGTAACATAATATTTTAATTCCCAATAACTTATACAGTTACAACTGTAACATACCAATACACTACCTATTATAAGGAGGATAACATAACAATATTATTAAACGCAATGCAATTTAAATTTTATTATATAACGTTTATATACCTTTTTTTGTATAAGTATTTACAACGAGAAATCCTTACACGTAGATCCGTATAAACTACCAATAAACTGTTATAAATGGTATCAGCAATTTAATAGACTGTTTCGAATCGTAAAGCTATATTTTAATTGATTGTTTTTAAATAATAATATGTGTATACCTACTGTAGCATACGAAACTATAAATTTCGTTTATTGTTCAAAAAATGAATTGTGTTCTCTATAATATTATGTTTTATATTATATTATTACGATTTAACATCTCAACCGTTTTATAGATGGTTTTCTATTTTATCAACATATTTAATAGGTATGCTATTAAATTACATTTGTCAATTGGCTACTCAGAATTTTATAGCCATATAATATGGAAAAAATATTAAACAAATCAACTGTTGTATCAGTATTCTTCGACCGGATAATACAAATATTAAAACCATGAGCTTAAATAAAGCATAGATGATCAACTTTTAATTAATTTAGTAATAGCTCTCCGTGCATAAACGGAATTATTCGGTAAAACTAAGCCAAACACAATTGACATTATTTTTCTTGGTTGAATAACCAAACAATTTCCGATTCATTTTGAGGGTTTTGATAATTACATTTTTCGACTAAATCAAAAATTAAGTTAAAATGCATGAACATTTAGTTTTAAATTAAAATGTTGGTGAATTGATATAGGTTAATGGAAAATTTATAAAACCAAAATAGTCTTTCACCGCTATATAAATAAAACCACAAATATTTTGTCGAGCCATAGACATGCCGAGCGTTAGGAGGGAGTGCTGCAGTAATTACTGTCGTACTAACCACTGCTAATTTTTACGTGTAATTTAAGATAAAAGTTATGTTGTATGCAGGCTGAAGGGGAATGTTTTAAACGCAAGAAATTCATTTCCTCAGTTATGTTTTGTGCCTTCGAACAGAATATTTTTGTATAATTTCAAATTTGTAATCAAATACTAACACTGTAGGTACATTTTTGCAAAATATTCAAACTTTTTAATCTTTATCATTCACCAACCCATTATTTCAGTGAAGTATTATTGTAACATACCAACGTAATACACCCAAAGGTATAAACTAGTTAAAAAGTTAATTTTTTTTTTACATTATTATTTTAACGAGTAAACTTATTTTCTAAATAACTAATTATATACATATAATTAACTAATTAACTTAAGTTAATGAATTGCTCATTGTTATAACATAGCTTTTTTCAGTTGGTCAACTATGCTTGCGTTAACTCAAAAACATATACATATTTGTTTAGAATCGAATAACTTTGGTTAACATTTTAAATAAAAATAGAATATTTTTTGTATAATTAGGTTGTAAATGTTGATTTTAAACAAAAATGAACAAATAAATGTTTCTTGATTTTAAAAAACACATATTATATAATTTTCATAAATCACTATTATACAGGTATAGCTGTATAAGGGAGTGTGCAATAATAATAGGTATACCTAGTAAGACGAATTTTTAACCGAAAATATTGTTATTTTAAAATTTAAAATTTAAAAGTTACACAATCACTATTATATACAGAGATGAAAAAAAAACTAAATTTACTTCTTTTTAACTAAGTTCAGTCATATTTTTCTCCATATTAAATTAAAACTTTTAGAAATAAATATAATATTTGGGAACTTTAAATTTTTAACTAATGTTGACGTAACTTAACTAAGTTATTATTTTTCGTTAATTTGCATACATTTTGATGTAGGTACTTACTACAAATGTAAAAAAAAATGTATACTTTTTTTGTGTAAGTATAAAGGTACGGAATGCTATGATAATTATTATTTTAACTAGTCAGAGTAAATACAAATAATATTTGTACAGTTTTCAGTCAACGGTCCTATATATGGTTAGGTAAGTTAGGTTATTTGTAAATATTTATAGGTGGGTACAGGTAATTAAAAATTCCAAAATAATAACACTTATTTGTATACCTGAATATTATTCGTAGCTTAATTTTAATATTCCATTCATCTAAGCTCAACTGGATGCAGCACACAAACCCAAAGATCATACATACATTATACATATTATTATTATTATCATGAAATGATAGTCAAATGGTAACTAAATGGTTTGTAAAAATATTCTGAATTTGAGATTACTGAGGGAAAAAGGAAAATTAAATACCGATCAATAACTCGTCGGTTTAATATCAATACACGTTGTAGGTACCTATGTACTGGTCGGACGTCGCAGTTCTATCGTCAGCTAGCGCAAATTGTACAAAATTTGATATGAGCGTTATGATCTGAACATGCATACTCTAGCAGTTATAATTTGTATTAGACAATATTGAATAGTTAATATCTTCCGTTTCGTATAGGCGAGAGTTTCGGCGAGAACTCGTTTCCTTACAACTATTATGAGGAACGTCGTGAAATGCAAATCATAATAATATTATGAACAGCAACCTTCCTATGTATCCTACCGTATACAATGTACCTAACTAATTTATAAACTGTATACGGCCCGCGGTCTGGAAACCACCTTAAAATAAAATGTTATCACAAAAATGTGGAAATAGTAAATAACAATAGTATATTACATATAGTAAATAATATTTATCGCAATATATCACAACTTCTGGAAATACCAAATACTTTAAAAATAAAATGAACTGTCTTTTCCATGATTTCGAAAACTTTCAAAATACGTTCAGTTTTATAGAAAATTCTAGGGTAGTTTCTTAAAATTTTAAGCTGCAACATCACATCAGTCTACTAAAATGTGAACCGAATAATTAACAGTAAGGTATATATTCTATAGTTTTAAAAGATAGGTAAGGAAAATAATAATTCTGGTAAACTATTGAAGAAAATCTGAAGTCTGCACTTTCACCAAGATATGTATGAGCTTTATCAACACTTATATACTGTTCAATGTAGTTATATACAGGGTGATTAACCAATCAAGGTCGGGCCTTTATTTCTTCTAAAGATTACTCATAATCTGATTTTGGAATTTTTAAATATACTTACCTATAAACAATATTTTAAAATTCTTCAGATTTGTTGTACTACTTAAGACGTGTCGTGTAGAGGTATAAACTTCTGTTTTTTAATGACCCCCCCCCCCCCTCTTATACTGTGAATTAATCAGTGGATACATTTTATGAACAATTTGACGTATTAGAATCAAAATTCATACAAGTAGTTTTTAAGTTAGTTAATTTTGTGTTCTAAGGATAAAATGTCTATGTTAACGTGTTTATTTTATGAGACATAGGGGCTATGGTAATTTCAAAAATTGATTCATTAATATTAATCTATCGACATTAAAAAGTTGTAAGCACGGCCTAAATATATTAAATACTAAATTCAATATTAGGTACGTCTATTTTATAATTTTGTCAAATCATGTTTAAGGACCAATTATCCTTAGAACATATATTTCAATAACACTAATAAATAACTTACTCAAATTTTGAACTAGTTAGGAAGGTACATAAAAATTTTCAAAAAAATTATCCACTAAATAATTTACAGTAGATAGTGGGGTTTTCATTTGAAAAACAAAAATTTGTATTCGACACATAAAGATCAGTACAAAAAAAATATTAAAAATTGTCTTTTAGTAGGTATTTAAAAATTCAGAATTTGAATAAATTTATTATTAAAGAAAAAATAGGGATGTTCATGCTTGGTAAATCACTCTGTATGTGAAGCTATTTCTAATATATAAGTAAACATTTATTAAAAGCAGGTAATTATATAGAAAATAGATATCGCTGGAGTGATGAGGATTTGGATGGCTTACTGTGCTTGTCGATGTTGGAACTATCGCAGATAGATAAGATACCTCATTAAAGAAATTTAGAGGTTTCATCCATTATTCTTCAACAATATTATAATGTAATATTATTATTTTACTATGATTTTTATATTATACCATTCATTATATCATAGAATAAGAATCATGCAGACCATAGAATACTGACGATTTTAATTAAAATTCATGTTATTATACATTTAATAAAATAATAAGCCAGAAATATATCTGATCCGCACACAAAAATGTAATTCCCAGTACATCCTGGTCGTGTTCGTATTAAACTCGGGAGTTTTTATAGAAAAAAATATGATAACAATGACGTGAGGTGACTACGTGTTGCGGGTAGGACGGCGATCGAAGTTGGGAATTGATGAATTTTTTTATAAAAGTTATGTTAAAAGTTATTTTATCCGTAACTTTTAACTTCAATAGAGTTACATATCCTTTTAATGTTCGCTACTCACACTAACTCAACCATAGTACTATAGTAGTTACTATTCTTGCAACCATATAAAACTAAACTTGGACGAAAAATCACTTTATATCACTATATTATCACTTTTTAGACATACCTATATTATGCTATTTTGTGGTATATCGAGTGAATATAATATATAATAAGTGGGTTAGGTAAATTTTACTTTAATATAATTATTTTGAATAAAAAATATAAGTTTGTACGTTTCGTATAAACTACAGGGGTACCTACCTAATATCTACAATCTTAAATATTTATCGTCCATTTTATCGCAACGTAAAATTACGTTTTAAATATTTTTAGTTTTACTGACTTTTAATGAAACGTCCGAATTTGAACACCACGATTCCGACACGCGCGCCATCATAATTTTTGCGTAAAAAACTTTTAGACCGAACTCGGATCTCACTGCGGGCTACCGACGACGTCCAGCCGCAGTCAAACGCACTACGTGGCCTACAAAAACTTTTACGGACTGCACCACACACGATAACGAAAATAATAGTTATAATAATAATAATAATAATAATAATAATAATAATAATAATAATTTTAATAATAATAATAATAATTTTAATAATAATAATAATAATTTTAATAATAATAATAATAATAATGATAATGATCGTTGCGGCTGGTTTACGCATTAAATCATACACGCTGTCAGAGTTTCGCGCGTCAGCCCGTCATCGTCGTCGTTATTATTGTATATATTTATGAACCGAACCGAAACGATTTTCTATATATTTTCATCAATAAGCGCCGCGATAATGTACGAGTGTACCTAGCTCACCGGTTTCGATGTGTGCCAACGACGATTTTTCATACTATCCCTATCAGGACGACGTCGTCCAAGTCACCCGTCAGCCGATTGTACAATATCAAAACATAGATAGCACGCGTGTAAGTCGGGAACTACAGCATCGGTTTACGGCGATGACCGTCACGAAAAATATACAATTAATAATAATATTATGTCATTGATTTATTAATACGACGATACCTATAGTTACACCATTGGTGTAAACGTTATTAATTGTAATATTATGTAGCCGAAAAAAGTTTAACCGTTATCAGTTTTCACCATATTTAACACGTTTTTTTTTTCAACGAAAAATTAAACATATTTAATTTATACAATATGACGTGCACATCAAAAGGATAAAATTATTATTATTCATAAACACGCTCAAAATACATGACGTATGATGTTGACATCAACTATCAAGTACCACGCGATAGTCATCGACAAATCGCGACTTTCCGTGGGTACACCAAACTTGTGCAGTTTACTTTGAAATTATAAAACTCAAACACGTTTTACAAAAATTGGGTTATGAAAACAACAAAAAATATTTTACATTTGTGTACATCATTATTTTTCGATTAATATAATATTAAAAACATAGGAGGGACACGTCAATACGCATTATTGCGTATTATGTTGCCTAATATAGCTTAGAGTTAGGTGCATGAGATTTGGCCGAATACCGATACTGTTGAGTATTTTACCAATATATAAAAACGGTACGTCGTTATGAAGGTTATTACAAAGAGACATAAGACTTAAGTAAACGATTTTATTATATTTAATATAGAACAGATACATTGTAACACTAAACTTTTATATTATATTTAATACGGGACACATATTGAGACATAATAACAGTAAATCAGAGACATGTCAAATAAGGGTATTATTAATAATTACACATACTATACTAAAATAGTTTATGAGTGATTGTAAATTCCTCCGATTATACCTTTTTTGTGGGCAAGTTCCCCCGGTACGATTTTTTTACCTGAAAAAGCATGTTAATTTTATCGTTTCTGATTTTTGAACTTTGAAATAAACTTAAGCTCCACCAGCTAACAAGTATCATTACTTATTAATTTAAAAAAAAATTATTTTTATTTTAAATTTAAACTATAATTATGTGTAAACACATAATTTTAAATAACACCAAAAATCACAACTTATTACAAAACGCGTCCATGTCTAATTTGTATTGTTAAAATGTTTGAGATTTTTTGATTATTATTATGTGGATTATGATAGACGACAATAATTCGCATTTGTAAAACTTGAAGTACCAACACCGTACTGATAAAAACGCGTATAAAGTGAAATGATAATAATTATAACTTTTATAACTTAATGCCTAATCGTAGTTGACAAATTTAGTTTTTATTACATCAATATTGTAGAACATTGATCGGTTAATTGTGAATATACGATACCTAATTAGGAATAATAATAATTATTATTGTTGAATGTTTCTTTCATTTTTTTTTAATCAATAACAGTGAAATTAACACTATTATTTTGTACCGGTAGAGTTTACGTTTCAGATACAAAAACACTGAAGGAATTTACATGTCATATTTATGACCCTAAAATCGACTGTTAAAATCGGTGGAACTGACACGCACCCAATATTATCGGTTTTGGCATATTTCGACGTGTTCAGTACACAAACTAATTTATTTTGTTGATTGGAATTTGAAATACTTAATTTGATAAAGTTGAATTACCAGTAGCTACCTACCGAGTGTCTTACCTACCACATGGGCTGTATTTATGCCATTCAAATCTTGCAGCCGAGTAAATATATCTGAGAAGTGGCACGCTACAAATGTGCGTACAGAGGCGAATGTTTAATAACGTCGTCGACCGTATTATCGGTATAAAACGGTATAAGAAATAACACACGGTTAAGGTCCAACGTACATGCCAATCTAAAAACTGATCTTGTCGAAGATTATAAACGTAGGTTTACTGTGTGTCGATCGCTTATCGACAAACATCGTGACATCGAGAGAATATAATAACAATATTATTATTATTATTACTGGTGTTATTGTTCAACATGGTTGGTGTACATAACACAACATCGACAGCAATCATTTTTTACACTCGTATTGAAATATTTTAATATATAAGGTAATATAACAAATATATTGTTTCCAGTCGAAGGTAGATACATACAATTATAACGTTGCAAGTACTATTATTTATTACCAGCTTACCTATAGCTACGTGTATATAGTTCCGGTTACGTTAAGACGGTTAGATGACACTTATCCGTAGTAAATATTAACTTTTTTATTTCATACCATTTGAAAATGTTATATGTCAAAACAACATATTTTATGAAAAATTATATTTTCGTTTTTACTTTTTAGAACCACAGCGCACATCTTTAATATCATGCTCCAAGGTGTAACTTTTTCGGGGGAATTACAATCCATAAAAATAAATTGATTAGTTAATTAGTTTTGAGTATGTTTAGATGATTCTAATGGAGTGGCACTCGGCCAACCACTCCTTTGATCTATAAACTTTAAATACTCATAGGTTATAATTTATAACTAATAAATTGCTAGTTCGAAATTAAATTTCTATTGATTGATATTTTTTGAAACATTTCCTGCATTTGAATAAATATGTGTAATTTAAAAAAGAAAAATTTAGAAAATTATAACGATAAAGTATAGTAAAAATAATGCAATTTGAGATAATTATTACCTACTTATATAATATCTGTCCACAAACAAAACAGTGACGTATCATAAACATGGGCTGTGAGGAATGCGATGACAACTTTTTAATGGAGCTTTTGACCCTTTCTAGGTCACTTAATACTGTGGAACATTAAAAATGCAAAACGCGGACACTCTGTACGGTCGGGTAAAAATTTTGATTGAAGAACGTGGACACTTTCTACTATTATATACATTTAAACATACATTGACACATAGCATAAAGTATGTATAGTATAAACAAGCTTGGATTCATGATAAATTATTAAATATATTGTTATAAAGTTCAATGAGATTTATACATTATTTCTTATTTGGTACCCAAGCAACTTACATCCCAAATAGGACGGACGATTTCAGTTATAATTTGTACATTTTTCTATACTTGTAGTTTTTAAATGATTACATTTTAATAGTTAAAATAGTTGAAATAGTTAAAATATCAATTCATTATTGTATTTAATGCTAATTACACACTTTTATTGCAATTGTCTATTGTCATTTCTTAAAACTAAAAAAATTAATTCGTCAATAACCCATTGGTTACACATTTTTTTATTATTTTTTTTTTTTCATGCCACTTACCGTGACGAATCGGTCTTACCCCCAAGGCCAATAGATGTTTCACATCAAACAGAAACTTAAGCTCACTACGTGTGCAAGGGGGAGGGCGATTCATACCGTGACAATTGCAAATACGCCATCGAAACTAAACGCATACAGTAAGTATATTAGTACCAAGTATGTTCAGATTATCTATGATATATTTGAATAAACCACTTGTTTAACTTACATATTATTGCATATAGGTACCTACAAAGTTTTATTTTTTTTAGTTGTCATCACGGAAGTCTCGTCACCAAAGATCACAATATACATGAAACTCTGTCGATTAAAACTTGGAATAACTATAGTTGGTTGCAAGATAATGGTTAATATTCTAACATTCTACCTAAGGCTATTTCATTTTATATACGTACTTAAGTACTTTTACTTACGTAAAATGGCATAATATAGGTCTGTTGGCATATATCAAATTATATATTTGGTTTATGGCTGTGCTATTAATTATACTATATTCTATAGGTATTAAGTACCATGCACGGCATTGTACGATTGTCGATTAATTAGAACACATGTAGCAGGGGTCGCCTTCGTTTGTGGAACTTCCTTTTGGAAGGGTTTTTTACATTGTACATAATTATGATAAGTACTAAATAGGTAGTTTAAAAAAAATTCGTTGTATGCACCTATGTAGGTATTATTTACTATAAGATTTATTAATTTAAAAATCGTATAATTTCATATAACAAGAAATATTTTCTACAATGATTTGTCTGAAGTATTATATCCTATATATTTATCAAATACCTACATAACTTATCACAAAACTTACATTAGGAATACTCGGAGTTATTATTGTATGAAGAATGATTATTAACCTGTGCGAGTATAGGTAGGTATATATACCATTTAACGGAGTATAAAATAATTATTAGCTAGAATATTTAAAATATTATACATTATACTATCACGTAAAACTCTCTAAACAGAGTTAAATCATAATTTATTCAACACTAAACCGGTAACAGAAACGACCAATTTTTTCTAATAATCAGTCTTATATATAGGTATATCATCAAAATCGTAGAAGTACAGCTATACAAATAATCAATAAGTTGGGATCGATGACATGAATCAGACATTATATTATGATCATTAAAATCCAATGGTAAAAGCAAGCATCAGAAAAAACTCAAGCAGATCAGATTTAAGCATCCGAAAATTATAAAATTAACATGTTTAAAATAACATGGTACCTATCGAATTTTTCATAATTTTGTGGTCATTAAAACTCGATGATAAAAGCATCAAAAAACTCTCAAGCAGATCAGATTTATAACATTAAAATGTTTGAAATAAAATAATATCTCATTTCATCTCATTCCCATTCATTATTTCATAAAAGTAAGATATTTTTTTCTTATTATATATACATCATACATCGATATGTGATAATGATAAATAAAAACTTAATAGTATATAAAAGTATAAAATATGTCCTGGTAGTGTGGTCCTGGCAGTCATCTCCTGTAGCAGACTGCGTAACCACTAGAGCCGTTAATCTGATATTATAAAATCATAAAACAAAATAATATGAAGCCCATTTTATGTGAATATTAATATTATATATTTTTTTGGTATTACATTATAAGTTCTAATATACGTCCACAATTTAAAGAAATCAATCCCTTAATTACTACTAGTTCACACCAACCCAACGAAGGTAATACAATTTATGATTTTATAATAAAATCCATATAATAATATTATATTATTATAACGGGACTAGCACTAATATAGTCCGATATTGTCCTTCATCATGACATCATGGTGTAGAAAAGGGATGATTTCGAATATTGGAGAAGCGTAGAAGAAGTTATCTTACAATATTATAACCACCATAATTTCGATCACTTGAATACCTATCATATACCTATATAGTATTCGCGGTCAGCGGAAAGACAAAAAAACTACACCGTATAATAATGCTAGGTACTATACAGCGCTATAATATTATATATATTTTATATGTGTATTTTTGCCTAGGATCGCAATAAATTTCCATGGTGTCCGGTATAATATTATTAACAAATAATATATAATATACTTTAGTGGCGACCAGATGACCCGCAAGGTGTAACGGGTGCGTTGCGCCAAAGCGTCAACGCAATGACGGTTAAACGCTCCCCGGACTCGCCATAAATGTGATTTTTATCCCGTAATTTTGTAGACGATATTTTTCCTGAGAATAATGTCTGCGCACAATAACGATCGGTCGACCGGAAGAGAAGAAAAACGTAAATACCCACATGATAATATTGTATTAATAGGTACTCCATCACACACATCCGGACTCTCGACGACTCGGTCGTAATAATATCGGTATACGCGTGAAGCTAACGGGTTAAAAATTAAAATTAAGTCATAGTGTTGATGAATTAAGTTCATCGACTCCTAACTTATTTTTGGACACAACTTTTCACTTATTTCGCACATTGTTTAAACGCAAACAACGTGTAGCTCAGTAGCTGTATAATATAGCATATATAATAGCATTCAATTTTTATCAAATCAAAACATTCTATATCAAGAAAAAGTCTATAAGAAATAAGAATGTACAACCATGTATATTCCTTGTATAAACTTTGTATTCACTATTCATTATCGATTTGCGTTTATCAAAAACTAGTTTAGTAATGTCTCTACGTTAGAGTGTTCTGCAGGATCTCTACAGGGTTTTTTTTCGAGGGGTACCCCGTGTGAAGAATAATTTTAATAGGTAGTGGTAACTCTTCTTCGTATTTCTTTAGACAACCGTACACTATAATATTATTGATTGAATTTGAAGTTTTTTATAGCTTAAAATATAGTATAATATAATATGCAATAAATAATAATATTATTAAATACATTAAATATTTTATATGTTATACGTTTTACCTGCAATTAATAATTTATTAGGTTTATATTTTTCTACAGAGACTAAACTTGTAACAAGTTCAAAATAAAAAATGATTTGCTTGCCAAGTTTATATGTTCACGCGGGCGACCGAGCACAAAATCATGCTCGGACGTAAAAATGGCACACCGTTAAGCTACCTATCAAACTTCTGAATTTATGCTGTGCAGATGAGTACTGTGTCGCTCCCGTGTTAGCCGATTCGTGGCTTAGAAGTTAGAGTTATACTTATCATATTATTATTCAAATATGCGTATTATTGAGGTGAGTTTAAACTCCACCATGTTGTCTATAATAATTTGTTTTGTTGTTTATTCAATCACATTGACTCGGTAGGCGTATTTAGAACCTAATTAGAGGTTAACCAATACAACCTATTTCATATTTTAAACATTTTATCAGTAATTATAACATTGATAACCATTCGACCGCTGTCTATGACCAGGCGTCGACAAGTTGAATATTTTTCAATTTAACAGTAATACTTGGTAACATGTGGTATAATACTAACAACATAACCACAGCATTCAGCCAATTACAACACTAGGATTTTAACACGACGAGTTAAATTATGGATGACGCAAGAGTGTAAAGACGTCTTTAACGTTATGCGCGAGCGTCCGGTTGTTTGTTAGTCACTCCGATCGGACAATATTATTATAATAATATTCGCGTTATATCACACACACACACACACGACGCGATAAATAATAATACACCGTAAGTATGGGTATAATGTTATTTATTTTTTTTGAGATTTTATTTGTTCGTTTTGCTATACGCGAGTCACATTATAATATGTATGCTGTATTTTTTGGTACTTGTCCGCGATCATAACATATCATAATAATATATATTTTTATGATTAATGGACTATAAATACACATAATACAGACGGTCGGCGGGAGACATGAGCCGCGTTTCTCGCTCCATCATAATATTATGTAATATATTAGTTGGTTATAGATATAAAATGTGTGTACGCTTTCAAACTGCACCGCGGTGGTGTGGTAAAAATTGTACATCATTAGAGTTGTTTAAACTTATAAAAATATATCATTACTTTGATACCAAAAGAAATAATGATAATAATAACGAAAAAAAATTAATGAAAATAACATTTATTATTATATTTAATAAAGCTCGTTCGGATATTTCATCTGATCGCCCGGTTCGCGAATTCGTACTTTACGACCAAAAAGGTTTGAAAAGAGCATTGTCAATAAGCATTTTGTTAGGAATATTGATTTTTCCGAATTGAGTAATGGTCTGAAGTAGCTAGCGACGTGTATATATAGTGTATATATAAGTTATAAATTATAACTTATAATAATATATTATATACACTATGTAGTTTGCCGTTTTAATTTTTTTTCATTCCGAATGAGCATTCATTTTTAAAAGAATGTTTATTTAAAATATAATTACAGAGAAAAATTAATTTGACTCAAAAAACAGACCAAAAATACCTGATAATCTTCAGATCATCATCATCGTTTGAAAACAATGATGGAAATGAAAATATATTTAGAGTGTAACGGTTGTAATATACAAATAATATACAGATGTGATATTGTGAAATGTGAATGACTTCGTTGTAAATATTACTGTAATAAATTATTCTAAGTATGGTTTACTGGAGGGCAAAACTGTAATTCAATTTTTCTGTTATAATTTATAAATCAAAATATTTTTAGTTCCTGTATACATTAGACATCATACCATTCGCGTATCTGTTAATATACCATGCAATAACACCGCGATATTTCTCAGTCTTGTATTTAAGCTGTCTATTAGTGGGACATATTAATCTATCAACTATAAATCTCAGTCATGTGTGATAACAATGATTAATATTTTAACAAAATTAAAATGCAATACAAACCCAGGCCTTAATTAATTTCATATCAGGTCAGTTCGATCTAATTTTAACATTTTACAAATAGTAGGTCATTTTGTTATACAGTTTAAGTCTGTATGGTAACCGAACTGCAGACAGATACACAAATTTATGACGATATACAATTTTAAAATGAATTGCAAGTCTTAGTACACATTTATACACGTATACGTCATTTTATACATGTTTTTCAATGTCTATAATAATCATCGTTAAAACAAAAAGTTTTGGCAATGTGTTTATAAAACAAATGAATGACAGTCACATATTATATAATATAGTAAGCTCAGATTTACCATTTACAATCAAACGTGTTTTGGATGTCTGGTTTTTGGCACAAACACTTTGAATGTATAACGAATGGATTAATGGATATATTTTAAGAACTGAAATTAGGTCAGATAATTAAATAGTTCTATTGCTAATTAGTCAAACTCTTAAACGCTATATATTGTTCAGTTTGAATTAATTCTTGAAATGGACAACGAGTTGTCTCAAAAATTACTGTCATAGCAGCGTTCATTACAAATAACAATAGTGTAATTTTACGTCGTAAAAATAAAACAATTATTGAAACGTAACCTTCTCGTACACTAACCTACACCGGGCTACACGTTATGTTATCATTAATTCGGTCATTCGATGTATAATTTAGAACCTACATAATATAATATTTCGTCAAGGATTTAATAAGATAGATAATAAGTGATAACACACAAAAAATAAATCATAATAATATAACCAAACATTTGATTGTTATTGACGAATTCGATTAAATTGCATTGTTTACTACTACTGCAGCACTACTGAAATTACGGCTTGGATTTGGGAAGTTGTAATTCTATAGATTTTCACTATCTCACGGTTCAACCAACACATGTTCAACCTATAGAGGAATGTTGGTTTGTATTTAAATACCGTAATACCGGGTTGTGGTTTAGTTTAAAAGCTTGCGAAGAATGAAGACTGGTGTATTATACACCTATACGATTAATTAATATCTGTGTCAGAAAAGGATGGTAATTTTCAGTGTTGAGTTGGGTTTTAAAATTTTCCATTTATTGTGCTTTAAGGTGTTCAAACAAATAAATTAGTTTAGACATAAAAAAAAAAAATGAAAACATATTACATATGGATATAGGTACCTAACATATCATTTTTTTTTGTTTTTGAAAAATAGATTAACTTAACTCTTTTTAAAATTTATTTTTTATAATTATTTAGTATTAACATTATTGTAGTCATAGGTACTATAACAGTAATGGAAAACGTAGTTGTGCTATATGAAGATAATAAAATGTTCGTTAATTTCTTAATATTATTATAATTATTATGACTCTTAGACTATTCACTATTCAGTGACTGCTAGATTAATGTAAGCTACAATGAAGTTGGTCGCTTTCAATTACAAAAATCTATTTGTTCAATACAATTCTGCCGTAAAAGTCCAAACTATATAATATTTCTGTGCTGTACGGTCAAGGTCCGTGGACTACCTATCTGCGTATTAGTATATTTTATTGTATTTAAACAATGGTTTGAATCCATTGAAATCATACCTACTGTACCACCTATATATAGTATGTACTATTGAATTCAAATTTCATAACTGCAGTTTGTTAAAATAAAACAGTAAAATGATATCTATAATAAAATATCTCGTATCGATTTCAATTGATGCGACTTCCGGATGTGTGTGAGAACAGTTATTTGTTGGTTTTTGTTACGAGTAAACGAAACTAAAAAAAACGTATTAAATACAGTAGTCGCCGCATGATGGAATCACGGTTGATTGACTCCTTGTATACTAACACATGGACAAAATGCATTCATTGTATTCACTACAACACTGGTTTATGGGGTGAATCAAATTTCAAACTGTAAGCGATTAGGTAATTTTTTAATATTGTTTTAATGTTTTTATTGATTTGTCTCGTAAATGAAATATTATGGGTACCTAATTATTTAGTGGCTATAACGAGATACATAGTACATAAATAATAAATAAATAATAATAAATATTTGTAGGCATATAAGGTAAAATGTCTCTACTTCTTTTTCTTCGCCCTTCGCTCCCAACGGGATCGGCCACACATGCACCCCTCCCCTCTTATTAACTCACACCATCTGTTTTCATGTTATGTCAGTTCATATCTATTCTTCAGTCTTCATATCTCTCTCACTCTCTCTCTCTCTTTCTTAACTTTCTTAATATGAAGCATAAATCCTAAAGTATTTATTATTATTATTTTTTTTTATATTTGTATTTCTATTTATTTAATTTATTTATCATTTTCATTTATAAATCTTTTTATTTTTACATAATATCTATGTATTTATTACAAACGCAAATTTTTTGTCATTCGGTCTTTCCTTTATTTGTTTATTCGGTTAGTGGACTTAAATACTTAGGTCCCAAAGTTAGTCCAATAGGCGGCCTTATTACTGTACTACATTAGTTTTTACAAACATGATTTTACAATATAATATGATACATTCACCAATTAATTGAACGAGCGTTTCGTCTAAACTAGGGATGGGTGTGAAAGCCGAATATCTGAATTATCCGAATATCCGGATATCCAAATCCGGATTTGAATCAAATTCTTCTCCAGATTTCCCGAATTATCCGGATTATCTGGATTTATGGATTTGTTTTTTATGTGACTTCAGACTTACAAATATTTTTAATGTATGGTAAAATAAATAGTACTTTATTTACATACTTAAGTAATTGTTTTTATTACAGCTAAGCGCAAAACATCACTGGTACTTAAAATGCGTTCGAAATTTTGTATACCTATTACCTATGTCTGAAAATTATATTATATACTTAAAATATTATTAGTATATAAAAATGAGTCATTGAACAGCAAAATCGAGTTGAATAATCCGGATACTCCGGATAATCCGTGAAATCCGGATATGCCCACCACTAGTCTAAACAAAGTTAAAAATAATATTTAAATACAAAACTCTAATAAGCGTAGACTTGCAACTAATAAATGAAAATAATTGATTGAATATACTTTTCAAACAAATACAGTGATGAAGACAAATTCGAAATTAATTTATGATTGATTATATTGACGTTCATTATACGAAAAACCCCATTCTAAGGTTTGTAATACATTATATTTGCACATAGGTACTCTAAATCTCTATATCGGAAAACTGTACTGACACAACAAAGTACCACAACATTTTTGAATTTTAAATAACTCATCAATTTGGTGACATCACCTATAAGTTCGATATTATACATTCTACGACACGTGGACACGTGGTTCTATACACGACAAAGTCGTTAGTTGAAAAATATTTCACGACAAATTGAAAATTTGACAGCTTGACTGTTTAACGCACATTCGTTTTGTCTGTAATATATAATAATGGGTGTACATCCAAAATGGGCGTTTACAATGAGATTTTATACTTAACCTAAAATTGCTTGAAAAAAAACCACGAATCAATAATGCAGCGTCCTGTGCGTATATAGTTTATAGTTTATAGTAGATAATAAAGCAGACTAGAATAGTAAACATTTATTGTAGAATAAAATAGCACAAGTATACCGTTAGAATGATATATTATGCGCCCGTTATTTAAATACTAGGTACTTCAAAATATATGAAACATATCTTTGAACAACTTAACGATCAAAAATATTATTCTTCAGACGTTTTCCAAATAATTATTCATTTCGATTGCTCGGTGCACATTTAATTACCCGTATATATAGACGTATACGTACGTGTTTCGTTTGAACAGGCACAGTCCATACAATGTGTGTAGGTTTCTATAAAGCGAGATACGTCCATATGATATGGGTTGATACATCGTGAATATTTATCTATTTTGTACAGCGTTTTACGCGTTTACGACGTTTGCCCCATAAGTTTCCGAGTAAATAATAATATTATGTTCGTCACGATATCAACGAGCGGAAAATCGGATACCTATACTTATTTTATTATTATTATTATGTCACGTAAAATCTTGATATTATACTAATTTAAATTTACTGTCGAGGACGACCGTTTTTTTGTACTCTTCCGCGCGTCCTCCCCGAGGCAGACGACCGCTGCAAATACAGACGAGAAAAACCGCGGCTCGTACCCAATACACATAATAATACTACTTTAATCGGTTTGATGTAAGACGTTTTCGCGATTCCGTCCCGACTGCATGCCATACGTGTCGATTGGAATTGATACGTCCTCTGAAGTCGAAGAATAAAATTACGTCGTCGTCGCACCGTTGGACGGTAGTGCAGAATGCCCACGACGGTCGACGGAAGGCATGCGACAAGACCGAAAAACCGAGTGCGCCCCATTATCGCAAACAGGTTATTTAATATTATTATTATTATATTATACGGGCACGCACGCATACCGCGCGCCAGACGATTGTGATCTGAAATCGTATAGCCGACCATTTATTTATTTTATTATTATTACTATTATTTTTTATCAATCGTGACTGAATGAGAAAAATAAAGGAAAAAAATCTCGCACACACACACACACACACACACACACACACACACAACCGTTATCACCGGCTATAAATCCACTTTGTGTGCCGATGATGTCCATGTACGGCCGCCGACAATCCTCCCCGTAAACGATTTATAATAATTTTTTAACCAATCATGGCGGAATTTCCGATTGGCATTGGACAATCAAAAGCGACGTGCGGCGGCGGCATTCAAGTCTTAACGCGAAATTCGTGACAGTAGACATATAAATTATCGCCGTGCACAGTAGTTTAATACATTTTTAATAGTACGTCATCGATAAACCGTTAAAGTCGGAGAAGAAACTCTTGAAAAATTCCAAATTCTGAATTTACAATTTTTGAATTACATAAAAAAAAAATAATATTTTTATACAGTGATCATAATAATATCATAACTGAATGACTTAACATATCTAAAATTACCTTAATGATAGAAACTGGCGTTCTTGAATATTGTGAATAATTTATTCCATACAATTTATGGATCAAAGTTACACATCGTTTCTTCTCATAAATTGCCCAATTTTTTTTTTTGGGAGGGGGACATTAAGTACACCTATTTGGAGAAATGCATGGGGAACATCCCCATTTCACCCCATATAAACATTTGACAACTCACTTTGTTACAGTAATTTTATTAATTTTCAAAAAAATACATAAATCAATTACCATTATCTATAGAATGTTTATATAAGATGTCGAAGAAAAATATAAGTTTTAGAGAGTTACACGTCCACAAAATACCATCGTTACTTAACCATATTTTCCAACATACTACAGTGAAACTTCCAATGAATAATACGAATTGTTTTTGCTATTCGTGAGATTTCGTAATATGGAAGTTTCTCTATGTATTCAAATTCCGTGATAAGTTGTTAAAAATATATGTATTACCTATTCACTCTAATTTAAATTTAAAAAGTGACGATATAATTGTTTATTGGTACCTATGTATATAATGAATCTATATCGCTATTTTAAAGTACCTAATAATGTTTTATGACCAAATACGGCTTAAGAAAAAGAACTCAATTCATTTTGATGACATTAAAAATAATTTCTCTCGCTCCAAATGTTTTCGGCTATTAATTTTGGATTTTGTTTTTAAATCAAACGATAGAAATGTCAATTAATTCTTTATTTGTAATTCCATTGCGAAAAATAATATTTCTCAATAATTAATCTTGTTTAATAATAAGAAAAATCATAAATAAATAATACTGATAAAAGACTTTGTACAAATTAATGTTGTCACCGTTAACATTGAACAATCGTAAAATAATGTAATAAAATACAATTTATAATTACTGGTTTGCTTCAATCGAATTTAGTAGATGAAATAAAAATGTGGTGCCTCTTCGTTTAAAGTAATAATGTCATACCAAACGTTAGCAGAAGTATAACAATATAAGATATATATTATATATTAAATATATTTAATATTTATATAATAATATAACATTGTGATTATTGTGACTATGCATACATATACCAATAAGACTTGGCTATCAAGTATTGAAAAAAAAAATAGAAACAATCGAATTTCAACTTATAATCTTACTCGGAAAATCGAGTATATTTTAAAATCAAAACTAATAGATAAGTCATATTATATACAATAGTATAAAAAAGTTCATAGTTCATTCTTACAAATTAATCGAATGCTTATGACGTATACACCATACAAATGTGTTGTATCTACCTATATTATAGGTACGTTGTTTATTATGGTTACTCGTACAAACTTAGCCATCGCAGATGCCCAAATAAATCATTTTTAGAAATTATTTTAGAAGAATAAATTGTTGTTTTAAAAACAAAATAAAATAAATACCATTGACTTAAGTCACAGTATTAGAAAACTAACAGTGTATAATAAAATCAACTGTATTTACAAAAAAAAAAAAAAAAAACACTTAAACTTGAAGGTGATAGGTATCATAAATGATATTTATAATTTAAAACCTTTAATTAATAGAGTCGAAACCGAATAACTACTGTAGATAACGGGATGCGACGACAGCATTATCTTTACACCCGAAACTTTTGAGTGCTCGACTGACGAGATATTTCTCTGAAAATCCGTTAAAAAGCAATAATCGATGAGTTTTTGATATTAACCGGTGTCCAGAAAATATTTATTATATCCTATGACGTCACATATTATGATTTACTATACGTACGAGACTGCTGCAGCATTACTTTGCAGTAGTTCTCGTCAGATAATTTCCGGGAAACATTTGTTTAGACTCGGTGCTACGCGTGGGCGATATTTAATAATATATACATTTAAAACGGTGGCAGACAGACGACAGTTGAAATCCCTTCAAAAAGACCCGGGTTCCCGTAACAAAATAAACCGCGAATAGCTATAATACCTATATAAAACCTATACTGTAAACTTAAAAATGATATTATTATTCAAGGATAGTTTATTTATTTAAAAAAAAAAAAAACACTTAAATGTATAGCCTTTGTCTCGGAACGGATAGCAAATATAAGAAACAGTAAGCACTCGTATTGCAAGCGCTTAACTACGTTTCACTCGGTTTTCCGTGATCCGAGGTATTGGGTTCCAAACAGACGGCATTGGCTTACTGCGTTTTATTTCGGTTTGGGTGTACACCGTTATATTATATACCACGGGGTAACCGGTAGCGCAAATAAACTTCCGGACGTGTCATAAAATAAATGGGTCAGGAATAGAAGAGTGGGGGGCGAATGATAATAATAATATTCCAAACACTCATAAACTAGATTTGATATTTTTTCTGGTATTTTACTACCTCGTTTGCAATACGATCTAGACGCAGGCAGAACAAATCCAAAATAAAAGTAAATAAAAAAATGGATCTTATTACACACAATTTTTTTTATATTTATTTATAGATAGGTATCACGACCAGAAATTATTATACTATCTGTCGTAAAATTACATACAACAGTGACAGAATAAAAACCGTACATTATATTCTTAATTAATGGTCGAGAATATATGCTTTAAAAGTACCTATATAATAATATTATATTCGTATAAAAACTACCGTAAAATTAATAGTTTTTTGTCACGTATGTGTTACTATTTTCTGAACAAATAATCCAATTCATATTCAATCAAATACCACATGCGTAAAAACGTCTTTATTTTATATGTAGAATGCGTAACAGGAACTACTGAAAATAGTGTTATATTTGGTATTCTATTCAATGTTGTATTTTTTTTTCGATGTTATAATTACATAACAAAGAAAAATTTTATACCATTAAAAGAGAACTTTTAAAAGAATCAGACATACCTAATTGGCATATACACAATTTGTTTGTTGTTTAACTACAAACATGACCTCTGTATTATTATTCGTATTATACGATTGTACTCATAAAATAACACGCTTTTAGTGACTTCTTCAGTTTATATATATAATACAAAACTCCGAATATTCTATTCTCGACGTACTATATTTCAACACCTGCGGGCGCAGTTACCAAAAAAGTTTCAATATTTGTCCAACGGAAACGCATCCGACTTTGTTGGGGTATTTTTTTTCTCTTTATTGATGAACCGACTGAATAAATTCATTCTCAGCACTATATTATTATTATTATTTCGTGTGTGGAAACCAATAACCACACATACACGCCGCTCGCTTACGCGTATACGCGAGTTGCTCCGGTGGGGGGGGGGATGAGGACCGAAGGACGTCATAAAGTCGTGTCGGTCCAAGTTTTCTATCAATAAACGAACCCTTTCTCGATGGGGTCGTGTACTACGTATATATATATGTGTGTACCGGCAATATTATGTGTATACAATATACATATACATTATACATATATATAAGGATCAAATGAAGCGGAAAATATCACTCCCGAGTCTCGTCTTTTCCCGTTCTTCCCTTGCCCTATTCTTTCTCCGCTGCAATCGTCAGAAAATTCGTGTTCGACGGATGTTTTCCACTGTGACGTACGCGGCGGCCTATTATAATATATATTCATACATGTACGTGTGTGTGTGTGTGTGTGTGTGTGTGTGTGTGTGGACTACGATATGAGCTTTGATAGATTTACAAATGTTAAATTTGATTTAGTCCGTATAGTAAATCGTATGGCACGTCGTTCGGACGAATTTCCGTGATCGGTTCGCATGGACAACAAATGATCACCCAGCGGACGGCGTGTGATTTCAAGTGGAATTTTTTTTACAATAGTAATAATAATAACACTGTTAGTATTAAAACGTTGACGTGAAGGTGACCTTTTAAATTTTACGATTCGGTAAGGACGCGTATTTTGAAACAAAAATGTTATAAATAAACCACTACATTTTTAATGATGGTATAAAACTTAATGATAATGGAAAATAGAACTCATTTTTCTATCTGCGTTTTTATTTTCTGAGTGAACCGGAGAAGTTATCGGTTTTGATAATAATTTCTTCCTTTGTTTCGGTAAACATTTTTTATTAATTTTAAATTATCAAATTTTTATATCGTTAAAAGCGGGTGTAAAATATACTTAAAACGTACATATTATTTTATCGTACCATTCTTATAAAATATATAGAGCACTATTTTTAACAAAGAATTTAGAAATTTAAAATAAAAATGTAAACAAATTTGGAAAATAAACTAAAATTTATAACAGGAAACGAACGCCGTAACGGAAAATGTTTATTCTAGTTTACAGTGTTATATATATAATATGTATTATTTATACTCGTTTGTGTGTAATGTAATGTAAAAAAACTCAACTCGAAAATGTCTTTAGCAAACGATATCTCATCACTTTCAAATTTAACTTTAATACCGCAGCACTGAGGCATCCGCCGCTGTAGTGTGTATACGATCAGTAGTTTTGTCGGATTAATACTGCTCATTTATAACGGTGGCCTGATTGTCTTTTTAGGAATTAATCTTATCCGCATTTTGAGTAAACGTAAATAATATCTTTCCGCAGACATTTGTAATACTCTACAAGTTTAAACATTAATTGTCAAGTGCAAACGAGTAGTCCTTGACATTTTCGTGGCTCAAAAATCGCGCGATGAATAATTGAATTGTGTGTAATATAACATGGCGTATACCTATCTCATTTCATCTATCAAATACCCAAAATATTTACTGCAGGTGACCCGCGTACTCCAGGTGTAAATGGCGAACATTATACGGATATATTTCTATCAGGCGATAAGTTATTATTTTTTCGGTGAATTCAATAAGGTTTTCATTAGTTTTGGCTTTTCTCTTTTTTAGTTTGCCTTTATTTTCTTTGTTTAAACATTATGTACCTATATTGATAGCCTCCAAAAACTTGAAGAAAAAAAATGTAACCCTCTACTATCTTATTGGTGACATTTCCGCCGTGTGCACCATATATTATGGTTGTGTAAAATGTACATTTCAATAGGATCAACGAATCACGTCGATTATTGGAGAAGTTTATATTTTTATAATTAAGGGAAAAAACGAGCTACAAATATTGTTCTATTTTCAGACGACATGAATATAAATATGATTATTTTAATCGTTATTATATCGATTGAGTTTATACAATTACAATATTAACAATATACCTACATATTCTGCAGTATTGTTCAAAACCAGCAGTGTCAGACAACATCCCGCTCACGTTCATTAATGGCATGGAGGTACTATTATATTCTATAATGTCATACATTTCGAGTGAAATATTTTTGTCTACTGCACGTGCGCGCGTCCTGTGATGATATACACGTCAATTAAATAAAATCAATTTTGAACGTTCAAACGACGTGGATAATTTTTAACGAATTATCAAAATACAGGATGTTGGAGAATATTGGTGAGGGGTGGCCGGTTAACGTTTATCAATTTGAATGGCTTTATTATGTATAATAATTAATAATATTATACCTATACAAAATAATACATACAGCGAGTGACCAATTACCAAACATTCTCGCCCTTTTTTCCACACCAATAATGTATTTTATTAAATTCAGTGATTTGGGAATTTTTAAGTATAATAATTGAAGACTATATTTTCAAATACTTATGTGTTCGCCATTTAATTAGTATCATTTAGTGATGATATTCCAATTTATTGCTTTTCGAACGAGAACTATAATATTGTTGTTGTAAACTGTTAAACAGATGATTAATTAATCAACTAAAAATGTACTAATAAATTTAAATTCAAACGAGTAATTTTTGAATTATTATACATTATTGTATTTGTTTATTAAACATTATATTAGTATAACAAGTAGGTGAGTACTAAACTAAATATTATATGCATTGTGTGAAACCATTATTAAGGAATATTGTTCTTAGTGCAAAACACTTTACTACTCAGAAACTACTATTGCAATTTTCGATTTTAATAAATCAACATTATAAAAAAAAAAAATTCCTCACTATAAACTTACAATAAAAAATGGTGGTTCTCATTAAAAAAAAAACAAGTTTATATCGCTCCACGAAATGAATAATATAGTAACAATAACAGTGATGGTATTATATGATATTTAAGTAATAACTAATTAGAGTACTTAAAAAATCCGAACTTCAGAATTCAAAATTAAATTTTCAAATAACATATTATTAAGATTTAAGATGATTGAAGAGAGATGAGAGCTTCTTGCTCGGTGAATCATCGTGTATAATATTTACATAGAGATTAATATGCCTCAACCAAAGCAGTCACGTCCATATATATACATTTCATTTTATAACAGCAGTTGATGGACGGTTTCGAAACTCAGTTTTCTCTGCTCACCGAGAAAATATTATATTTAAAATTGTTTCACATCACTCGACACCAAGTTCCGATTAAAATATACTCTTTTCACGGCGGCGTGTATTAGAATTCGACGTTAGTTATTCGTACACGTCTTGTGTGTCTATTTTTACTATTTGTTTTATTATCGTACGTAATAATATATCTTAAAAGTAAGTGGTACTTATTTATTTCTGATATTCGTAGTATAACATAACTCACGAACGTTGTACCTACGTGTTTGGTATGATAATTAACTACAGTCCTATATAGGTATGTGTTTTGTGACTTTGAAAGTTTTAACTCGGCATTTTAATGCTAAACGCTGTAGGTATTGTTTTTAATTGTTGATTGGCTATTGTTTTATAAAAAATATTAATTCAAGTATTATATTATTTTCACTTTTCACAATATATTTATACCACAAGTTGACGCGAAACACGCTAGTTAGCTATTAGATTATAATACCGAGTTTTAGTTGATTTAAATTCAAACTTAAATAATCAACGACTATAATTCACGCACAAAATAATCGAAATACGTAAATATTAGTACCTACTAATAACTATGCTCGGTCACTATAAAAAGGTTATTAAACTATACTTGTTTAATTATATTTAGAAATTGGCACACGAAAAAGTTTGGATAATTTTTTTTACATACTTATTCGTATTACGTATCGACCTAGTATGTTATTAGAGAACAAAACTATTTTGTATATAATTTAATTTTTACATTGAAATAATTTTTTTTTTTTGCAAAATAGAGGGTTTGTTTAGTTTTGTTATTAATATTATTACTATTATTATTATTTTAACTATTAAGTATGGAACTTGTAACACTTTCTTTATTCGGAATAGAGTTAATATTACATTTTTAAACTATATTTTTTTTAAAGCATATACTTTTTTACAGCCATACCACCCATATTATTTGTAAAAAATGATGCGTATTACAAGGAAAACAATGCAAACGTGATTTTACATATATATTTGTGTACGAATATTAATTTCCATTGCTGTTCGAACTTCATGCAACTTTATAAGGTTTTCCGAGAAATACAATTTAACCATGTTTAAATATGGGAAATGTTTGGATTTATAGAATCTTGTTAAAAATATCAGTGACAGTTATGTATAATTATAGTTTAACTTTAAACTTACCTACTAACACAATAATATTTACTTATTAAAATTGTCCTCTAAGGAAACTTTTAGGCATTATCAAAACAATTACATTCAGATATTATAATGATTGTATGATTCGAAATAAATAGAGGATTTTAAATATTATGAAATAATTGGATTGGAAAAAAACACCAGCACATTATTATGGCATGTTTTAATTTACAATTATTAATATAAAACCTTTAAATAATCTAAAACAATATTGTGTGAATATCGGTAGCTTCTCTTTGCATATATTGTGGGCTATTCAGTATTCTTTACTCTGTCTTAAGAATATCAGCTAATGATTAATGAGTATATAATGAGAAGTGAGCACCTAATGCGATAAATTAATTATAGTACTTAACAAGTGCCCATACTTATAGTCGATACAATTACATTATACTCATTACCCATACATTATTCTGAAACCCCGGTTGGTCCGTTTTTCATTCTATACGGAAAACAAGATGATATTTAAAATCCTCACCATGATTACCAAACTACATAATAAATGAATGTTATTAATTATTTCAGTACATAAGTACCTTGATGCATACAAATGTAGATAAAAATAATAAATTATATGATTGTTTTAAAAACCGGTTAAACGATTATTCGCCATTTTCGACGATAACACACAATATTATAATACATATCGCGTTAAACCTCTATATTTACCGAAACTCTATATGGTAACACATTTATGTATCATGACATTTTCGTTGAAAAATGTTTCTATTTAACCAACTAATTCTGTATCATTATGATAAAATAATTGTATACAACTATAAGGTCACAAGTACAAACTCGTCAATTCGACATAGGTATATGTACTAAAGTGTACATCGACGTCGCCGGTCGTCCATTGGTTTGTGTCACGTGTTTACCGCATCAAAACGGAGTCGGTATGTTGTAAAGAAAATGTTTAAATATCAATATAATATATGGTTTCTTGTTAAGGAAAAAGTGAAAAACTGTGTGTAAAAAAACTAAAAGAGCAATAATCAAAAGACAATTCGGTGATTAATTATTACCGATTGGAGGTTATCCTCTGCAGTGGTGAGATAGGCCATTCAACTGTTCTACGTTATATATTGTATTTATTTACTATCGTAATTTTTTTATGTAATTTGTCTTGGTCAATAAAATATTATTATTATTAATATTATGAGTTCCAAAAAAAAAAAAAACGAGTTTTTCGATGGAAGAAAATTACGTTGACGATCTTCATAACAAAATTCCTATTCGACAGATTATTGTTTTAATTTTTTTCTTTTGTCGGAGGAACCGTTAATAGCTTATCTTATACACAGGTATTCTTATACAATATCTTATACATCACAGGTTCAGTTTGGTACAAATCGTTTTGTTTTTTTATTCAATAATATAACGCACCATCGACCACTTTGCGATATGTTTTCATACGGTGACAGAATAATATTATTATACACCGAATATACAGTAGACGCTGTGCACATGTATATGTATCGTCCTTAAACTTTGTCCTGTATGCGTTTCACCAGTCTCCGGAATCCAGCAGCTGGCGCTCGAACGTTCACAATATGTGTATAATATACTATATAATATATCGAACACAGTACGACCAGGAGGTTTTTAGCAATCTACGCGCAAAGTTTATCAGAAAGTTTTCGAGCTCGAGGGACGATAATCGCGCACCGTGTCGGGCGAGACGCATCGTATGCGCGAATATATAATAACCGTAAACGCAAAGAGGTTAATAGGATTTTGATGACTGTCGTAAGTCATTACAAATTTCGGATTTCACACGACACCTTGTCGCCCTTCTCTAGAGAACCAGCCATGTCTTTTATTTTTTCATCTGGCGTTACTGTTTTTCTGGATTTCCAACTAAACTGATAGTAGCATAAATCATCCAAAGATGTTACACACAATAAGATGTAATTACTATCGTGCAGTATCGTCTTCTTAGGGAGTTCAGAAAAACCATAATAAATAATTGGAAAAAAAAAATGTAAAATTGAGTGACTGCCTATTCGTTGCGCATATCGCACATCATAGGTAGTGCAGCGTATATAATATATATTTTCGACGTGAAACGAACGATATCAGGTTAGGTTGGTTAGGACTACTATGGGCCTATAGGGGTTTTTTTTTATTATTGTTAAAACTGGACCTATAGGGTAATCGCAGTTTTTTTCATTTCAAAAACTTTTAGCATCGTCACTAAAAAATGCCACTCTACCACGGATTAAGTCATCCACATCATTTGCATAAGCTGATGTATATATATTGCACTGGTATTATATAGACATTGCACGATAATATAAATGTATTAAGTGCAAAATATAAATCTCTAAGTTGGTTACAGCCCTAGGATCTTACGTGGATATCCGATAGAAAAGACCGACCCCCTCCATTATTACGACCAATATCCAAAATAACATACTGTCGTCCACTTTCTGAATTTCATTCAGGACTGCAGAAATGAATTCCACGTGATCCATTATATGAACGGATCGTACTATTTTCACAAATAAAAAGAATAAACTCCTACTTGAAAACAATTTTCATATGTTAACTAATCACCCCATGGTTAATTATAGGTAGGTACTTACAAGATCGGTGAAAACTAAATCTATGAATCTGCTCTTCTAAAAGTTGTACTTAATAATAATACAATATATGTATCATATAATTACCTATATTTCGTATAGCATTATTACTTTTACCAGTGACACTTAAAAGCATTAAAATAATTCATAGTAAAAACACCGAAAACTCTCTACCTATATATGATTACAAACATTTGTACAATCGAGAGTAAAAAATTCGCACAGTAATGTATTATTTGTATTGTATAATAATATCCCGTCAACTCGTGTGGCTAGGCAGAAGATGGGATTACAGTGCTATAGTCACCGTCTCTGTCGTCTGCCCGACGTCATCGCCGGTGAATCTGCAGACGCTGCGGTCCATTGTTATAATAATATGTATCCTTCTTTTTTTTCACCGAATCTCTCTGTATAAGGTCTAAAGAGCTCGTTTAACGTCCCGCCGGCCGACTGGCAATATATTATCATCATCTTACTCGTAACACATGCACTATTTATATACTATAATGATGATAGTAGGTAGATGTATATAATAATACCTGTGCGGGTTGTCCACGAGGGCCGGAGAAGTTGATTTATTGGCGGCGTTTCCCCTTTCTCACGGCAACAGGTAGCCGCGCGCTCCACACGCAACCTCGTCCACACCGTCATGCGCCTTCCCCGAAATCGAACGTAAATGCACATCCTCCTCGGTCACGCCTCTGTGCGCTTTCAACGACGGATAAGAGACTTTAGTCGTCAAGTGGACGAAAAACGTGTACCATCTCGGTTTTAAAATGGTATGCGTCATTTTAGCATAGACATGTCTCTGGCCTAGGTACAGTTTGTTATTTTTTTCTGACTTATTTTTCTGTACTGCACCTAGCTGATTTTCCCTAGCCACCGTTACAGAACCTATAGGATGCCCCCAACAACTGATGCATAATATAAATATAGTAAATACGTTACAGGTACTGTAGAAAAATTCTAGAAACGAAGTTCCATAGATTAATCTCACTTAAACTTATCTATATGTTCATTGTTTTTCCGTATACTTATTTTACCTATATTCCTTACTCTCCGGCTAGACGAAGTGCTCCAAAAGTTTTGATTTGCCGATTTTTAGTCTTTTAGGTAGGTAGATATAGGTAACTGAGGAAAATTTCATCTGGTCGGCATTTTAAATAAGTCGTTTTTTTAAAAGTATCCATGACTCATAAGCAAGGGACAAATTTCAAAGCAATCGAAAAGTTCGTACATTCGTTTTAAATAAAATAAAATAAAATAAAATAAATTTGATTATTTTGCATAGCGTTGAAGTTTGAAAAATAGTGATCCTAAACGGTGTTGAAATGTTTACAGTTGTTTAATTAAACCTTGAACAGTCTTTGTTTTAGAGAGATTTCAAAGCTTTTTAAGTATGTTACTAATCCTCTACGAGACGATTGGTTTGGTTTCTATTGCTTATATTATTATGCAGTGCTTAACAGTATTTTTTCGTCCTACCGCCGACAAATGTCACTCTAATCTATATGGATTAATTTACCGTAACTACGAAAATAATATCGTTGAAAACAAAACAAACATAGTAGGTATTTAGTTATTACGAATCTGGTATTCAGTCCGATCCACTTAACTTCAAACGAATTATTTTATTTCAATATTTGGTTAACTGTTTACAAACATAACTATTAAATATTTAACTAGAACGTAGGTGCGACATTATTAAATCCAGTGCGCACGATAGGTACCTGGTCGACGCATTTAAAATTAATTCTTGACTTTCGGCGAGTCATAAATTATATACAAAGCGTTTATTGTTACACTCTGGCGCGTACTTTTGTCGGGGATTATAAAAGGTCATCAACACCTCGATTATCATCGGAAAACATTATAATACATAATGTAATCCGGTATACGTGCACAAATAATCCAACCGGGTCGACCGTTTTCTGTATTATACACTATCCGGGAAGACGTTTGACGTAAAACCGACAGTCGGGACGTTAATGTATGCAGCAGGTCTCGACGACCCGTTCCAGAACAGGATCAAGTGCATAAACGCATGTACGTAATAATATCATAGGCACACAGAGAAAACTGAAAAGTCGTTCAACGTGTAGGCACGCGTACTGCGGGAAAAAATAAATAATATGTACCTATGTTAGTATTGTACCTATATATGCTGCAGCAGCACAAACGCAACCACGTGATATGCGAGATTGATAAGACGATGACGTTCGATATTTCGTTCAACTTTCCGAGACATTATGGTATAATTATAATACAAACATGTATTGCCAAAGCTTGAAATGAATATTATTATATTTAAGATATGCATATAATATAATGTTTCTGCAGGCTGGATCCTCGCTTGGAATTTACGAATCAATTAAAATGTGTTCAATTTAACTTATGACATTATATTATATTCGTTCTTCATTTTATATACATATTTTAAAATTTGAATTTAAAACGCTTTCTTAAAAATATAGTAATTTACATTATAGTATTAAACTGTTTTATCACCTCCGTCCATATTTTTTTTTCAATGCGATGCGATTACCACCTGTGGTGGGATTGAAAATGCCCACAAATTATATTTATTTGTTTTTTGAATATAATTTAGAGTTAATTTCAGTTATACTAGTACACGCTTAGTAAACAAAACACTGATTTACTTTCGGCTCATAACTCACCATAGGTTAATATGTATATATATGGTATCTAAAGCGAAACGAGTGTGCAAAAATATTATTCACTCTTATTTCAAAGCCAATTTTGTAATAGCCATAAGTAATAACATGTTAACAATTATTCCAATGTAGGTAAATAATTAAAAACTAATTTCTTTGTATGCCGTTGCGCTTGTAATCTTTATATAAATTGTAGGTACCATTATTATATCGAATAATTATTATTTGTTTATGTTGAAATGTATGTGAAGTGTACGCGACTATTATAGACTTACACTCATTACCAGAAATGCTATTTCATTTTTCAGCCCTAAATCAGAAATTTAATAATCGTTATTGTTAATACGTACCTAACTATGTTAATAATAGTTATGTTCAACAACACGTTACACGGTGGAACTTAAAAAAATAAAAACGATCCGGTTTAGTACGCCCGCGTAAAACGTATTTGCAGTATAATATTTTATCGGCGATAGATACGCGCGAGTTTGGCGCTTTGGTTTTCATCACTTTACTAGCGCGCACACACTTATAATAATATTACAGTCGGAGAAAATCATGCCTCGAGTAACATTCCGTGAATGTTTTTTTGCCCCACACATCACCGCATGACGTATACGTACATTGTGTACGCGTGTTCGACGATACGATAAGTCCACTCTACACACATCGAGTTCGGTCCAGCGTGCAGTGCACGTAATAACAATAATAATATCATAGAACGACAAGTCGTCCGCGACATTGGACGACGACGACAAGACGACGGATCGAAAGAGTAAAATAATACATAATATTATATTATTATTATTTATAACTGTAAACTGCACGTGTAGTAGGTACCCATAATAATGTCAGTGGGAATGGGGGTGTAGAGGTCGTCACAGTCAGCAGATTCTAGAGTGATTATCTATTTACCGATTTCTTTATCACTTTTACCGAGGTACAACTGTACAAGGGTACCACGATACAATATATCATAATAATATTTTATACTATTAGTTTTTACTTTTTAGTATATCCATAATATTAAAAAATATTTTTTTTTAAATTTGTTCAAAACAGTTTTGTACGAACATTTTCTATGATAACCGTCTCTGGTTTTAATCGGGCATTAATAATTATAATATATGTATAATGTATATGTATAATACATTCGTAACACTTTATTAAATATGAAAAATAAAAATGTTGGTATTTTTATTGTTCAGTGATTATAGTTATAACTTGATAACTATAACTTCTATAGCAACTAATACAAATTATTTATTTCAAAATGATACAAATTAGGTGAGCTAAAATTGGGGGTTGGCTAGAGGACCGATCATATAGGATGAGCCTTCTCTTCCTAGACCATAATATGAAAATATATTACAAATTATTAAATAACTTTTATAATTTTTACAATTTATGATAAAACATTGAAATTGAAATGATGACCGACTAAATTATTTTTTTGGCTATGTTTAATACAAAATATACGTCATAGTATACGTACAAAACCAACAAAATAATATATTTTATTTATTTGTTTAGGTAATCAATAGTCATTTAATCCTATTATTGGGGCTAGATAAACTGGGTTCCAAATTACCTTAACTCCGTAAATTGGGTCCTGGAAAAAAAGGTTAGTCCGTTCATCCCATTTAATATCTAGTATTTTTTATTAGAAGTCAAATATTTAAATTACCGAATATATTGTATAGAAGTATATTTGTATAGATTATATTGTATTATATATTGTATCAATATTTGTACAGAATAAAAAATCTATTTTACAACCACAGTTTTGTTTTTTAACTAGCCATTACTTCAATTTTTCAAAATTTAAGAAAAACAATAACTGTAAGACTGTAAAACACAATATTATACTTGCAGCCTAGTCATAAAACGACGTATTGCACGCTACTAAAAATATAGTGAAATAGCCCAGATATCGTATACGTGTGACTGTGTGTAATAAGTAATAACTATCAAAGTCGGTGATAACTGATACACAGTACGACAGACGTACGCGTGTATACGCTTCTTAATTAGGATTAATCAAACTATTACGACGTTATGGTATTTAATTTTTTGAAGAAAAGTCCTCGGTAAGAATAGCTGGACACACACACGTGTATACGCGCTATATGCTCCTGGCCCGAACTTAGAAGCTAAGTGGGTTTATAGCCAGGACCCAACTTATCTACTAGGTAGGTACTTTTTATAATAAAATTTCAAAATGTACACAAATTATCGAGGACCCTATTTAACAATCCCGCGGCAGTATTTAACCCAATCATAAAATAAAATACAACAATTATAAATAGTTTGTGCTTTTAACTTGGTATAGGTACTTGTCTTATATTTTGAAATAAAACCATACAAACTTTATGAAAACATTTCAAATATTGGGAGATTTGGTATTAAATGTAGTAATCGGTAATTTTTGATCATCTCTGCCATCATCGAGTATGCAGGCAGAGGTGTCACATAGATTTTGTACATAGAGTACGTCGGCCAAGAATAGGCACTGTAATGAGAAGACTATCCATATGGTGAGAAGACGTCGGTAGCGGATGACTCGTATGCATAAATAAAATACAATAATAATATTATGTCGAGTAGATACGCGTATCGAGCACTACGATTGCGTGCGTGACTTGCAAACGGATTAGGAGGACACGAAGTCGTGTTATTATTATTATTATTATTATTATTATTATCATTATCATCGGACAGGTGATATTTTGTATCATATACCAGTACACTTCTTATATTAATATAATATAAAGAGCCGTACGCGCGTATTCTAAACGTCCGAGTAAATTTTCGAACTGCGCACTTTCCACGCATTTTATAAATGTCTGAAATTTCTAGAATACCTAAAACGTTTGGGTGCGTAACGGTCACGGCGTCCCGCAGCTGCCAAATCGGTGAAATGGACACTAATACCGGATGAATAGGGTGCATTATAGGTGGTAGACGAAAGTAACTACCTTCGATTTACGCGGTTCTATGACGTTAATATTGACTCGTGTTATTGTGTTATGCTCATGATATATTAAGCGTCTATAACGTCATTCTAACGACGGCATTCATTAGACTTGATCTACATTATCCGGTGATCGGGGTACTGCAGTTAGGATCTGGTCGTAATTTGCGATTATTGTACCTATATAGGGCAGGTGTATAGCATAAATACTAAAATTGTAAATGTATAATAATTATAATTATATGCAGACCATTGAACAACCTGCAGAATTTTGCTTCGCCGGTTGACTGAGATCGCAGTCTCAAAATGCGTCGTTCATCGGGGCAAATGACCCAACATTCACCCGAATAAGGCATACGCATCATTTGGGTGACGAGAAATTAACCGATCTTTTGGACGAGAAATTAACCGATCGTTTGGACGAGAATTTATATTTCACGTGCAACGTAGCGTTGTGTTATCAACTATTACAATTTAATTTAGAACATAATTTTTGTTTGTACGTTTTTTTTTTGTAACATTTTAATTTCCTGTGATATATTTTAAATAATTACTGGCAGCTTATTATATCAACACTTAAATAAATGTATGTTTAAGAAACGATACTAGTTAAAATTGAATGAGAGTCCTAATGAAAATGTATTGGACATGTTGTCCACAAATATTTTAGTCAAATTATATACATTAACTAGTCTAAACAATGTACTGAACATGTTAGGTTATCCATATAAATCTTGCCAAAATCACAAGACACTTAAACGATATGTGATTCTAGAACTTTTTCCCAAACAAAACCACTCGTTTCAAAACGTTTAAATATCGTTCCTGTAAATAAATTTGAATTTTCAAGTTTAAAGATGTTAGATTAACCGCAGAAAACTGTCGACTGTTTGTAGTAAAATTTAATTATTCTTCACGAAGAGGTAACATAGTCAGGAGAAAAATTACTAGTACATACGGGAGTATATATTTGATTTGTATTATATAGTTTAGAATATTATCTAGGTAGACGATTTACACGCAGGGCCGTCTTTAACTTTATTGAAGTCCTAGGCAGTGGTATAATGGGGCCCCTGTGACTTGAACAGAGCACCATTTTATTAAAACAGGCAAACAGGGGGGCCTGGACTTGTGCCAAAGTGTCCAATAGGAAGAGGTGTCTGTGTACACGAAAACCTTATAATATTATACTTGTCCAGCTAAATCGAAACAGGCGCGTGTAATAAATCAAATTCAGAACACGGGGCTGCGTTGACATGCAATCTTTTCAAAAAATATCACTAAAATAAGTTATGAACAAGATGCTTAATTTTATATTTTGTATTGTTTGGCTTGGTATCTGTCATAATGGATTGTTATTCTGAGAAATAAAATATCAACATTTCTGAAAATAATATATAATCTATTATAGTAGACTAAAGTCAAAATGGATGATACGTGCAATAATCGAGTTAATCAAAAGTGGTTCATGAATAAATATTTTCGATTTGCATTAATTTATACTTGTGTTCATTATGATTTATGATCTATACATTTTATTATTATGCAACTTCGAGATGTCTAGGTAAAATTAAATACGGCGGCGATTAATCTTTAAACATTATTTTTAAGAGCAACGTTCTATAACGTGTATATCTATAGGTACCTAATTAATACTCCGACTCTTCTTGAACACAGTAAATCTTATCAAGTGAAATTCTACCGTTTTTATTTTCTTATTGTTGATTAAATTACATTGACCCGTTGTAAGCATTAAACGTTACGAGTTCGACATTCTCCGGGGAAACTTTGCTTTTCTCATTTTGCTTTATTTTTCACCCCTTAATTATAAACATTATTATTTAATTTTTTATCCTCGGAATATTAAACGTTTACGTATAATAAAGCTGGTAGAAGATATTTTTAAGTCATTCATTTTAATCATTCGACTTAACTCGACAACTTGTACCGACCGTATAAAAACAATTATAATATATTACCCCAGTTCTAAATAACTAATGAGCATTACGAACGTCAATCCACCAAACAGTAGAATATAGGCAGAAATGATAAACAAAAATTAAAGTTATTCGTATAATATTTATGCGTATGGTTTAATTTAACTCAGATGAATGGAAACAAATATATACATAGTCTTAGTCTTAAACTTTAAACATACTTAGACACTATAAGTTAAAACGTTAAACGCTATATTATAGTACCTATTGCTCATTAAAACTCGTTAAACAAAATTAATATTATATTCCCTTTGAACAGAGACTACACAGATACCAGTTAGTAATTTAAGAAAAATATTATGTTAATACGCAATAATTTATCGACGTCCCATTCGTAAAAAATGTATTACCTACTATAATTCAGCAGTAGTCGCGTTGTGCTCATATTAAACTACAGTTGTTTTTTAATATATATTTAAATAATAATTAGTTCTATATATATTACTCGTAAACTATGTTGTACTATGATATATATGATTTTTTTGACGTTAATTTTAAAAGGGTCGGCGGGTTGTGACGGTTAGCTGTAGGTACCTATATATATTATATAATTGTGTTAAACGGTCTGCCGCAGTATTCTGACATTGACACAGAAAACGAGTATTAAATATCTAATCAAAACTTTCATTGTTAATTTATAATATTACATAATACTAATATTGTAATAGTGATTAAAGCTCGGTAACTATGTGCAGCCCTCGCACAGCGTTGAGCATGCGGGTATTACATTATTATTATAACTACGCCGGTTAAGTGATACGAGAATGATAATAATAATTATAATAATAATTTGGGTCAACATGTACTAGCGCATATTATGGAGCTAAACACTATAAGCACCTATATAATAACTGGGGCACATGAATTGTCACCCAAATCTAGGTAAGTAACCTTTTTTTACTCAACCCCCCCCCATATCATAATGGCATACTCATAACACAAGTTACTAACTTGATAAATTTTATCGTACTATCAATTATTTATATCTATCATATAATATTTTGGAGACATAGTATTATTATATTTTATGTTGTAGAACACTGATTGCAGTTGATGAAGTTTATTGAAAATTGTTCACAACATAATCAGTTACGTTTGTGCATTCGTTACAATATTCTACCTATAATTTGTTCAGCAGAAAAAAATGTAATTAACATTATTATTAGCGAAAGAGTGGAAGACAATATTAATTCGGCACGGATTTCAGTTTGATTTTTGAAAAAGTGTAGGAATATTTGTTTAAATAAATTTTAAAAAACTACTTATTATGTGTATATATATTTATGTGTAATGCAAACTTTCTATGAATATCAAATCACTTGGTTAAAACTTAAAATGTTATAATATTCAAACAATCAATGTATTATAATATGTCATTGGACTATATCGAAGGCAATTTTCGAGTATACCAAAGTGTCGACTACTTATGATGTTCCAGATAATTTTTTGAATGATAATATTATAGTTTTGAAATCGGCAAGTAGTGTTGTAGTGTGCTCAAACTTCAAAGGTATTATACGGTTGAACCTACCTATAAGTATACGTGTGAATTATATTATGTACCTAAAGCGGACAACTATAATAAAACAAAAAAGATAGATAATAATCATGTAATAATACCACCATCATTGTGCATTACCACGGCCATTGTGGTTGCCTTTGACCCGTTTTCGGAGAATACGATTTTTTTTTTTTATCAAAGCGTCCTTTACTTATAATATAATAACTAATACGTACTGTAGCGACACGCGATTGCAGCAGCGGACTGAAAGGTTCTTATTACGTCTGTTTTATAACTGCGACGGCAGTGGAAAATAATAAATAAATAGCCCGTCGTAGGTATCCCGTACGAAAATAATATTATTGTGTACTGCGGCGAACGCGTACCCTCTGCACGTGAATATTCTGCGGACAAGTATTGTCATGAACCGCACACTGCATTTAATAATATTAGCGGTGACATATTATTATTATTCCATGAAAAACGACGATATTTTCCAGGACAAAATTCGTTTTGTTTATACTTGCACCCTTTAAACTTTAACTGTAGGTATAAGTGCATTTATTGTGCATAACGTTTTTTGAAGATATTTTTGCTATAGCGTATCGTTTTATTTGTCATATTAATAATATTACGTCTAATAACTATGTTATAATTTTGACTGATATAATTTCCTTTCAAATCGATCGAAAACAATCAAATTCATATTACAGTGTTTTATTATCGTTATTTTGAAACATAGGTACCTATATATACATATATATTATGGTCTTAATAACGTATAATAAATCTAAGACACAGCTTATATTGTTTACTATTAAAATGTTACGGTAAACAGTTTTCATAACTTACAATAAAGTTCGCATCCTCCACATAAATTGGAATTAGTAAATCGTTTGAGTCGAGATAAAGATAAACACATCTACAAATGCACTATTATTATATATTTCAGTTTATATATTATGTAACAAAAACAAACTTGAGACGACGTTTATTCAAAGTCAAAGAATTTCAAAACAAAACGTATTGAAAATAACATATTTTAAAAATAATATAACAACAATAATAATATGAATGTATACTATTGCAAAACAATTTGTAATGCAGTCCATTATACATTTATCCGTAGTTCTGAACAACATTAAGAGATTAATCATGGAAACTATTTTATGACCCGAAAATAGACTGAATGGAATAAAAGACCAACGGAGGAGGAAGTTTGCGACGTTTCCTAAAAGTTTAAAAGTGCCGTTATACAGATTCCGTGGCAAGTTTGCAATGAATTTAAGACCCATGTTCACTTTCTAATTAGAAATCTCAAACCGCCTTGACGTCCCGAATAGGTTTGAAAACGATAGTGCGCTAATTCTTTTTATGCGTTCGACCCGAGGATGGACGTCATCAGCGCCAAAATACGACACACAATATGGCACAAACATATTATATTATTAAATATTTATGTACTATTATACAATGACTTATACGATGACGCACTGCCAAAAATGGTACTTTATGATCAACTCAAAGACTCAAATTTAAGCTTTTAATCTTCGTGCGTACGGCCTTATTTTTATTTAAGTCGAAAGTGTAAATTACGTCATATTTGCACGGCGCTGAAACGTTCGCGTACGCTTTGAACGCTGATTCTAAACTGATCCAGTTTTGAGAATTAACCGGGCCCCTAACTTTATCTATTAATGGGCCCTTCGACCCATAATTATTACACCGAAAAATTATTTTAATTAGTTATGAACTTACAAAAGCCGCTTGTTTTTTTGATCAATTATTACTGCAACGTCTTCATATAGCTTAAATGCATCTATACTACCTATATACACCGTCTTGAATAGATTATATAGATATATTTTTTTTTTCATCTACCAAACTGTAGTAATTTGCACACACACGAATAGCAGAAATTATAGGTACATCGATACTTATGATCGTTATATTATTGTATAATGAATAACTAACTATATAATTTTTATTTCTTATAAATTCCATTTTTATTTTGATTTCTTAAAAAAAATACTTCTGGACATAAATAAATATTTAAGTAAAAGTGCAAAAAGGAAGTCCAATTCAAAAAATAAGCACACATTCGCAAAAATCACAGCACCGGCTAAAATATATAATGCTTTATATGATTCTATAAAAATTTTAAATCATGTAAAATAAAACAAGTGATAAGAATGAGATTTAATGAGTATAAAATTTAAATCACCCAAAAAGTGATACCTAATATGAACATTTTTCGTTTATTAGATTTGATCTTTTCAACATTCTCCTAACAGCTGCGGTTGTAACGGCCGCGTTATTTGCATTGAGTTTTTATTGAATCTTATTGCGTTTCTCGATGCGTGTCTGCAGATAACGTGTAATGGTTTGGGTCGTTTGCGATGGCGACACGAGCAAGAAAAAAGAGTCTATTCAAATATGGAACCTTTGCGGCCACAGTTTAAATAGAGAAACAAAAAAAATCATATTCAACAATCTACTTGGTCTCTGTACAGATTTCCTTCGCAAAAATAGATAGACGTACCGCGCTACCGTATAATATAATAATAATAATAATAATAATAATATTATTTATATCGTCCATTATATGATCTGTAGTTTGGACCGGAATGCTGTACACGACACGACTGTCGCGGGCACATGACATATTATCTTACATGCAATCCACGACGATCTTTGATCTGATTTTACACGGATACAACTGCTGCAGCCGCAAGTCTCATGATAATAATACCCCCCCCCCCCCCCGTGTCACCGACGCACCGCGATCGCGATATTTTATCATTTATTTATAGATTTAATAATAATTTGTTTCATCACAATATCATCTCGTTCTCGACGAACGGATACAACTGCAGCTGTAGCAGCAGTTGTTATATTATATAGATCCATATGGAGGTCTCCACGATCGCGTTTACATTATATTATGATTATAATAATATCATGCCGTACTATAGAAAACTATTTATGTTGCATTATACGATAATAATATTATTAATATATTATTACCTATATATTTCCTATACTCTTTACACTATACAGCGTTCGGTGAATCCTTGTAATGGCGCTTCACGTTATGTATAAACATATCGTTATACAGAATTTTGTATCACGTGAAAGTTAAAATATATTTTAACTTCGTTCGGACGAAACCGAAAAACTTACGCTTAATACGAGTACCCGCTCTGTGTTATTTGGTTTCGCGATAATCAGAAGTCGATGCTTTGAATTTAGCTTGAACATAATTAATACAAGTTAACATCTGAAGTATTTTGACAGCAGTACTTATAATAGAGGTATACCGATTTTAACAATTTTCACAAGAGTTTATTTCGTGAAAAATTTATGGATTGCTCGAGTATTTTCTTCATTGAGCGCGTACCCTATTCTCAGCTCTACCACTAAATATCATACAATATAAAGGCCGAAGTAAAAAATCTATACTATAAACGGGGAAAATATGCATAATTTTAATTTAAACGGTATATTACGAGCATGATATTATGTCACAATAATATTGCTTTCAGTGTTTTCAAATCCGATAAATCCCAGAATATTACATTATTTCGGTATAGTAAAAATTCGAGGGCATATTCAAAAATCAAAATATACTTAGGCATGAGTTTAAAAAAAATAATTTATGTACCGTATCTTAAACGTGATTTCACCATACATTTTGTAATATTTATCAAGAATAATTTCCCTGCATTTGAAGGACAAACCCATATTAATATTATAATATGTGACTATATATTATTCCATCCTATGTTGATTTTTATAAAATAAACTTTGAATAACATTTAGATGCACTTATACACATACATAAAAATGCTTTATACTTGGACTATAAAAAAAATACTTCTCACATAATGGTCAGAAAAAAAGTGACAATAAAAAAAATATATCTATACAAAGCGTACAATAAATTCCACAGTATATGTTGATTAGAATTGAATAAACTATGATAAATTGCACGAAAGGATGTTCTCAACGGTGTATTGAATCGGTTTTTATGGGAATATGATATAACTAAAACTGGGTCCCTGACGTAACTCGAACATTTTATAGAAATGTGTCTCTATTATAACAAGTCCGCGGCATTCGTGTACGGTTATGGAATCGTTATAGACATTCGAGCGCATAAAAACGGTACACCTCAACCGTTAGAAAAGTTTTTTGAGCGCTCGTCTCCTGAAAACCAAAACCTGGAGAAGGAGAGAGAGATATTTAATTTCGAACAGTTTAAATATTTCGTCAGTCTGCGAGAACTTCGCGATGGAAAAAAAAAAGTATAGCTTTGATAAATTTATTGTAACACCTATATATAATAAACTTGATACACGTCATTATAGGTATAATGGTTATAGAATAGTTAAAATAGTTTTGGTACCCCCTTGACTACATAATATTATATTGTACTACATTGCATTCACATCTTGTATTTTGAACTACCTTTTTTTTTCTAAAAACTGATTTAATTACACAACAAAAACACACACGCACACTGACGATTAATAATTTGTGTAAAACATATTTACAATAATATTAACAAAATATATTTTTGCACGTGTTATTATACCGTGGTATACGATATTAAGCTACTGTGTTTAATTTAAACACCCGATGCAATAAAATTAATTTTAAGCTCTCGCTTTTAAAGGCACACACAGATATGTATATGTATTTATTATTATATTCATATGATAGCATGAAGGTACCGTGCTTATACGTATAATAATACTAATAATAATAATAATAATATTATATAATATGCGTTTTGATAATACGAATTAACTCAATGCGTGCATATTTAATCCCGGTGTTAGATTTGACGAATCGAATTGCCTGTTTAATGCGAATTAAAAACGGGTTTACATGATACTTAGACCCTTTACACTGCCCGTGTAGAATTAAGTGAATCGCTCGTTATAAGCTCGTCGACGTACGAAAAACAAAATACACAACCTTTGACAAATCGCGTTTAAATAATATTTATAGATAGGTACGCAATTCCAAGACTGACGGTGATGAACCATAACTCAATGCGCATTATAATAATACTTCAAAAATAGTGTGTGTGTATGTACATTATTATTATAAAACGATTTGGTGACGCGTACGAAATTTTTCGCAATTACATACTTTGTATAGGTATAGGTACGTAATATTACGTTTATGGCTCGTCATTGATATGCATATTTTGTTTTATTTTTATTTATTTATATACTCGTTGTACCTAAACGTATTGGAGATCGATTATTATATCTCCGACGTAGATAGGTAAGTATAAAAAAAAAGTAACAGACTCTTTGTTTGTTTTAATTTCATACAATGTAGGTGTAAGCTGAGCGATTATTATGAATATAATAGTATGTACCTACTGAATTTACATAATTCAACTAATTAAAATATACACACACACACACACGCACACACACACACACACACACACACACACACACACACACACACACACACACACACACACACACACACACACACATTATGGCCGGTAATTAATTACTCGTAAATGTGAGTAAATTTCAATTAGTCTTGTGTAAATGTAGGCTCACGCTGCAAAATATTGGCGAACATTGACTTTTCCGACGCAATTAATTTTTACAAAACAATATTGGCGGTACGGTCGGATGTGTTCTGCGAAACATTTTCGAATGTATACGAATATAATATAACATTATTTAGTAAACCGACCCTTGATAGTCGAAGGAATATTATGAAATATAAAGCAATGGAAATGGCTTATAAGTAAAATTCGTTAATATAATAACATCAGCTGCGTAAATAGTTTTAAATTTTAAACAACATTGATATTATGAAATATTATGTTTTGTATTTTTACAAAGAAAACGTAATAATGTGAATTAAAATAACATTATGACTAGGACGTTTATGCACCCTAAACAAATCTTAAAATATGTACCTATTTATTTTTTCCGTAAATAAAGTTCATATGATTTTTTGTTAGATTATTGTTCTGCGCAATAGTAAACTTACATTAACAAAAAGAAAAATACAATATAATACCGAACAAAAAATATATATTGCTTTTACTATTCCGAAAAATATGAAATTGTCATCAACAAAGAGAATTAAATTGCAGTGATCATATTTAAATAATATGTGGGGATATATTATAGATAATTAATTTATATATTTTATTAAACTATTTTATCTCTAAGTATGCATGGTGTAATACTAAAATAGTAAATAGTTATGACCAATTGACCTCACCCTCATCCAGGCACGAAGAAGTAGTTATCATTGCAAGGATTCGGATTGGACACTACCGTTTAACACACATATGCACCTCATAACAAAAGTAGACTTCCCGACCTGAGAACTTTGTGACAAACAACTGATCCTCAAACACACCACACTTGAATTTATTCAAAAACTCCAGATAAATTATTGGAAATTCATCAACGATGAAATAAGCACTTGTCAAGGAAAACTCCAAAAATTATATAAAATGTTTAGAAATGTTTGTATTACAATATTTAGACCATAGAATTATTGTTTTTTTGAAATTAAATGTGCTTATATTAAAGTATATTTTGTTATAATATTATAGTATTGTGAAAGTAGAACAATCGAGTAGATTATGTATTGTAATTTTGTATGTAAATATTCAATATTGTCAAATAAGCAATATAATATGCATTGTGTACTTGTAGCAGTGTTGTAGAATCTTAGTTATAATCAAAGAAATAATGTAATTTCACTGTAAAACTATTACTTATTCGTATAAGTTAAATGAAGAATTCGAGAATCCAATTATAATACTAATTACTAATTAGGAATTAAAAACGTTGGTATAAAATAAACGTTAAATACTGTTACTCCAGATTAATAACATTAAGAAAATTATAATCCTTTTTAGTTTATTAAAAACAAAACTGTTAATATAATAATATCATTTTTTTTCCAAAAGCTTTAGTACCTTCATTATACTACCTAGGTTTATGTTTGAATATCAACACTAAGAAATACGCTTTTTTTTAAACTTAAATTCATCATTTATGCAAAAAATAAAATATTTAATAACTGTATTAAAAAGTATATAAATATTATGAAAAGTACCTCTTAATTTTTTTAAAGCAATAAATAATCCCCGATATTGTTGATTATTTATTCACTGGGTACCTCCTAACTCACACGAGTTTTTTTTATTTTAAATAGTAGGTATAGGTACATTTTATTTATTTTAGAATATAGAACAATGATTGAACATTGTGTGTTATTCATAAACGTTGACAATTAACAACCTTAAACAGAAATCGTTTTACAATATCGTTATACATTGAATAGTATAGGTACACAAATATCTCATTCATTAATATTTTTAATTTAAACATATTATTCTAAGCATTTATAAAACGACAATGCTCAAAATAATTATGCAGAAAAGACAATAAAGTTTAAGGGTAGTACGTTTTATTAATTTTACACAATATTTTCGTAGCTCTTTGCGTTGCAGCCATTCTAGGAATTAATTACCTCAAATGGTTTTAGTAAAAATATGTCGCATAGGTAGGTACTCAAAAACATTATTTCAAATCACTGCAGGGTCAATAGTTCTAGCATTATTTCCACGGGGAATATATTATTATTATTATACGTAGTTGAATAAGGAATTGAAAAATTCATTTTATTTTTTCTATGAAATTGCTAAAACTGTAGAAGTATAAATTATTTACATTTTCGATTAAAACCCTCCAGGTTCCGTTCAGATTCATTTTTTAACGATAAATATTATTAATTTTAGATTAAAAATACAACCGGTACATGGGTACCTATTTTTTGTTATCACGTTTATGGGTATACTATAAATTCAATCGAACCGTAATATTTACGAACCTAATCTGAAGTCGAGTGAAAAGGAATGAGTGCGCATAGAAATCGAAGTATCGTTTTTTTTAGAGTTTAATTTCCTGAATCATGAAACAGGATAGATACTCGTAATTATTATCCATTATTATAATCTTTTTATTACAAAAAATAAACATTCAAACACATAGGTATTTTATCGTTTATTGTACGAAAAATACTCTCAAATTACCTCAAATATATGTGCTCATAAGACATAGGTTAGGCTAGGTTAGGTTAATTAAAAATAAAATCGTTAAAATATTTTTGCTTTTTTTAAATTTATATTTGGCACGTTGAAAGCTATTCAACTACAAAGGTTTGTAGCCTAATGGGCTTACAAAATCATTTTATTTTTAAGCAATTATCATATTTTTATGTAGATCACTATGTAGTGCACTAGAAAATTATTCATATATATAGAAATACTTTGAGTACTTTTCCATTACCGTGATGTAATTTATTCTGCTTCTAAATTATGTTAGAATCTAACTATAGTCAAAAAGTGGGCATTAGCTAGGTAGTTGAAAAGTTTATTTACTTTTTACTTTTTTACTTAGGTAGGTAGTTGATTACTTTTCTTATAAACTTAAAAACTAAACTTTACTAGTTTAAGTATCCATAGTAACAACTAAACTTTTTTCAGATAACTAAAAAATTAATACGTTTAACTAAAATCATATTTAAATATATTATAATACAAATATGTACTGAAGACTAAACAATTTAAAACTAACCAATTAATTATTTCTTGTTTGACCACGCTGTGTACAACGGTCTTATAATTAACCACCGTCACTTTATGAGTTATTCAGGTGACAATTAAAAACAAATTAATTAATTTCTTCTTAAATGAGTTAAGTTAATATTATTCTCCATATTTAGTAACTTCAAATTTCAAAAGCCTGTTAACTTATAACTTGACTGACCTAGTGTTCTACCAACATTTTGTCAACCTATATGCAGTATTACAGTAAGGTATAGTTTATATATATATATATATTATATTATTATAATGTACTCTACGATTTACAGGGTTAACAAAATTATAACTACAAGATTGACGACTCATCCAACATCATTTTAAGTAGTTTCTTAGTTATAAGTATTTAAAGTTCAAACAATAATGAGTGTGTTTCGTTAAATGGAACACTGGGCGGTGCATATTATAATCACATCGGACAAGTCGGCGTTGTTTACCTGTCCTGTCGTAAGTGGCGTCCCGGAACCTGTGCACCACGTCCTTCTCCAGGGCGCCGAACGACAGCTGCAGCCCGTGATTGAGCAAGTGCACCATGCATGCACAGGTGACCACCACCCAGCCCCATCCTGCTTCCGGATAATAGTGCCGGCGGAGGAGTCTGCCCACGTTTGCGGCCGGCGCGGCCATCTGCAGCTGATGCGCCACCCGGCCCTTGTCCGGAAGTAGATGTTGCTGCTGCTGTTGCTGCTGTCCGTCGGCCACGGCCATTGCGGTGGACGAGGCGGAGGCTCCCCCGACGGTTTCCTCCTCCGGCACGGTGTACAGCATCGGCCACGACCGAGATTTCGATATGGCGCGCGAGTTTTTCTCGCACGGACAAGACGTCGTCATTTCAATCGGTTTTTTTTCCATTGTCTTATGCATCGGCCTGTTATATTATTATATAGGTACAGTGCCTCTACCCCACCCGAGGGCCTATACTACCGAACACCGAACTGTAAACCGTGGCGGGCCGGAAACGGTCGTCATTTCGTGGTAGTCGGCGGCGGCAGAAACCGCTAAGATCGTTTGGAAAAAAATATTAATATACTATGGGGAAGACGACACTAGTAATTTGCATCCGTAGACGGTCTCGAAACGTGCATGTGACGACGGGCTGTGCGTATTACAAAATATGTCAACAATTATTATTATTAAATCAGTAATAACATTATGTGTGTGAAGCGCGTCCGTCCGTATCCGTAGCGCTCGTACACCACCACGTGGACGACTGACGATGCGACACGGGCCGTGCTAAGCGTTTGATGACCACGACCACGACGACTACGACGACGGGATACCGCGTGCGTGACGATCGCGGCGGTGGCGGCGGCGACGGCGACCTACCGCAACGGTTTAACCATTGCGCACGTGCGCAGTCGGTAAACAACAACGTCGTCGTCGTCGTCTTCTTCCTTTTCCTCTTCCTACTCTGTGATATTATTATTCCTCCTCGTCGTGCGTGTGCCGCCGTCGTCTTCCGCCGCCCGCGAACGGGTGAGAGCAACAACTGCAACAGCCGGCGTACACCGCCGATGTGTAACCACGTTATAATAATATTATATACCAGCCGACTACCGGGTGCAAGTCGCCAAAGAGTGTACGACTGTTCGGTATATAATACACGATATGCGACGAAAAGTTCTTCGCCCGAAAACGTTTCGGTTCGTCCGATCCCGTTATTCCCGACCGCCCCCCGCCTGCCACCGACCCCGACGACCAAACCATTATTGTGCGAGCTCGAGAGAAAGGGCGCATCAACACAGTTTTTCGACTGATATTAAATTTAATTAATTTTTTTTATCGCTTCCGGATTGCAACTATACGTATATTATTATGTGTGTGTAAATTCCGCCATAACGGCCGCCCGTAGCAATTATAACGCAACACATGGGTTCGCCGATGCAATTTTCGTACCGATATATAACGGAGGACGTCACGGCACCCTTAACGAGCCAAACGGGAAATTCGTAAATCCAATCGAACATTTCGCTGCTACCACGTATAATATTACATCCCCGGATCTGGCGTGACCTTTTCAGCCGAGAGACTAATTAAATTCAACTGTTAAATAAAAAATCACAATTTATTCATTTTCGAGGGTTATTTAATAATATTTGGTACTCGATCGAATAGCTAGTGGCGTTCAGTATTTTATTTTATTTACGTGACCAGAAAAAATTGAAATAGCTGAAACATAATGATGAGTTCATTGTTCATGTAATCATGTTATTATAAATTTATGATCGTTCGAAAAAAATAACGATTCTATTATAGTTGGTTTACTTTATTCGACTCTATTGAATAGTACTAACACTAAATGTTTGTATTCAACTCACATAATTTATATTTTGTGATTAGTTTTATGTCCAGATTACCAGGTTTACTCGGTATACGTAACATTTTAATGGTTAAGATTATAATATTATAACCTTAAATTGTATAAATTATTACAGAATGGTTTGATACTATATATTGTATAATTGTACTATAGGATAATTTATTAATATTTTAACTTTAAATTTAGTGGAAATTTGTTAAACAATTTAAGTTTGCTAATTATTATTTACATCATCTATTAAAACCATATGTTTATAAAGTCAATGAAATGAAAGGCACATCATTTATTCCTAGAATCCGGTGGTGCTCTGCATCTTTAGTTGTCATTAATCTGACGTATCTGCAGTCGTAAAGGGTCAATGGCCAATTAAGCATACGGAGATGTGATCTGTAGTGGCGCTACAGGTAGCTGCAGCAATGCTATCGATGGACGCAACGCTATTCTGGATCGTCACTTTAGTCCTTTATTATTTGAACCGGTTCAAATTGTCATAAATTTCACTTGATATTTCCTTACTATAAAAACTTTTTAAATTTGTCCATGCTTCAAATCAAATTCATGACAATTCGTTTAGCCATGCCAAATAAATAACTTATATCTAAAATTTATTCTGATACGAATAATGATAAATGTATCGAGCACCGTCCGGTTAATGGTTATTGGTTAAATCTGACTAGGAAGCAATTTGTTTACATTTCAATCGTATTAATTATTTGCAAAATATTATAGTCGAAAATCTTTTATGCCTGGGTAAATAAAGTAATCTTTACACTTTACAGTTAATAAAAAATGTGTATTTGTGTATCAAATATTTTAAAATTATTAATATTTTTAGTAGGTAGGTACCTACATTTATATTTAGTCAGTATTTATTTATATATTATACATAGTAACATAATATAAGTTATGTAGGCTATTATTATTACATTAAGTTAACAACCAGATATTCAGTTTAGTTTAACCGATTTCAATCTGTCAAAATTTTTTTGTTACGTCAATAATTTGTAGAATATATATAATATTGGTTCAATATTTTTATTATTTTTTCTGTTTGCAATCCCACATCATATGACTTCAAGCCGGTATATATATGTACGTTACCTACAGTAGTATTTCACCTCGTATCTGAGTATTCAACATGGCTGCATCGTACTTAAACCGGAAAAACCACCCTCTCTTACTCACAATTCCTAACTTTATGCAGCCATATGTTCTACACACAGATTATAGTAAACTATGAGACAGCTTTACGCGTTGTAGGTGGAATCGTAAAGTATATTATCTACCTATGTATTTTAATAATGTATTGACAGCAATCAAAATACGTACTGTATTATACAGATTTACTTGTCAACGTCGGCGATCATTGTTAAGTTATTGTATGAATATGAAACTAAAATAATATAAATTTAACAATTTTATATTATAATGGAACACAATATGAATAATTCAAATTTATTTTTCCACATTGACCACATTGATTGGACGTGATTTTATTATGCCTATAAATGCGAACAACATGTTTTTGATCGATTGACAAATAGTTTAATTTATGTTCAAAATAACAGTGAATGGCAATAAAGATGATATTTATTTTTTTTAAACAATATTAGAAAATCTTACGTAGGGCATAGGTACCTGCTATCACTCTCACAACTCGCTCTGACACAAAATAATAATATAGTGATCTACATTATTATTATTTTTATCAAAAAAACATGATCCTTATAATTTATTGTAACTTTATTAATATCATAACAGCATTATGATATAACTACCAACTCAAAACAAATTTGAATTTATTTTGGTTAACACGGAAACGTTTAAACAACAAAATCTCGTTCAGCGCTTGCTATAAACCTATATATTATAATATTATATATAGTTTGTTTTAATTTTTATGGACTTCATTCTTTCCTAAATGTATTCTCTTAAAACTATTATAGGAATTCGAAAAATTAGATTTACAATTTTCCAACTGTATTTAAATCAATTTAAAGATATGCGATGCATAAGTGTTTTTTTTAGATTCCTTACTTCTCAAAAAAAAGTTTGTGTTTAAGTTACCTCTGTAAAACCAATGACACTTTCTTTCTTCGATCAGAATTTTAGAACTTACACACGTAACATCCTTACAAACATATTATTAAAAAAGTACACATGAAGGTACCTATCAAAAACACTTGTACTTATTGTTTATAATTTATTTCCATTGCTCTAAATATTGAATCAAACATTTAATAAGTTTGTATATTGTATCTTTATGCTTTAGATACCCAACAAATCGGAGTGTAATTTAATATATAAAATTCCAAACAATAGTGGCTGTGTGAATTTCACAGTATTTTACAAAATAAATTATATAAGATATTTATTTTTCTTTCTTTAATTTAACCAGTAAAGCATAATATCATGTAGTTTAATCAATTCATGTAGTTTACAAAAAAACCTTACAAACGTCACGCAAAACCTACAAAAAACATTAGCTATAACTTATATTGTATGCTGGCATGTCTTCTATTTTTGTAATGCATACCTACAACAGGTAGTTACACTCAATTAAACAGTTGACATGGAAATATTATGTTATTTGTTCAAACAACAATACTTTGCAATTCAATTACATGCATAATAACATTTTGTTGTTGTTTTTTTTTTATTCTCATTTCACTACCTAATCATATTGTGCAGTTATTTTTTAATGCGAGCAAATTCGTGTTTAAAGAAGATATTATTTTTCTTTGACCAACAAACTCGATAAATCATTTTCTTAATGACTTGTTGACACGACGTATTGTGACTTAGATATAGAAATTCCTACTATAAGCCATGTTGTTTTAATTACTTATGAGCATTATTGGAATTCTAGTTATATTTATATTCTTGCCATAGGCACCGATAAAAAATGATAAAGTATGTATTGACTATTGAGCGTGCTTGGACATGTAAACTATGTTAAGTTACCATACTACTTGTCTACATACCTACTACCCTGTGCAATAAATAATTACATAGCATTATAACAGGAATTATATATTAATGTTTCAATAATAATATTTTAAACCATGTAACGTGAACAAGATATTATAATATTGTAAACTTATCAGTACCAGCTACCAGCTATCCAAATATACACATTTTACGTATAATGTGATATTATTTAACATAATACCATTTGTAACACCTATATTGGCTTATCTGGATAAAAATTATTTGAGAAAATAAATTACATAAACTATATTTTAAAACCGTAGCAAGTGATAGGTCTTATTTGCTTTGGTTCAGCGTGCGTATAAACACTAGACTATTTTTAATGAGGATTATATTCGACAATATTGATGTTTAAAACAGATAAATTTTTAAAAGCCACCATACCCACACTATATAGTGAAAGTGACAAATAAACTAACCTAAAACTCGAGGAACAAACAAACCGTAGATTAATGTTTTTGTCATGATCGTTAAAGATATTGCTGTTTATGTTTTCTTTCGTTCTATTGAATATTGTAGTTTATATATACCCAACTATATAATATGTAAGTTACAATCAGCCTCAACTAGACGAGTTGATATTTATTAATTTTTTTTTTTTTTTTGATTCTGCAGCAGAAGGGCGTATGATCTAAAATTGAATGTGCGCCCCAGATGACTGTGATTGCTATTTGTTTTTTATATATATCATTTGTCATAATATTTTTCTCCCGTTAAACTCTACAGCGTTTACCAAAATAACAACAAATAATACTATGTACTCGTAATGATTTATCGATTGCTTCAATTGAAGCTGCAGCTGCAGTATTATACCGCGGTATTGTTTACTATCAAGTACCTACCATTAAAGACTGTTCCGAACTGATTTGGTAGGAAAGTCTGCAGCCAATATACACAACGGACGTTATTGCCTCCCATTACGAACGCAGTTTAAAAGCCCGGCAAAGGCGGAACGTGACATTCTATCCGTCCCAGGACTTTGTCTATGTTCAATAAAATTATACAAATTTGAATTACAAGAAACGCTGTTGCAACCCGTGACGAACAATCCATTTTCTGTACCGAGGTACGTCATAATATATTTGATATAATATTATAAAATATGATGGATGTACCATAATATACTTTGAGTGACTTCGCATAATTATTAAGTGTCGCGTGAAGTTAATATAAACTATACATTTTTATAGTTCCGGTGTGTTTATTATGTTTCCGGTATTATGATCGTAGACCGGGGCGGAAAAGCTGATGCAAATGTTTGTCATAAACGCTAAGTGCATCGTAGTTTTTGGTTTTTGCAACAAAAATGCCATTTTTTGATTACAGAATTTGGGAACGTTTCGCCTGCGTGAGCCATATACCTAATTGGTTTTTTAGTAGGTACTCAATTATTTTATAATAAAATAGCTGTTGCGAAAATATAACACAAATTGCTTTCGTTTGTTGTCATAATTTGGTCTGCAAAAGGAAGCCACGAGTTTCTTTTTACTATCACTTACAACTATTAACAACTCAAAGTTATTAACGAAAGAAATAAACAACGACAAATTGATCAGCAAATTGTCACTGGGATAAGCACAATCAAATAAAATAAAAACGATAGAACACGGAGATTGGAGGTTATGAAATGGTATAAAAACTATGTTTCAACCTTCAACTTTGTGATAGTGTTAATATATAGCAGCCACCGACACAGAACCGCCGTCTCTCGACGCTGGTGCGTAAGAGCATAGAACAATATAGAAGCGAAACTAGATCAGCTGATTGGGGTATTGTTTATTTCCAATAAATGGAGTTTTGTAGGACAGGTGACAGGCAAATACTATTATATTATATGTATATAGGTATATAATTTACACGTTTATTTTAATTAATAGATAACTCGATTGTTTATTAACTTAGACCAATGCTATTGCGATGGGAACCTTCTACGTGATATAGTCTTGTATTTAAATAAAAATAAAGATAATCGGTTGAGTAGTTTCCGAAAACATAAACGCCAAAGATTTCAACTTTCAATTTTATATATATTAAGATAAGTATATATTATGTATATTTATATCAAGTTCATGTTTATTGCATTTTTAATTATTTGACTGAACAATTTATAATAAAATAAAAATGAGGTCAATATGCAAATTAAAAATTAACAATAATGTGTACAAATTAATTCTTGGACAAAAAGATAAAAAAAAAAATAAACAGGACATACAACGCTTTGTACCAAACTATTTTAAACATTTATTTATAAATAAATATACATAGTTAAACCAAAATATATACGGACTTGGTACCTAGGCAAATTGTATTTGTCCTGTTGAATTAAAAACATATTGTTCAGTTGACATGACTGTAGCGTTGAGAATGATTTATTTATAAACAACAGAATTGCTACGAGTTTTACCGTACTCGGCAAACATTTATTTTTTATTTTTTCGACTTAAAAAATCCGACTAGGTACCAAATATTTTTATTATGTTTCGTCGATTGCGATTCTGTTCGTTAATCGTGTAAATAACATTCATATTATGCAATTTATTCTCAAAGAGATTTATGTGTTTTATTTACGAGTGATTTACTGTTACTAAACCTTATAAATAATTTATAAAACAAGTGAAATGTAATGTAGACAATTAGTAGATGTGTTTTTTTAGAATTGTTCAATTTTGAAAATTTTATTCTTGAAAATTGAAAATAATAAATTAATATTTGATAAAATATTTAAGCATATTTACTTGGCAATTTGAATTTTATATAAGGTTGTAAACAAGCCATATTGCAGTGCAGTATCCGTTATTGGCTTATTTTAATTTTCGTGTTTTTAGATTATGCATCACTATTAGTTTAGTTCGATGAATATTAATCACTTTCTGTTTCCAAAATTGATGTGGGTATATACACGTTCGAATAGTACATATTACACCATTTAAACACTGTACGACATTGAGAGAATTTCCATTAAACCATAATCATAATTAATAGTATCCCGATAACTAAAAGTAAGTAACTCGTGTACCCAATATAGCTGTCGGAAATACAATTATTGTTATTATTGTGCGCTGAGTTCATAATATATATATTGAACGAAATATGTTTGTACACTTTAATATTAAGATAAAAATTAATTTACCAGTTTGTACATTATTCATTACATCTGCAACTAATTTATAATTGTCAAAATAGAACAAATGCATACAAGATTTTATTGAAATTTCTACATTTTAAACAACGACAGCTAATTAAAATGTAAGTACAGTATAAAATACAAACCGCTGACCTAAATAAAATAAAATATCATTATATCATAGCAATAATACTACATACTGCAGTTTTATGGATTTTAGTTGACACACTGAACCACTAGCTGATGGCGATTGTCGAAAGTGCTTATTTCAATATTTGTGTAAGTTTATTAAATCACAAAACGTCTGACACCATCAGGTAAACAGTAACACTATAATACCCATTTTACCGCTATTGAAATCATACTTATTGCTTTGTATACATAGTTGACGGATGCCGTAAAAATGGTTTGTGACTAGGGGGCAGATTTGTATACACTTTATCGCATTTTATTATGTTTTTGGGTGATCACTGATCGTATTATATGATTAGTAATCACAAAATATGTTTTAAATTGTTAGGAGTTTAAATATTACGTTATATTATATTATTATATTTGTAATTTTATTCAAGGCCATATTTCGCTTATTTTAACTCATATTTTGGTATTTTATCATTATAGTCACCACCATAATATAATATGTACTTTGTAAAATGTTAACATTATATTGAGAAAGTATGACATGGGTACCCATGTTGATAAATTATATATTATTTTAACCACATTGTATTTGTATTCTATTTATATATGTAGATACTGAACTAAATTGCTCTATTTTATCATACTATAAGGATTAAGGAATACATTTTATTTTTTTGCACCTAATTTATAATAATGGTACCTATTATAATATCATAAGTCAAGTGAAAAAATTTTATTTCCGAGAATGATAATTCGGAATAAGTCACATTCGGAATAATCGATTTTTAATTTTTAATTGAAGTGCATATTTTTTTATATCGATTATGGTTTGTTTACGCATATTTTTTTAAGCATTCTAAGGTTATTAAAGTACTTACCTATATCAAGCAAATAATATATCCACTTTCTATTTAAACATTATAAACTACATTGGACGATATATTATTGTATTGTCGTTGGATGATTGTGTCGACAGTGTAAATGTTCACTCACAAGAAAAATGTTGCATTTTTTAAAGATTGTTATATAGCATGACGGAAAAATGATGCGATCAATACAAAAACAAAGTTTAAAAAAAATTACGTGCCGAAAAATCGTCCAAGCGAATCGATAATATAATAATGTCTTAGACACTGGTGTACGGTACAAAATAGACGAAAATTAAAAAGAAAGACATTAATCATACGGGTTTGGTTCCTGTTCGGTGTCAGACTTTTTTATTAAGTTTACACAGCGCCTCGATGCGGAGAAGTATGTATTGTACTATGTGTAACTATGAAATAAATACACTGTGATTCGCTATACAGGAAGAGGATGCGTAGAAAAATGACAAACGACCCAATTGTTCCGAGTTTCCGTAGTAGAATTAACACTCGGATATCCAACACGCATACACACACACACACACACACACACACACACACACACACACACACACACACACACACACACACACACACACTGGGGTCTTTGACTAATGGATTTTATTTCAATTTAATGTGGAATGTATAAGTAAAAACCGCAAAATTTAGTGTCACGGTACAAATGCACTATACCACCATTATTTTGTCGCGTATAGTATCAACAGGAATCGATACGTCTTATCATACCATTTTAGCAATAATAATATATTTTAATTTTTTCTTGTGATCGACTTAAACAAATTGTTTTTTACTCGAATTGCCTACCTCCCAAATACAGGTAGGACTACTTTAAAACATGAATTTCTTCACAAGTCATGTGAAGTTCAAAGGGTTTGGACAGTGGGTCCAGTATTGTTCAAGAAGGAGCAAGAGATTTCCAAAAAAAAATATTTATATGAATCTACCATAATACATCGGCCGTCAGGCTTTGTATTAAGTAAACATGTGAAATTCTATTGTCAGAAAACATATCTATTGCTAAACAATAATTATAGAATATTAAAACTACATAAAAAAACACGGGCAAAAGACGATCACCTTTTCAACTCGCCACCCCCTTTCAACCACTTCTGAGTTAAGACACATTTATGAGTAATACAATAAGTAAATATCCAAATCTGGTATCGACCATTTTTGATCTACTTCGTTGGGAAATAATGTAATATAACAGAATATGATAGTATTTACTTAATAACTAAAAAAAATATGCACTTCTACTCCTACATATTAGCCAACAAATGCAAAGGCGATGCAGTCGAAGTTTATAAACACTTACAAGTGCGGGACAGCGGTATTGATTGTTGTATAACAATTTTCAATAAGCTTAAAAAAATCATCACGTGCTAATTTATTTATCTCGCGTGTTCGGCACTCGTCGCGTGACACATCTGTCCGAAAATCATAAGATATGATGGTGAAAAATCACGTCGGACATGAGAAGCGAAATTTTTCGTACGATATTATATTATAACATAATAAATAAACTTTGAATTCCGGAGTTTATCTTTCTCTTGGGGACAATAGTTCGAGCGTAAAATAAGGTCGGCTACCTCGGGTGACTGCAATTAAGGGACGAAATTCAAGTGAACACTAATGTTGAAAGTTTTAGTAACCTTTTTCAAATGTTTGAAAAGAGAGACTTGGCGAGGAGTAAGCAACGTAAGGAATAATGTCATTTTTCCGATTGTTATTAATACAATATACCATAATATTGTATACGGAAACACAATTCACGTGCGTACATTTTATGCACATGTAAAATTAAAAATAATTTGGTTTATGTACACAAGATCGAAGATCATCATACTCGATGGATAATCAACCTAAGGTAGTTGGTATAGTATGTGAACGAAACATATAATGTACCGCGTGGTATACTTAAAAGTATTAATAAATAAAGCTGTCTGGTAAGCGATTTCTGTTGTGTTATTTATCTTAATTTTGCACACTCCGATGGAGGAAAGTTGCGCCCTAAATCTCATTTTCAAATTTGAGGGCGACCGTTATCGTTGCATTCTCATAAATGGTTCTGTTGAAATGGCAATTTAAAATTTCAGATACTTTACAGAAAATGTAAACATATTTTCGGGAATTTAATTTTTTTTCGAAAACCATTGGATGTATTCCAAATCTTACTGAGATAAAATAACGCCAATGATCAATTATTTCATATAAACTTATAAACCTAAAGCAAAAATTATGATGCATATGTGCAAAAATGTATGACCCAAAATGAGCTTTCCGGAAACAAAAGAAAAAAATACTAAAACCAATATTGCTCTGCTTAGAATCTAAAATTAATTCAAATGTTAAAATTATATTTATACTCAACTGGAATTCAAAGCGCTATCTGGTCGGATGATTCTGCTTAACGTCTCGCCACTATACGTAGAGAAAAGTTGTCTTTAGTTTAATGGACTAAGCTAAGAAGAAACCGAAATTTGACTTAACGAAGCTTTTAGTTTTGATTGTTATTAGGGTTGCGGAGTAAAAATATATAGGTTTTAGTAAATTGTATGGATTCAAATACAATATATTTATTTTAGTTAATCTACCGATTTTTAATCTTTAAAGAAATGGTTTTGTACGTAATGTTTGGTTCCGCAGTTTATTTTTATAATTTTATTGTGGATTTCAATTTTTTTTCTTATTGATATGTTTTTTTTAATTTTTAATAGTTATAATTTATTCTTGTTTTTTGTGATGACGCTAACCATGCGTTTGTTGTCTCAGTCTTACACAAATACGACATAGCAATTTTTTATTCGCTAGTTTCAATAGTGAGCTGATAGTTTTGATATTACAGTGAATTGACACATTATTATCAAGCTTTTAAGTAAGAACATTATCTGTAATTAAACGAAGGTGAATTTTCAATATTTTAATTTTCCAGCGAGATATGGGTATGTGAAATATTACAAATTAAAATTGAAAAATATTTGCTATATCGTACGTGTGTAAGCCAGTGACAACTAAGTACATGGGTATAGCGTCCTCGCTAGTAGACGTAAAACGGGCCATTTTTTACTTTTCCGTCTTTCAAGTAAGTAACGTAGACAATTTACGCTCAGCAAATCACGTTTACCTTTATTAGTTTAAAAATTTGTTTAAATAGACATATTATTATGAAACTTGATGGTAAGAACATTATCTGTGTTTGTATGTCTGCTTTTTACGATGGTTAAATTTTTTAGTAAGTTGTACGTACATAATATAGTGTAAATTTAAAATGCTTATAACTCACTTAAAAAACTGAATTACTGTAAAAAACCCTTGTACAAACATAGATAATGTTTTTAACAACAAGTTTAATAATAGGTCTAATTTTTAAACTAACGTAGAGAAACGTTATTTGCTGAGCGTAAATTTTCTATGTTACGCACTTGTAAGACGGAAACAAAAAATGACAATGTCCTCTTATTAAGATCAATTTTTCTACTAGTTTTAAGTCTTGCTAAATCTAACACTATCGTCAATTTCATTATGTATATTAATTTGCACATCCGCAATAACTAATTAAAGTGAATGTATCTTTTAAAAATAATATTATATTAATTTAATCATAATTTCTCAACACATTATAATATAATAATCCAAAATAGCATTACAAAAATACTTGGGAAGTTTTATATTTTTGTCCATTTTTCAAGCAACTCCGTTAAAGATACTCGGATGAGTGTAAAAATAATAATTTTATAGTCAGTTCTGATAATTTTTTTAAAGATTTTAATAACAGTTATTTTTATTATTTTGTTGTTCCTCGTTTTAACGAAATATTATAGCATGGCGATTAGGTATTAGTGGTATGGTTAATTTGTATACAGAATTCTACGAGAAGCACAAAAAGTTTAACCGAGGAAAAAAATATCCATGGAAAGTTCGGTTATAAACTGGACATCTGCCGCGGTGAATCCAATGTTTGATCTGGGTCGGGCAAAATGTTTTATAATCATGCATCCAAATGTTAGAATGTTTCTTGTGGATGGCAGTGGATGGGAAATTGATTCCTATTCATTCGAATAATATTGAGAGGTATGAAGCCAGATATTTCAACATCGAATTATCATCAATGTAGGTTATCATTGCAGTTTATCATTTTTTAGTTAGATTTTACGTCCAAAAAATACACCTAACCGGTTGTAAATACATAGATAAGCAATGGTATAAAAATCATAATTATTGTTCGAATATGTGAAATGCATGATATAAATATGAAAATTAAAGACAACATTATTCGCAAGGAGAAAATAAGATTTCGTCCGGTCTCGTAATTAATTAATAAATCACAGCGGGATTCTTTTTTCGCACATACTTTTGTACACGCTTTTCAAGCGAAACAAATTGTTGTTCCGCAGCTCCAGTATTAGAATTAAACGTAAAAAATGGTAGCGCAAAAGTATTTCTTTACAACGTTTTTTTTTATTACTTCCCTAGTAAAAGGGAGAATGCTAGTTCCGCAATTTAAACGCAAATTTATTATTGTCTGTGTATTTGAATTTGACACCTGTTTTTGTTGAAAACTTTTTTTCTAAGAAACAATTTAAAGGTAGCTTAATCTGCAAATATTTTGAGTTCTTATACGTCGTATATGAATATACAAAACATGTATAGAATTTTAAGAACTATAATTACATTTTAAATTATTTCGAGTCCCATATGCTTAAAACGTTGGATTTAAATAATAAACATACCAAATCAAATATACAATTCATTTCGTACAAATTTTACCAGAGCCAATCTGGAATTATGAGTCAGTTCTTAAAAAACCAAATGTTAACAAAATTCAAACTTTCATTAGGCAGTTTTCCATAAATTCACAACCGTATCACTGTATGTGAAGTCTAACGCTTCGTGCAGGTCTTAATATTAAAACCTTCCACGAAGAAGCAGTACCTATAACTCTTATACTCCAGACTCTCTTCCTATCAGCATCCTCTCTTATATGTAATCTAGACACACTCGCGATTCCTTAGAATACCCAGAAGTGACCTAAAATTGTTGCCGTTATCTTCTAAACGATTCAAAATTGAACATAATAAATAAAACCAAAAGGTAGTCTATCTAACTATTCGCTGTTTATATGACATAATACATGTGACGTAATAATTGTTCTTTAGGATACACATCACTGTATATTTGTACTTATGTTTTAAAAATGAAATATGTTTGAGATATCGTAAGGATTATTCGCTAATACATTAAACCACATTTGAGCCTAACACAAAGTAAAGTGAACGTCAGATTTTCTCTTATCCGTGCAGAGTCGTGCAGTTATATTTTCTGACTCATGAGTAAAATATATGCAATTTCACATTTTACTGTCACATCTCACTAATCGATTTTTCAAATACAATATTATTTCATGATATTATATTATACATGTTTTATAGGCAGGTGCTAGGTGTATTAATTTATTTTGACAAAATTGCTAAATTCGAATTTATAAATAATTTCAATGAAAACAAGCGTATTTACAGCGTATTGCAATCAATTGGTTTATTTATAGTATACATTTTATACATTTGATCGTAGTTAATAACAATAAAAATTATATTTTTTTTTATGCATTTAATATCAATTAGGTTGGTTCCACACTGTTCAAGTTAGACTGAATTTCGAGTGCATTAAAATTGTTAATGTAGCTCTAAGTATAATACTTCAGACTAATACCGTTATAATACTGTTAGTTTTAAATCATTTATACATTATATAACATATGTATATCTACGTCATTATTATTATACCGTTCGGCGCTGCAGTGCTCGAATTATAATGTATAATTTGGAACGCCGTCAGTAGAAAATCGTATTCGTATTATTTTTAGAACACGCGGGCATTGATAATGATAAATTCACTCCAACAATGCCAAATTAACAAGTGCTCGGGCAGGCGCCGGTACAGAATTGTGCAAGTTTTCGCGAAAACTTTTTGTCCAGACGATGGCGATTCGTAATATTTAAAAAGGTTTTCTAAAACTTGGCAATGACAAAACGCTATGGCGTTTCTGAATAATACCGAATCGTTTGTTAAAGTTAAAATATTATTCTAATTACGTAGCATGTCATTAAATTTGTTATTATTATTATTATTATTATAAAAACAATATCCGGACAACGTAACCAGACCCTTAAGATTCCGTTCAATTATGTTTATCGCTATGACGTGTCTCGCACAAACGGTTTAAAGTTACCATTTGGCTTGAACGAAACCAGTCGGTAACCACCACACATGATGATTTTGTTCACAATAGCTCCGACCACAGATTTATAAAGAAGAGTACCGTCGACAATCCAATAACTGTATCATAATATAAAATATAAATTATAAACGATACGAATAACACCAGAAACGTTAAATCAGTGACTTTGTCAATACATTGTTAATTCAGTAAACACTTGCAAATTATCGATCATAAAAATTTAAGATTCTAAGTTTTAAATACGGTCCTAATGTTTTGATTTTTACCACCTAATAAAAAGAACGTCTTTCAAACGAATATAAAAAAAATGATAATTACTGAAGTTTTAGTGAATTGTATTGGTTCGAGGTTCCCTTAATTATAGTTATGACTTAAATCGTCCATGGTCGTGTGGCATGTATAATATTCGTTGCGCATGAAAAACCAACCAACAACGAAATGCATCTCATGCGGAGTTACACTTACAGTAAAACATCTGAGGACAGAATGCAGATCAAATGAATAAGAAAGAGAAAAACATAATATACCAAAGGAAATATATGAAATAATCGGACCCGACTGGCAGCTAGTCATGTCATTTCTCAGGAGCATCAAAACGAAGAAATACATTTAAGAGAAACACAGACAAATAGTTATAAGTCATAAAGTCCCCCATATATTATTGTAATCAAATTCTTACCAAAAAATAGTAAAATATAATGTATAAAGCCTTGTTGCTAAAACTATGGAGATCAATTAAAAACAAAAATTTTAAAAAAATTGTTGATAATACTTATAAGTTATAACAAAATAACTACACTTGTCAGAGTAATATTATGCCTTTGGGCATGAAATCAAAATGTATAATATCTAACTATGTGTCATTGAAAAAATTAAAAAAACATTACAATATTTTATATGATTAAAAATAGTAAAAATATAATTGTTTCCAAAAATGTTGTTACCCAACTTACCAAAGTATGAAATCAAAATGTTTTGAAAAACTTAAATAATCGTTAAGAAAACGAGTAGGTAGGTACTTACTGGTAAAAAAATATTATACTGTAGCTGGTGTATTAATGTATATATTATATAGGTACCACTCTTGGCATTATTTTTAATATTTAATGTGAATAGTTATAAGTAATAACAATATTTAGCTTTATAAACAAATGGTTTTTATTTTATAAAATATAATAATATATACAGTAATTGCTTTGAAACCAATATAAAAGTTACACTTTACTTATTACTATTGACAGGGATAAAAGTACCTCTTATAGTAACTAGCAACTATACCAACTACACTTTTTAACATTAAAGTTTAAATGTTGACCAAAGTTTATGTAATTTTAAATGGTAAAATATACATATGATGATACAATGACGATACGTAGGGAAATTAGACTCTAGATGTTAATGTAAATATTTATGAAACAATTTTTTTATCATCATAAAATGTTAATTATAATACCAAAGTTTTCAAACACAATTTTCTGGTGCCATAATGCAAAAACAGTGTTAACTTTTAAATAATTCTTTTGAACTGACATGATTTTTTTGTCTATAAATTATAATAGTGAGCTAAGGTTTTTTATAACCATTATAATATTAATGTTTGTATAATACAGATTTTGACGTTGCGAAGATATTTGCATTTTATTACACAAGGTACGCCGATATATGATCAGGTCGATTACGCCGATACGATATCCTAGACATTATACGCGGAGCTCCCTGACAAATTATCGATGGATTCCAGACGTCGAATATAATATAATACCAACACAATTAATTATTATAGACGACGAATTTTTGCAACACCCTTATTTACAATTCCATAAAATATTTTTATTTTTTTATTTTTCTAAACAACGTTTTATACTATGCAATTTTCTCGTTTTAAGTTATTTGCTTAAAGGTCCTTTAACTCGCATACTTCGCAATATTAATTGTAATTAAAAATAATACCAATGTATGTCATTAAATTAAACGCGACACACAGCATATTGCAATTTTAAATTGATAATTTATTGTACCTAATTTTTTTTTCGACAAGTGACAATAAACTAGCTGTTCTAGAATTATTAAGAGGAAGGTTTGTGTTGTAAACATTATTATTTTTATCATTAGTTTGTTTTTAATGTATAGTTGTCGGCAATTCTGATGATGAAAATAATACGTATTTATTTATGCTAGCGGCTGGCTGTCAAAAACGTTTTATTTTTGAGTCGAGAGACGTTTATTTTCACCCTATTTCTTTTGAATTATTACTCTAGTTGAGACAATACACATTTATGTAAAAAAAACTGCTGTTTATAGTTGACACGATGCAAAATTTAAATCTATATAATTTAAAATAAATATTATTTTCATTTATTTTTCTTTACAATATTATCTATAATTTCTCATCAATCGCACAGGTTAGGTTAGGTTAACCTAACAATCGCACACAAATGCGGTCAATGTATAAAATGTAATATGTAAAATGTAATATAAATGATAATCGCGTTATTCGTATATAAGATGTTAAGCAAAGTAATTAGTTTACCTCTTTAAATCTGTAGCGAATATAACACTAGGTACGCATAGTGTTTCCTATTAATCGACAAAACTAAAATTGAATGATCCGGGACGGGGAAGAAGCACCAAGCACACTCATTTACCGAATTTTAATACTGGGGGTATGATAAACTTAAACTGATATTTGGTGTATAGATTTTAAAAATGACTAATGTCCTAATGTTCTGATATTGGTACTAATCTATAGCATTGAAAATAATATCATAATGGGTAAAAATAAAGATTCTTGCTTCTTATTATAAATATAATTATTTATTTACCTAAGAATTCTATCTATTTGATGATTCATATTTTTGAAACACTAAAACTCCATTTAGGTAATATTCATTACCGGGCTTAAACTCAATTTGAGGGGCTTAATTATCCTAGGGATTTTTTACCAGTGGTACTTTTAATTTAAGAGTAATTCAAGAGGCATTGATAATCGAGAATTTGATTTTCCAGTCATTAACGACATGATTTGAAACCGGCTGCTCGTGGCCATCGATAACGTGCGATCGTCTGTCTGTCAGATTCATCCTGCGGATGACCTAACCTAACCTACCTGCGGGGGAATGATGATGGGAGTCGTAAACCTCAGCGGATCTTAGCGCTAATGGAAAGTTGGTGGTCGTAAGCCACAACGCTCAAATTTCTCATATTACGTAAGTTGTAGATACCACATATACTTAATAGTAAACATCAATAACAGTCTAAAAATAATTATAATAATCTAAATTATAAATAATCTCCAACGAGCGTTGATTAAATTATTAGCCTTAAAATAAAACATTCACATAGTTGCAACTTGCAATACCTAACCACGAAATTATTCTGATTATTAATCTGATACAATAGAACATCCAATTAATATTAATCTCTAAAAACAAAATAATATAATGTATAATATACTAATTCATTGAAAACTATTTCGTTAAAACAGATTGTTATGATTTCGATTCAAGACCACTGTTATTATTTTTTAAATACTATAAATAAAACTGTATACACTAAATTTGTTTTAGAGCTTTAAATAATATTTACTTTTTAATTATTAACAATTTACATTTTCATAATGAACAATATCAAGTTAATTACTGTGTGCAGTGAATTTTAACAAATCTATTTAACACTACTGGATAAATATGTCAACAAACGAAATATTTGATTCACCATACCTACTATAATCTAAAATATTATGAAAATATAAATTTGATAAAAAAAATCATTACACTGAACAATTTTACGTAGATAATGCTATATGATAAATGAAAAATTCTAAAAGTACATTTTTTTATTACAAACATCTAACAAAATCTTTTAAACCATAATACAAATATTGAGAAAGTTTTATAAAATACGATGGTGTAATATTTGTTTATTTTACTATAGTAGTTTTAGTGTTCTAGAAAAAGTCATAAATCTTCGTTTTTAAAATAAAATATCATAGGTATTTTAAATATTAATATAATAACATGACAATTCACACAAAAAAATGTTCTTTTGTACCATACTTATTTTTTTTTTCTTGGTAAATCTCAAAAGTATATAGTATAATGTCTGATATTTGCGGAGTTAAGAGTTCCCGCGGATGAGTGGAATACAGTCGACGGTCGTCTAGTCAAACTGATCGTAGTATTAACTGTGTGTGTACTTGCGGTCAATCGGTGGCGATAATGTATGTTTATAGATAATGGAAGGTACCTGGGTCTTTATAACCTCTTTTTCCCTTACACGTAGGTATAACGTTGTTATAACCTAACCGTTCGTTTAGTTACGTATAATTGTTTGTGACCATATACACGCATGATGTGCAGAGTTCGGTGATTCGTGGCTACTGCAGTACTAAGTTCAACACGTCCCATTTCCCATGTAGGTAGGTACTTATTTTTCCTTGTAGACTGTAACTTTTTGATCGATTTATAAATTAACCTATATATTTTTTTTCTCGACGTCTTATCTATCTGCTTTATTTTTATGGTATTTTTTCATCGTATATCACAACAAATATATTTTATGAGACAAAAATAAAATGATATCACTACCCAAGCAATTGAAAAACGAAATGTATAATTGTGCATTTATAAAATAATATAAGAAATATTTCACAAAGGTATTAGGTCACGATGGCAAAATTGTATAGGAAAATGGAACAAAAATGTAAAAATATAAAATCTGAATATGCAAATATATAGAAAAATAAAATTTTAAACTTTGCAACTTAGCATCACAACACAATTGTGCAGCTTACTCAGCTGTATTAATTGGTACATACTATAATATACCTAGCTCCTATATATGTACATATATTTAATATTATACAAGTATGCAATATTGCAAATGCTGGTAAACTCGTTCTCTGGCGATAGTAGTGATATAATGTAACGTTATAGGTGCATATTGAGAGTCTATTAAAATATAGAAGACCAATAATATACTATACAAGGCGCAATAAAAAGTAGCAATTGGATCGATTTTTTTTTGTAGAGTTTTTGAACAATATAATTTTATTGCCGACTTGCATAAATAATCACTAAACATTCGACGAATCAATAATGAGCTAATGATCCCATAAACGTGATTAAGTTGCCTTTGATTTTTAAATTAAATTTTAGTTGAATAATTAAATAAGTTATGTTTTTATGCAACCCAGCTACAGATATGACAAGCTTGTATTATACTATACTAGAGTTGCTGTATAAATCGGCGTTTCAGACTGCAGACACTGAAACAATTTATAGGATCGATTAATTAATTACCTACTGGTATTAGAGAGAAATTTTCTAGACCTATCTCGAAAATCAATCCATTTCCAGCAAAATAAAAAAATACCTTTGAGAGTTGGACAGACGGTGATAGTATCAACACGTGCATTTTTTTTTTTTTTGCAAATACTTTGCTGGGTAATCTTTGAAATTGTACGACCTGTCCCGAAATGTGTACACTACCACATCCTCCGCAAAATAAAAAAAAATACTTGAAGAAATCAACACGTGTCTCCAAATGCCAAAAAAACTCCAAAAACGTGTTAAATACCTATTTGGAAAACAATTTACGCTTATATTTACGCAATATTGACCAGGGATGCTATAGTGACACGTGTTTCTGCCTTCCGCCTATGGTTTTTTTTTTAAGGCTCACCATGGTAAAATGACAACTTACAGAAGCGCTTTTATAGTATACGTTTATCAATTCTTTTCGAATCAGTGAGAGGTTAATATATACGGTGCTATCATATTGCGAGTATTCGAAGGCGTATTCTATTAATACCATATATTATTTACTGTCTTAACCACGACTATGTTATTGTAGAATATATCGACGGCATAAAATTAATATGCATACTATTATTTTATCCACCCTGTGTCATCGAATTGCTATAGGTCAAACCATAAAAGTCAATAGAGTGTGTCATTACTCTCGTTATTAGACTTGGCTGACTTCGGAAGAGCGGTGACGTGATTTTAGTCAACCAAGGTAAATAGAGAGAGCACTAACCGCTTGAAGATAGATTATATTTATATCTATTTATCATAACCCCCCCCCCAAAAAAAAAAAAAAAACCTCTATCAAAACTTTCAGCGTAAAAATAAAGGAACAATAATAATTCCGTATTGTTAAATGGAATATAGCCAACATATAATATGGATTGTTATACACATTTAACCTCTATTAGTTGGTATTCGAATCACTGAGTAACACAAAGCTTAATAATTTTATGACCAATAATCTAACACTTATTTGAAAAATTCAAAAAATATTAATTCAATTAAATAATTAAAATTTACAATGCAAGTTTAAGTTTATTTTCCAAAATTGTACTTGCCTTTCAGTTAAATTATTCTTACATTTTTTAAAAAGAATAAAAACCGTTGTTAGGAATAAATTAAACTTCTTTGTTAATTAATGCGATTTTAATTAAACCCTAATCAAACAAAAAAATTTTCATTTTTATAAACTCAAGGTTAACCTAGGATTTTTATTACAAAAGATAAAAGCTTTTTTTCCATTTAAAACACAAAAGACTTTATAGATCACATAGATGGTTTAGATAATGACGAGTAAACTTTTAAAAATTAAGGGTGTTAAAGTTAAATAAAAGCAGCAATATGTTCACGAAGTTTTCATAAAAGAGTTTTTAAAAAACCATACCAATTTATTAATGGATCATATTCAAAATAAGATTGAATAATTATATTTCCGTTTATAAAAGTATTTATTTTTTTTTCATAAAAACTTTACAATAATACGATGGTTAAAATTAACAACGAAAAATGTTCAAATGTTCTATCCGGTATATCTGATATAACACATATAACACATAACTGTTGAAAATAAATTAATAATTTTTAAAATTTAATGTAGAGATATAAATTCAGAAGTACCCATCGAAGACACACAAGTCTGCGGTGGTTCGACAAGGAAGTGATATAGCACTGCGAGAAATTCAAACTATGTAGGTACTTGGCTCTTTGGTTTATAAATGCAATAATAATATCTTATATTTGTATATTATTATTTGTTGCCGGATGCAAAAATATTGTTAGTCCGAGAAACGCTGAATCGCAGATAAATATCTTACGAAACAAGTCCGAATCAAAAGTTCTGCCCGGCACAAACTGCACTCGAACCGCACAGAGTACCTATATCAACTTTCATCTTTTCTGCGCTCAAACTACTACTATACAACACTGGATGACAATTAATGGCGAACAGCACGCTGAATTGATGCGATACAAAACTTTAGCACACTTTTTACAGGATACGGACAATTAATGTGCAGTGTTCTGTTTACAAGACGTAAATTTCATTAAGATAACGCACAAGTTTGGATAACAGTTGATCGGAAATGTTTTCAATACAATATTATTTCGTTTCCGGTTTCTGTTCAAACTAATCCCGCAACTCTAATCCAAATAACTAATAATATAGAACCGCGCTACTACCCCGCCAAACATCTTATAGACGAAATCGTATATTGTGCATATTATCGTGTTCTATGATATTATTATGATAGCAGTGTAACGTTCATAATATAATATAGGATGCGTTTGTGCAGTTGCACATATTAGCAGTACGGATTTTGCAGTTCGTGGTTAATTTATGTTTACTTTTCGAGAACATTGGTTTCGCTGTCGCGCATAGTTCAGTTGAGTGAGATCAATTTTCCGGAAAAACTTGGCACACATAATATTATTATTGTCCGGGTTATTGTCCTTAACGAAATAATTTGTTTATAGTGACAATAATAATATTATCATTAATTGTGATTAAGCCTGGTCGCATAAAAAACGGTCTGTAAATTTGTTGCCAGCCCTTGTTATTCGTCCGATAAAGTTGATTATTGTGTAAAACTATGCTATACCTACTTTGTTCAAGATAAGAAACGCAAACGGGGGTTGATTTGTGCGCAACGGCTTGGCTATACTACAAGGCAGGTATACCTATATTGGTGACTTGGTGGGGTAACAAACGGGTGTAACCTGACTGGGCTGACTGTCACCGACAAAAACTGATTGCCACCGTTTGCGTTACTTATCTTGAACAGAGTGTATTATATTTATAGTGTTGCATAAAGAAATATTAAATGACTGATGACCGTGATTACCAAATTAATTAAACCACTGATAACATTTATACCTAACATAGTAACATCAATGATATTTCATCGATCACTAAGTTACCGAACCAAAATCCGACTTGTAGTTTTCAGGTCTGGTAATCAATAGCTGTTTACAGAGCCATTAACTCTATCGGGCATTCAAGCAACACCCAGTTTTACAGAACCGTTAACGGTTAACGGTGCGATAGTGGTTCGGTAAGTCACTATACAGGACGTTTATGCGACCCACCCTTAGTATAGTCGCGAGTCGAGTAGCGTAAAATAATCGGAATAACGTGAAACCGACGACAACATTCTCGGTGCAGGATCCTGGAATCCGTCGAAATCATCATTATAATAAACGATAATGCGTGTTATTATTTTGCACTATATACAGCTGCGACTTACTATGTATATTATAATATAATATAAAATATTCGTTCGTGTTTATAATATGATATATTATTATAACATTATAGTATTATGTCCTGTAACCGATATCGGATATGACGAAGGATTTGTATCGGAAAACCCGTTTGTTGATCCACGACGTTTACGCTGTTTCAAGGGCGGGCGGATTGGATGAGGGGGTACTTTACGGTCTCCATAGCTGCCGCGGCCGCCACACGTTGCATTATATCATTTTATTATTATTATTATTATTATTATTATTATATACACGCGCATAATATTACGTGTAAGTACAGCACACGGACGCGATAAATAATGATAATATGCACAACGGCGTTCGGCGGCGATATTATGATATATTAGCAACAAGTGGTCGACGCGGTAAACTGTCGTCGTTATATTTTACGACTTATATAATAATAATATATATTATGTAGTATGGGATCAAAGTAGAATTTTATATAACCATACAAGGTGATCCATTTAAATGTCCACATCCATCGTTTCAAAAAGTCTTAAATTGAGAATATGTTGTCAGCATTATTTTTATGTCATTGCAAAACAATATTTTTCAATGGTAATACTTTTTTTGAATGAATGAAAACATTCTTTATTTATTTCATATTCCATACCAACATTTTTTTTGGGAATATTTCGATACATAATAAAAGAAAAAAAGTTCATTATCCGTCTATAGCTGCAGAAATATTTCAATACGTAACATCGAATTTCTGACGAGTTGTTAACTATAGTTATACGTGTAAGTGTTGAAACTTTAAGGTTTTGGTGGACGGATTTGTGGACCAATATTTTTCGGGTAGCCCAGAATCACTATTATAATACACCGCTCTTCAAAACTTTCAAAACAGACTTTTTATAGCTAATTGACTGTTCGTTCAAAATACTCCAAAAACTATTCTGCTTCGGAATATAAAATAAGAAATGTTCATTCAAAAAAGTATTAAAAGAAACTTAAAAAAAAATGATAAGGATAAAAAATACTGCGAGCAGATAATTTTCAAAAAAGATTAGACTTTTCGAAATAATAACGAGTATTCGTACTTAAATGGGGATCATCCTGTATATAATATTATGTAGGTATACGTGTGTGTGCATAATGTATAGATACGCTGTGTAATAATAATATTATGTTATTATATATGGCGGTGATGCAGCAGGACGTATAGGTAAATAATTGTATGGGGCGCAAAAAAGCGACGTAACGCGGCTGAAAGTGACTCCTGCATTCAATTTATAGGCCTGCCGTGCAACGGAGTTTATGTGTTTAATTTGGCCAACCATCCTTTATGCGTCTAGCAGACAAGAGGGAAACGGTTTTTTATTATTATTATTATAATTATTATTAAAACGTCTAATATTATAATAATAATATGCGTACGCGTAAGGTATACGCGTGTAACCGGCTATTACATTATAATATAATATTATATATATTCCTTCGCGTACACGCTAGTCGTAAAAATGTATTATAATATTATGCACACATTGTTTCCAAAATGTATTCATATTTAATTCATATTATTATATTGTATATGACCACAATTTGTTGAAAAGCTTTTTTTTTCAGTGTTTAATATTGTGGTGTTGGACACAGGAGTGGGCACTATAAACTCGATTACAAATCATCTCAGAGTATATTATTATAGGTAGCTAACACTATACGGGATAATATATTATTCGCCTGAGTCGTTTGCAAATTACAATGATTCACTTTTATTACCAAATCGTACTCATTGACTGTTCGTTCAAAATACTCCAAAAACTATTCTGCTTCGGATTATGAAATAAGAAATGTTCATTCAAAAAAGTATTAAAAGAAACTTAAAAAAAATGATAAGGATAAAAAATACTGCGAGCAGATAATTTTCAAAAAAGATTAGACTTTTCGAAATAATAACGAGTATTCGTACTCATCTGATATTGAACATAAGAACCCGTATTCAGGTCCGTTACATTTGTCCAACATCCCGTCATCCCACCACAATTTTAAACGCATACAAAATATTGTACCAACGATTAGAATTTCATTTTTAATCACAAATTAAAATTTGTAAACCACCCAACCTAAAAACGACAAAACTCGATTTTTGATAGAGGGTGGTAATGTAAAAGTTACACCAACACCCAGTCTTTGAAGACGTAAAGGATGCATCGACTTCAAAGCTACATCACCAATAACAAGACTTTTTTAAAAACAAATTGTTGATGTCTCCCAGCTGTTATATTTATTCTTTTTAGAGAAGCTTGTAAAATAATTTTCAAAACACTGATAAGCAAAATATATTTTTGATAGGTATTTAATTGGATTCCTAGCACCAGAATTCAGTACTACATTCTAACAATATTATAATATATTCATATCGGTAAAATATTACAATTGTATTAAACTGGAACAAATTCATCCAACCATTCTATATATTGATACATAATATAATAAAGTCTCGTATTTGGTTTTAGATTTATCGTGCAGATATAATACACCTTAAAGTTTAAACCTGCACGATCGTCAATATAGACACATTTAATTTGCCGATTGCCGTATAATATTAGATTCAATGCATTTAGATTATACCTATATACAACGTGATTCACCAAGAATTCTCAACCCCTTTTTTCTTTAATAATGCAGTTATTCAAAATTTGATTTTTAGAATTTTTAAACATACTTTGAGACCATATTCTTAAACTCTTAAAATTTTCGAACTACTTAAGAAGTGTCTCGTAGAGATACAAACTTCTGTTTTTCATATGAGAACACTCCTTTTCAACTATAAATTATATAGTGGATAATGTTTTTGAAATTGTTGATGTATCGAAATCAACATTCGTACTAGTAGTTTTCAAGTTATTTAACTTTGTGTTCAAAGGATTAAAAGATTAAAAAATCAAGAAATCAAAAATATGGTCTTTGAGTATGTATTTTAAAAATTCAAATAGTCAGAATTTGAATAAATTCATTATTAAAGGAAAAAATAGGGGTGAGCATGCTTGGCGAATCATCCTGTATAACGATGATGCGATGGTACACTCGGAATATATAATATTGTGTGACCCCTTCGGGCAATACCTCGAAATCAATTGTTGTACATCTTTATCACACTTACAACCGAACGAATGCTCACTCTTCCTCCCTTAAGCGAACCGTAATATTGGACTTTCGTCACGACTTTTCAAAAAAGAATGTCGATGAACGTCGGTAATAATATATCGAAATACGTAAAGACCGTATAGTATAGTATATAACACGAAGTGAAAAAATAAGGACGTTGTCGGTTCTCGCGATATATTACGCGTCGTCCCGTAGAAATGTGTTCAATTCACCGCTGCCGGTGGTCGTATAGAGCGTGGTCTTGAAAACTCGCGAATAATAATATATCGATAGTGGTAAACTGCTGCATTGTATCTTGGCGTAGGTGTTTTCCCGGAAGCAAAATAATAACGTCTGTCCCAGAAAATGACTTTAATGCACTAAAACCGTATTATAATAGGCACACGCGATTCCGTATACCATTCAAGAAATGTCCCATGTGGCGATACAAACTTCCTTTTTTTTAAAAAAAGAGAACCACTCTTTTTTTTAATATAAACTATATACAATTTATTTATTATAACTTTTTTTTCTTAAGCAAGTTATTTTTTTTGAAATTATTGATGTAATATGATATATATATATATATATAAATATACAGTGAAACTTCCATGTAACGAACTTCCATTTAACGACATTCGCTATTTAACGAATGATTTTTGAGAACTATGACCTTCATTGTTAATTATGTGTAAATTCTATTAAACGAATTCTTCTATATTATGAATTTTTTTATTCCCCATGAGACTTCGTTATATGGAAATTTCACTGTATTTATGTATACCTACCTACTAGACTAAGTATTACATATATCTTGTATTTTATGTAAAATCATTATTAAGGATTTGTATACATAGAAGCAGGCTCTAGGTTAGGTAACAAACATTTTAAAAACTTAGAACTACTCGTTCACATTTCGATTTAGATGCATCAAGAATAAAAATAAATTCATTGTCTAGAAAATGTATAGTACCTAAAATGAGCAGTTTACTTTCAAAAAAAACTTTATATCAGCACAGGACACTAGATAAATGGTATTGAAAATCTACGTTCTCATTTTAAAGTGGTTTCTAGTTCAGTAGACAATTCTAAAAAATATCTGAGTTCAAATAAGTGTACAATAATTGTTTAAAGAGAAAAGACGATGAGCATACTCGTTGAATTACTCTTTAGGTATCTATATAATATGCTCCATAATATTATATTCTTGACGCGGTACCAAACATAACGTACCCACCTAGACATCATTATGATACGAACTATAATGAGGACAGTACAAAATATAATGTGTGAAGACAAATTCCATGATTTCTATACAACTGTTTCATAATATGTATATCTGAGTGGTACAGATGACCAAGTAACGATCTTGATGACGTAAAATGTATCCTAGGTAATACGCTGTATTTACACGCTGGTGTGTGTGTGTGTGTGTGTGTTTGTCAATGGGTAGAGGGCTGCTAGTCACATTAAGTGCACGAGTAAATTACATTTTATTAATATAATAATACGTTGTACTCAGTGCGGGTGTGATGTATATGTATATGAATATAGAGAGCACATTGCATTGTTGTTGTATCACCGTGTTATCGCATCTACACGCATTAGTCGCAGAGATCGATTATAATATTTTATACTGACATTTAGCAAGTCCCGCCGTGCTAATGGGTGTCTGCAATAAAGTGCATTTTCCGATTGATATACACAAGTACTTGGGAATATAAAATCGTTAAACTAATATTAATAATAATTATTATTATTATTGTAATATATATATATATATAACATTATTCATATTCATACGAAAAATGCATTTATTTCATTACATACATAGCGGTTATGTGCGAATCCTTTACATAGATAGGTACCTAGTACAACTGTATTATATAAAGCAGTGGTTCTCAAGGTGTGCATGGTAGCGCCTAAAGAACATTATCTGATCTAAAAATAATTTGGAAATCCAAAAGACAGAACAACGGATTCCTTATGATTATTCATGCTTTGACTTAGGAAAGTACGTCATAGGTTCGTTCAAAAAGTGCACCAAGAGTAGAAAATGTTTGGGAACAACTGATATAATAAATAACAAGTTACGTAATTATTAAATTTGTAGAGAATAATATTCAAAATACAACGTCATCTGTCGTCGGTGTTTTTGAAATATTAATTATTAATTAAAAAAGTTCCCCAGTTGTTTATAAAAATGATTTTAAGCCTTTTATAACGAGCACACTATATTTATATTAATTCAAAACCTCGATGTGATTGTCTTGGAATTGTTGTTTTCCATAAATAGTATAACAAGTGTTTCTATTCTGACACCTATTTTTAATATCTTTTTATATGATTTTCTAAATCATGCTTACGTTGTGAGATTTAATTTTCATAGCTATCATGTTCTGGGTTCAAACGGTGATAGTAAAACGTAATAGTTTCAATTGAAATGGCTAATAATTCAGTATCTCATAAGAGTATATAACAGTATAATATACGTATAAATCGACTTATTAATATTATATGGACTGTGCGTCTCCCATATCAAACTAAAGATTGCCAAGTGCATATTAGTCTGAAACTTCAAACACTTGAATGTGATACTGCACTAGGCCGGGTGTCTTCGTATAGTTTGAAATCGTTGTTAATCGTTGCGTTTGAAAAACTTTACCTTACGGAAATCTTCCCCCAAAACGGTCAAAATATATATGTATATTTAAAACAGCGCATGGCGTCTTCGTTGTTGCACTGTCTTAATTAAATTATTTAAACTTTATGACAACGCCAAGGTGGTTATATTATCACATCCAATTCGTTTTTCCTCTTCCTTAACGCCTATTAACAACCAACCCACACTGGGCTGATATAGTTTGATAGAAGACAATAAGAAAATTTCATTTAAAACTTTACGGCTTCCACTTTAAATTATTCTAATCGATTAATATAATGCCATAGATATTATTTTTGGTACTGTAAAATTTTGAAAAACGATAACTAAAACTTTGTAATCCATCAGTTATGCCAATAATAATAATACGCTCAATTTATAAATACACGCCACCTACAAAAGATTATATTATAAAATTAGTATATAATATTATTTATAAATGTATTATACGTACTATGGATCAGATAATCAATAGTTAATCATAAAATAACATTTAAGTATTTTTGTATAAATTTAGTTTGACGAAATGACATAATTTATGTGTATATTTGTTCATATGTTTAAATTAATATCTGAATTATAGTTCTCAATCGGAAAAAATTATATGTTTAACTATAGAAAAGAAAATTTCCTTGAATTAAAATTTCTTGTTGACGTGAAATTTGATCGTTCAGATTAGGTATATTGTAAAACAAGAAAGAAATATTTTGATCTATATGTATTAAAGAAAAGTATATAAACTGTATATAAATAAAAGTATATAAATCAAATACCTGCATAGTATATAATTTCTTCCAAAAGTAAAAGTGAAATACTTCCTACTGTTAAGTAGGTAAAATATTAACTCGGAAGAAGTGATGTATAATATTGAATAAGTTAATTATTGATATTAGTATACTCTGAGTAAACTTTGTGATATTTTAACCCAAAATTTAATTAAACTTATCATTTTATCTGCTCGTGTAAGATAATCATGGAATAAGGAAAAAAAGAAACCCGTTTAACTAATCCATTACACGTTTATATGTATACAAGTATACAAAGAATAGAAAACTAATTATATTTTAATGGCCGACGCGGTTTTTAAAAACATGTATTTTTGTAGAGAATACTTTTATTGTTATCACTATTAAAAAATCTACCTACTAGACTACCGATCAACTATAATTAGAGATAAAGAGTCAATTTTAAAAGGAACACAAAATAGCCGGTCTACACTATTCCAATATTTATTTATTTATTTTATAGGTTTTATTTATTTGTTTAAAACTATGATAGTGTAATAACCTTTTTGGTTTGAATAAACGAGTTTAAATTATTATAAAAGCGCGTTGGGAATTGTATTATTTACATTACATTTTAATACTGGTTTATTGACGGCATTTAATTGTATTAAAAATACCGGCAGTTAATAAATTCTGTAAATACGGAGGAATACTAAAAATTCAAATGTGCAAAATTTTAAATGCGATTCAACACACTAATAATGTTGGAGACAAACGTTAGTAAATGTGATGAAAATATGTGTGCGTTGTAATCTGGAATACCGTCGAGCCTTCGAATACCTCGAAATGGGTGCACTGAAATACCGGAACCGATTTATGAAGTTAAACTCAATAAATACTCCGAACGAAGAATAAATTGTGTACGAAACAAATACATATTATAGGTTTAAATGTAATGCGGTGTGGTGTGTAAAAAAAAAATCAAATTAAACGTTCTATTAAATTTAATTCAGCACCACACCAATATATACTATATATAATATCATCGCGTTTAATGCGCGTCCGTATTTCGTTACATATTAACAAGACTGGCCACGAAGCACTAACGAGTTAAAAAGTTAAGTTAAGTTTCTTTTAACTAAATTACATGACGAGTTATTTTTTTTTTTCAAAAGTAACTTCAAACCTTAATTGTTACAATTTGTTCAACGGTACGTAGTCACTAATCAGGTAATTAATTTAATAGTAGCGTTAAGTTAATTTCTTTTCTTATTATGAACTCTAGATCTGATGTAAAATTTAATATAATATTTTGTTTATTAGGTATTCAATCAAATGCGTGGTTTATTATCCTACAGTTGTTTACATCATTTTTGGTTGCATTTCAGTTAAGAATATATTTTTTTTTATTTAATATTTTACGTAATAGTTATGATAGTGCGGTATCATAGATCCTTTGTCCATATATTCATTGTGAGCTCGGCTATCTTGATGATGGTGTTTGTATTTGATTTTGTTGGGTGTTTTGGTGAGTGGGCCATTCTAACTAAGAATATGTGTTTGACATTGAGATCGCTGAGACACGAATGCGGACTCCTTACACATTAGATGAGAATGTGTAAGTCTAGTCATGTCCAATACTCTGGTGAATAAAATATTTTTTTCTGTACAATTGTTGTTGATTTTATACAAAAAATAATGATGAACAATGTTTATGACGACATGATGCCTTATTATTTTGATTTCATCAAAGATAAAAATAATAAATACCACATCATTTAAATTTCCAAAGAAAATTATGGTCTCACCCAAACACAATAGTAATTTCAAATCCGTCAACAATAATACTTCCAGATAACTATTAGTTTGACGTTTAGAGTGAAGTTAGTGCTATGAGCTCATAAAACTAAGATATTTACAATTTACTTAAATAATAACTTCTGTTCTTGAGGTCTGTCATTGAGCTATAACTTTGCAAGCCCATTTTTTATTTACCTATTATTTTTACTAAATATTTTAGCTTTATGTTTATAGATACTTGTATACAATTTACTTATTTTAATAAACACGTAATATTTTATATTATGATTTTAAAATATAGTAATTGTATGACATAATATTATTACGATTTATAGGTATTATTATAATTTACTAATTTATACTTATTTTATATATTTTATAAAATCAGACCGCAAATAGTTAGTAAATACCATAGGTATAGTTAAAATATTATAGTGAATAAAATATTTAAGAACGAATATAAATGAATAATATAGGTACATTGTATCGCATATTGTGTTACTTTAATACAACAGTAGAAGTACTGGATTAAGCCAATTTGCGTCGAAAAAAATGTTGACTGTATCATCATAATATATTACCTATATCCAAACCGGGAAAATATTAAGAGGCGTTATATAGGCTTTCAATACGTTGTTATTTAGACTATTTTGTATATAAAATACCGAAAGTGGCATTAAACTTAATTCCCGATAATGTTAACTATAAAGGAATGATGAAGTACCTACTATAATATGTTTAATATATAATAATATAATATAGGTATTATATTGTATTATAGTATGTATTATATGTTATATAATATTATCATATACCTATAGCTTTTAGATTCAGAGTGTAGCGATGAATGTATTGATTTTAAACGAAGTGTGTTTTTTTCAATTTTTTAGTTTTTTTTCTCTCAATGTCAATAAAATTGTACTATTTTTCAATATTATTTAAACAGAAATTAATTTTTAACAAAACTTTTAGTTATTATTTTTATTTATTCTTTGTGCGTGACCCAGTACAAAGGTGGTAATTAAAAAATATAAAACAAACTTTTTTAACCTTTAGAAGCTTATGTCTTAATATTTTTAACGTCGACTTAACTTCACTAAACTAAATTTTAATTGTTTTAATTAACGTCTACTTTTGGACTTTGGTCAAGCAAGGTTGAAAGTTATAATAAATTAGTTTGTACATCCCGAATTTTTTGTTTATGGAAGTTACTTTAAGTTTCGATGAGTACTATACTCAAGATAGTCAAAATAACAAATTATACTTAGGTCACTTCTCGTTTCAAAATAAATGTTTAAAAAAGTATTGTTTCTACGATTTCACAAAAATATTTCTTAACAAAATACAGATTTATGAATTTTTTTTTTAATATTCAGTAAAACAAACTTTAAACACGTACAAAAAAATAAATGCATAACATTAGATGTATGAAGTAAAAAATATTATATCGGAAACACGTATAGAGGTAAAGTGCACGCCCGCAGTTACATAATAATAATAAAAACCGAAACCACAATAATTTCAAGACCGGAAACTGTAACAACCGTAAATTTATTTTATTATTATTTTATTACCAAAACCTTACGTCATAGTAGTTAAGACCCCCTCGGCTCCCCGACCTGGTGGGAGTGCAAAATTAATTACACGATATTATCATAACGATACTATGGTAAACCTCAAACACATAGGTACACCCGTCGCATGATGATTATTTTGCGCGGTGGGATAAGTTTTTGACATCGCGGCGGCGGCGGTCTCTTAAAATATAATATATTAATCAAGTCCTCAGCAGCGTTGTGTATATAGGTAAGCATGGTGGGAGGGGGTGGATTGTGGATGGAGGGTGTTCGGAAATAAGTGCGATAGAAATGTCGAAGACTTATATAATATATAATAAATTCGTTTCCGAAGCTGCACTGCGAACGGTGACTTTTGTCGTTTTCATTTAGCCGAGAAATTAATTACCTGCACGATATATATTATTACGATATTACGGTGAATCGGGTACATTATGGTATAGGGTTTACACACGGTTATTATAGGCGGTGAAATAAGTTTTCGACATCGGTGGTCTTTTTAAAATATAAAATAATATTAAGAGGACGTTATACCAACATGACGCGTGTTGTCTTAATTTAACGTTCAGAAATGTTCGTTTTACTTTGTTGGTTTAATGCTGTAAGGATTGGTTGAACTTTCTCATCGAAATTAAAAATAAGACATGGCACCTTGAAAGGTTTTTTTTTTATATTTTCATTTTCAAGCAAGTATCGAGCATTTTAAAATTTTAAACTTTTAATAAGTTTAAATTTTAATTGCTTGAAAAAAAAACCTTTTGATGTGCTCTAGATAATAATATTTTCACCTTTAAATTTGATAGTAATCGTTAATTTACTCTTGTATATACTAAAAAATAACAGAGTAAAACGGGGTCTTCGCTCAACATACAATTTACTATAATTATGTGTGTTATGTGACAGTAAAACGAAGACGACACATGCGGGCATAACGTCACCCTCTCATATAGCCACATCGCGTACCTATAATATTCGTGGCTTACGTTGGGGTGAGGAGTGAATTTTAGCTGGAGAGTGTTCGGAAATAAGTGCGTTCTAAATGTCGAAGACTTATCAGTTTTCGTGGCCAACGCATAACTGCGGACGACTACGACTATTCACCGATAACCCAGGTTGGTTAATCGTGCGGCTCTTTTTGCACTCTTCCGCCGCGAAACGTCCGTCCGCGGTGTTGTGAGTGTCATATCAATCATTCGTTACTTGATTGATGACGGCGGCGGCGAATATGCGCTATTGGGCTGGACGGAGAATCACAATAACGTATTATTATTATTTTTATGACAAGAGATATAAAATTGGACGACATTTGCGTTTTATTTTTTTTTTATACATACATATAATATAAGTGCTGTAACAATACTAAACAAATGTTGAAAATTTGTAGCATATTACGAAGTTTCAGAATATTTAATTTTAATTTTTAATTTATCATATTGTAGTGCATTTTATCATAATTATAATATCTCTCTTGTACCTAAGAGTTTTTTTTATTTTTTAGTTCATTATTATATATCACTATATGTATTATTACGTGTTAACGAATACTGTAGGTGCATTTAACTTGAACTAAAAATGTAGGCATTTTTTAAAAGAAAATTTCTCCCCGGGTTAATTTAATTTAATTGTAATAAAAGTAATTTTTCAATTTCAATGTGTCCACTATTATGTTATGTAGTATAAAGTAAAATGTTGTAAATATAATTTGTTTTGTATAATATTTAAATCAGTGCATAACAATACAATTAAAAAAAAAAATTTATATTTTACTATATTTTATCGTTATTCTTAAAATTGTTACTTCTTTAAATAAAAAGATACATATTAATCTGAAGCAGAGTATTGTTCAGAGAATTGTAATGTATCAACGTCAAAGTAAGTAGTTAATTAGTTATAACTTATTATGTATTTAAAGTTTATAGATGACCGGAGTAGAGCTGCACAGATGTTCCACGATACAAATAAAACTTATACTATTCCGCTCATTAAAAATGTGAATATTATTATAAATTATAGCTAATCAGTAGAAATTCAATTTTTATACATTGGAATTCTCAGAAAAATATATTCTGCTTTGGAATACGAAATTTAAACTGTATGCTTTGACTTTAAGCCTTCTAAAAAATTATTTTTCAAAACAGTCAATATCTTTTGAGAAAATTATTCTTATTTAGCTTTAAAATAACACCACCCGTCTTCTGACAAAACTTTCAAAGTTCCAAGACCATATTTGAATTGTGTTTATGACGAAAAATTATATGTATATAATACCTACAGACACTCTTAAAATATTTACACAAATTAGCTATATAAATTATGACGGTTGTTACTCTTTCTGGTAGATACAATAATAATTTTCCGAAATCGCGTATTTCAACAATTTTAATTAAAACTAAAGGTATTGGCGAAGACCAACACCGTGAGACACTGCATATTATAATTCTACGTTAACGGTTGTTTCATTATATTATTACTGTATTGTTCGTCGACAATATTAAAATTATATTATATTATCAACCTAACACAAATGTCATAAATTGTATTCATCGTCCTATTTTTTCGCTTGTATTTTTTTTGTTGCCTTTTCGTGTTTGTTTTTAAGGCCGTTTTTCATACTACGCGTAACATCTCGGTTTCGTGTTGCATATCATTAAATATCTTACTAAAAATATAAAGCCTGAATGCCAGAATTTTGTTTAGCTCGTTGTTTTCACATATAAACACACTTTTGTGATGTTTTCAATAGGAAGTTGTAATTCACATTATTCGAAAAATATTATTAAGCGTTGCCGGTTTTCACATTGTCACCAACTAACACGTTTATAAGTATGTTATATATTTTCTAATAATTATGACAATATGTGAAAATATATGAAATACCTTATAGATGCGTTCCATTCTGCAATATGTTCATGTTTTTCTTTGTAATTGACTAGGTATAACGGATCGAGTTAGGTGATATTAAGTATGAAAGGGAAATTATTTTGAAATCACAACATGGAATTATATTGATGTGCCCCCAAAATTACGACGGAAATACGATTTGAAATCGCAATAAAAGAGACGGGTACTGTAGAGCGCACAAACGATCGCATCGTGGTACGGGAGAAGGTGAGTTCGCAATAGTGTACTTAGACCGTCATATAAGAAAATGCGTTCTTGAATGGTAAAAATGTAAAAAGTATATTATACTTGGAATTATTAAAAGTACAGAATAAAAGTTGTAAAATTGGTGAAAACTGAGAGAGCAAAAACGGAATTTTGTTTAGCTCGGCATAATATTGTGAACAGTATACATCATTATGGATAAGATATATCACACTGTTGTGTATAATGTAAATATCTCTTTTTTGGTACAGATCGCGGAAATAAATTAGGACCCGACAATAGAGAATTCCGTATCGATTCAGCTCAGCGGACTTTTCTTTTTACTATATATTATACGATTTATTGCATTCGAATGCGCTCGCAGAATTTATCACGTAGGAACCGATACAACATTTGCAAGATATTCTGTGGGTATTAAGTTGCATTTCTAGAGAAAATTTAAATATCTAATTGTGTACACGTCACGTTTAGACGCACCGGTTGTCAGTTCAGAAACTGATATTATTATTCTCTATTACAATGGAATTGAACGAACCGTGTTGTTACGAAAAAATAAATATGCATTGAGTGCACTTCGCGGGATTATATGATATTTTAATACTTACATTTTATAAAGAAAACATGGAAACGACTTAGATAAAACTTTGGAATACTCGACGATGTTTAATAAAAGTTTTTATGAAAAACGACGTATTTTCTGCGCAAGAACAATAAAACGAAACGGTAATGTGAAAGTAGTAACTTTTATGAATTAAACTATAATAATGCGCTTCTAAGTAAGTCGTAAAATATCAATACTGTCGTTTAGATTCAATGAAAAAACCGTCCAACACAATAGAACTTAATCCATTGAAATGCGTTAATAATGTAATACGCTTCTTAACACGGTGTAAAGAAACTAATTAAAACTGATTCATTGCTCGCGTAGATCGTCCATCACGAATTTTGAACAAGCTGTACCCACTGACTTCGAGGTCCATTGATAAATGTGTATATCGAGTTGCGTTTATGATGACCACAGTTGTAAAAGAATAAACGTTTTAAATGTTTAAATCATTGCAAAAAAATAATGTGTTTGTAGGTAAGTAGGTGTATAAAAGTTATGTTTTCTCGTATTTTTAGTTTGTTATTATAATATTATTATGTGAACAAGTATTCTCTAGAAAAAATAAAAAAGTTGGCAAACATTACCGAGAAGCTGTCGCAATGACCTGTTCAATAAACATCGGACAAACAGGGTGCGAGTAGAGAAAAGGTTTAAAAAAATGTCTCGGAAACAAGACTGTTATAATAAGTGGGTATTATAGCTTTTAGTAAAATTAAAAAAAAACGCAGTCCTACGTTCTGACGGTTGTGTAAAGCTATAGTAGGTATACACTAGCAAGTAGCAAATGACTTTTGTGTCAGCCTATAAGGGGTTGGTTTAGAGTACAATATTACCGTCATTAACGACCGGAGTTAATTTCTGTACTATATAACACCACTATAGTACAAGGACCTCGACGTTTTGCCAAAATGAAATTATTTTAGAATAAATATCAGAAATAATTAATGAATCTAACGAATCTTAAAAGGCATATTTTTGGCCATTGAAGGAAACATTTTCTCCACGGCAATTGCAGTGAGAAACTATTTTAAAACAATACATATATAAGTACCTATACACTAATTTGGTGTTGCATTAATTAATAACAAAAAATAAATAGGTAACTCTCATATTATTGTATTATGCAGGACTGATCCTTGATTGATTGCCGGATATATGTTCTATCAGACTTTACATTACATTAATACTTAGCATATTGTTAGAGTCGTATACATATTATTATTTTTGTATTGATACAAGTTATACGCAGTGATTCAATATTACAAACATGGTAACACGGTGTTTTGGATAGGTATTTTAACAACGTAGTTGACCGGAGTATCTTTGATTAAATTTTTTCTAGTATTCGACATGAACACGGTTATCTACTCAGATTGGATTACGAACGTCTAACCAGTGGTCACAGGGGGTATACGCACGAACTTCTGGCACTAGTAGTCACTGATCCCAATTTAACATGCACAATATAGGATTAAACAATGAAATATGTGCTTTTGTAAAAAAGTTTATACATTTTTGTAAAAATTGAACCGATTAAAATTTTAAACTCAATTATTCAAAATGTTAATATAAAAATTGACAATTTTAGTTTGGAATTTCATAAAAACTGTGAAATGTTGTGTAGTAAATTGTAATTCAGGTTACAGGGCCAACCATGATAAAGTAACTCAATTTTCGATTCCAAAAAATTTAGAATTAAGTGAAAAGTGAGCTTAAAAAAAACTTTATACTGGTTAGGTTAGAAGAGAAAAGCATTATATGTGTTCAAATCATTTTGCTGAACAAGATTTATACGTTTTTGGGAATCTGGTTTTAGTGACAAGTTATTAGTTAAGGTAGTTACCTAATATTAGACTGTTCCTAACCTTTTATTATACATAAATTATGTACCATAATATTATCAATAATTATCATTAAAACGTGTGTATTATAGAATATCAACTATAATAGTTACTACTATATTCACACCTCATTTGGCTGTGATCCTACATACTGCAATAAAAATAAAATGTGATGTTCGCATATTAACAATTTTTACGATTTTCACAATAAATTGTATTACATTTTTTTATTTATATTTAATTCATTCCATCCATATTTCTATCAATAACTGACTATATATTAAGGGTATTTAAAATAAAAAAATGAATTGTTAATAATTTAATATACGTTTTCTTTTTTTTAAATGACGAAAATAGATGGGATAACCCTAACAGCACAAAGACTCCCTCAGGATTGCCCTGGGAATATTTATGTGGAAGTAAATAGGAATTGCCCACGTGATGGCTCAAGTTATTCTGAGGGGAGATTTTTCTACCGTACATACGGATGAATGACCTACGTCCAAGGTTAATTTGTACTCGGAGAAACTAGAATTTCTTCCCGTTTAATATCGATAAAAGCCAAACAGGAATTATATATCTTAAACTGACATCATTTACCTCTACAAATTCTTCAAATAATTGAATATATACTAATTAATTGAAATCTGATAAGAATATTTTTGATCTTAAATACTATAAATTTGGCAAAATGAATAAAAAGTTATCAAAAATAAATAAAATGTGTAATAAATGTACCAAACACAAAATACAAATGAAGGATTAACCAAAACAAAAATTAGTAACAGGGGAGCTAATTAGGTGTTAGAATAGTACCTATAAACGATCACTCAACCCTGGTTTTTATACTTCCTTCTTAACCCGGAACAAAATTGTATTTTTCATTCGTATAACAAGTCATAATATACCTATTTAGAATTAAGCAAATATAATTATTAAATTTAATTAAGAGTTATTTTTTTTATCATTTTAATAATATTAAAACAACTATATAATGGTATTATAAGTCAGTTTGATGACGTAAATCATTTTTTAGGTGGGCTATGAATGAGAAAAATAGACTAGCCTTAAATTTTACATATAGGTAGTTACTCGTAAAATAAATTGAAATGGTGCACCCACAAATAAACATATATATATATATAGAACTTGTGACTTAAAATGTAAACTGAAAAGATAAGTCAACTGGATCTAAAAACAATTACAAATAACTATAAACACATTTTTAATAAATTAAAAATTTAGTGAAAAATAAAAATGACTATCAACGTCTTAAATAATTAAGAAAAACCAACTACCTATAATACAATAAGTTAGTTTAAGCCACAATCGTGTAATAGAAAGGTTGGAATATTAATAGTCTACTCATTTTACTCTCGTGAAAGAAGTTCAAAATATAAGTATCCAACATTTGCTCTAGAGACAATTAAACATATATTACAAAATGCAGAGTTACTCAAAATTCAAGACTAAAATTCAGTATACTTGGTGTATGGACATACACGAATCGCTAGGACCTGACAAATACACGATATAAAAACTATTTTGAGAGAACCGTTATCGTATTTTTATTCCAAAGAAAAATCTATAAGGAAGTTAAACCTTAAAAGAAAAATGTAACTCCCGTACAATTATTATTGTTTCCATAGATTAACAAACTACGTAGTAGGTATGATTTAGTATGAATAATAATGAGTACGTCAAAACCCAATTTTATCGCAAAAGTATAACACTTACAACAGCTCAAGTGATAGGATGAATTTATTTTATAAACGAATGACTTCACACCAAATTACAATTAATTTGTTTATAAATAATTTAATTGAATTAAAAATGACTTCAACTCGACATTATTTACATTCAATATTAAGTTCAAAATGTATTTTTGAACTTTTAATTGTAATTAACTACCTTCCATGAACAAATAATGATGATAAGAAATAAAATGATCTAAATGTAATACATTTTAAACAGTCGAAATCTTAAAACTATCTAAAATCCATAGTGATACACAAATGAAATTTAAATATTACAAAAAAAAAAAATAATAATACTCCGATTTTTATTTGTCACTTAAATTATTTTTTAGTCGTTATTGAGTTCTCTGTGGATAATTTTAATTGGGGTTGCTGCATTTTCGTTGGTTAGCTTGGTTATTTCGTCATTTACGTCACTATTTTTACCTTTGTTGAGTCTGGAGAGTCTTGCTGTATATTTTATAAATAATTCTGTTCTTTTCAATGTAGGAGGGGATTCACCAGCTAAGTTATAAATGCTGAGGTAGGGCTACTTCGAAAGGCTCCTATTGCCAGTCTTAATCCACTATTGTTTACTGTGTCGATCAGTTTTAGAGTTGAATTGGCTGCTGATCTGTATAGAATTGCGCCATAATTGATTTTGGCTTGGATGATTGCATTGAATATTTTCAGGAGCGACTTGGATTCACCGCCCCATGAGGTGTGGGATAGAATTTTAATTATTTTTAATGAGTTGGTTGTTAATTTTTTTAGATATTTTATGAAGGGGGGCCAGGTTTGGCGTCTATCGAATACTACTCCTAGCATTTTTGTTGTGTTTTTATTGGTTATTGTGGCACCGTTTGAATTGATTACGATATCTTTTGCTCTTTTTTTTGTAAATATTGTACATATTGGCTTTCCTGGTGAGAAGTTGAATCCTGTTTTATTTGCCCATGTTTCAATATTGTTGGTAGTTGTTTGTAATAGGTTTTTTACTGTTTCAATATTATTACTTCTGCACCAGAAATTAAAGTCGTCTGCAAACATATTGCATTTTACAGGTAGTTTACAATTTTGAACTATGTCGTTAATTGATATTAAGAAGAGAGTTACTGAGAGAGCCGAACCTTGAGGTACCCCATTTTCTTGCGTAAATTCGTGTGATAGGTAATTGTTGGCTCTTACTTGGAATTTACGGTTTGATGTGAAGTTAGATATTAAATTTAGAAGTCTACCTTTGTTAAGGACTGAATTTAATTTAACTAAAATATTATGTCTCCAGGTGGTGTCATATGCTTTAGCTATGTCTAAGTTGATTACGCCCATAAATTGCTTGTTTTCAAATGTTTTAGTAATTTCTTCATTTATTTCGTAGAGACTATCCATAGTGGATCTATTTTTTCTGAAGCCGTTTTGTTTTGTTGAGAAAAAATTGATTTTTTAGTCTGATTATCTTTTCTAGAAGTTTGCAAATTGTGTTGAGTAGAGTTATCGGTCTGTATCCTTCAGGTTTGAATTGATTTTTATCAGGTTTAGGGATAGGAATTATGGTCCCAGATTTCCATTTTTGGGGCCAATATCCCTCATTCCATATTCTATTATAAATGTTAAGCAGAAGATTTAGAGTTTTTATGAAAATTTATACGTCATGTATATGTATAAAAGTTAAATAGCAGCAACAAACAAAATATTCGACGAAGATATTATTCCCAGTTATAATACATACATTTTATGAGTAATCAAAAACTTCGTACCCGCAATAACCTTGTTAAAAATTATTGATTAAAAAAATACTAACCAAAGCCGTTTATCACTATTTTGCTTATACAATTTTCTGATACTCAAAATAAAAACGTACTGTGTAACCTTTATAAAATATTAGAGGTCACCTTTGAGGAATTAAAATGTGTCCACAATCAAGGGGTGTATCCGCTATTAGGAGGGTTATTTCCCACTTGAACAATGGGAATTGAGAAATTCCCATTTTTCTTACTTGTTTTCGTCAATAACTCGTCGAAAACAATCAAATCAAAAGAGCAATATTATCAAATATTTGGTGATTTCCACTATTCAAAAAGCATACCAAACAGCCATTATATTATGATTTACCAAACAAACATATATATGTAAAAATATTTTTTTATATAAATTTCAACTACTCAATGTGAAATATTTAATTTGTCATGGATTTTTCATTAACCTTCACACGGTGAGGTCAGGTTATCTGTCACCAGCTGATGTTGATTATTGTAAATAAAAATAATAATACATTTTACAAGAGTGCACAATAATAACATTGTCGAAATCAGAAGAAATCGATTTAAAATATATCATCGTAAAATAATCAATAGTGTTATCTCATATTATATTATTCAAAACTTGCATCATAATATATACAATAATTACGTTGTAACGAATATAATACGCATCACTGCGTGACCGTTATAAATATATTATGGTTTACAGCGGTATCGTCATTATAATATACGTCGCAGACGCAATAACCATATATCTCGACATTAAAATTATAGATATAGCTTTTCCGTCCCGTCGTGTTTTTGTCATCCAAACAGACCACTGTCTACGTAATAACTATATACTGATGTCGTCATATTAGTATGTGATTTTCACTGTATATTATTGTATACGGCAGTTTACGCAGAGTACACAATCCACTAGTATGTACACGTAACGATTTCATGCCATAGATTATTGTTATTATAACTTTTGATAAAATTAGAATCGCGTCTCTATTTCAAATTGCAGCTGAGTGTACAAAATATTACAATATTTCCTTAATTCGTACGATATTATTATAGGTACCTATATATGTGTATACAAAGTCATTATTTTAAAGGCAAACAATAATTTTCTAGGCAATATCTTAACGTTTTTGGAAATATTTTTTTTTCCTTTTTATTTGAAGTCATCGCCAAATAACATATTTTCTTAAAACCAATTATTATTTTTACCAAGTATTTTTTAGTATCGCTATCATTTTAAACCATTTTCAATTTTGTTTGAATAACAGCACACATTTTTAATCCCATGTGAGATATTAGGTATTTAGCTATATTATACGTCATATTCTGAGAAATTCAGTACATAAAAAATCATTTTTTTTCTTCTTTGTAGCGTTCAGAAAATCAAATTAAAATCTGGTAAGTACAATACTTGGTATCAGACGTTTACTTCTGAAAATAATTAATAACTTAATTATATTTAACGGCAGCAACAAAGAACGCTTGGTACGCTTAGAACTCTCAAACGAGTATTATATTCGTTGTTTCGTTTATTTGCAAGGCACATAAACATAAAATCAAGCTCTTACGTGATATAAAAAAAAAGTATTTAAAATCACTATCAATGAATTAACAACGGTGGTAATCTTTAAAACTAATTAGTTACCTGACATCACTTAAAAAATATAATACTCTAAGAAACTCGTCAACATATTTTAATTAAAAATATCAACCGATTTGTACTCGCCATATAAGTCCATTACACGATGTCATTTTTTTAATTCAACTAAAAAAAATTACAACTAAAATATGATTTAATTGGCAAACTTTTATTATAGATTCGATCATAAAATACTATTTTAAATGCAGCTTCCGTGGATATTTCATTTCAATATAATGATACAATAATAGAAACAATTAACTAATGTTTTTAATTCATCCATACTTCAGTATATTGTCAAACCATTACAAAATACAGATAATTTATGTTTGATTCCGGATACTGCATATCTTCATTTATACCGCAAAAACAAATGATTTGTCTGGTATACTCAGGATTATTTTTAAATTCCTGTTTAATTTTTCCAAAAAAAAAAATAAATAAACACACGATGTTGTAGAAAAGAACTAGAGATGAAACGAGTTAAATTGAAAATAGGGGTAACGTTTCTAAAGAACCATAAAACCAGGAAGTGGCGAAGTAATGTTTCAAAATCACATAGAGCCTCATACTCGGAGACCCGGAAGTTTTATTATTATTTTTATTTTTTACCTTCATGTACAAATGGAAAGAAAAAAATTGGTCGTTTATAATAATTAGTAACCGAGTTTCGTGACCTAGCGACAAAACTTTTATATTTTCCACTGCATCTAAAAATTGTATTTCCTATCTGTGAAATAGTATTTTCTAAAAGGTTTTCCTCTTTTCATATCTGGTAAAAGTTATGTTGATTAACAACCTGCTTGAATGAAACCAAATAAAAAACCTTAATTCTATTATCAATGAAACATACATTTTTAGTTCACATATTCTTTCCTAACAATGTTGAGTTTAGTATGTTTTTAAATGGTTTTTCTAAGGAAATAATAATTTGGGATTTAATGAAAAATGAGGAAAGGGACAACGAGCTGTTCCCATATTATATTGCTAGGTGTATGGTATTGTAACCCCCCATAGTAAAGTTAGTGTCATGTTATTCAAAATTATTTTGTTCACATTTTAAGTTTCAGAATAATTCTAAAAAACTCAACCAAAATTATATTATTTTGGTTTGTATATTGAATTTTGCTGAAATAACTGAATGATATCATATAATATCTTTTGCTTTTCTAAGAATAGTATTGAAATATAATATTTCAGTAACGCGATGCAAATATGTAGGTACACCAAAATATATTCAGTCATTGCTACTGATCGAAGATTTTAAGTAGTATGAAAAAATTTAAAAAATGTATGCTAATAAAAATATTAAAACTAATATTTCCACATTCGATTTAATCAAACACTAAATAGAAGAAGAATCACAAATATGATAGAACTGTCTTCGCGTGAACATAATAATTCACATTTAGCTGTATGAGTATAATTTTTCCGTCCAAATTGTAAATAAGTACTTCTATATTTTTTCATTATTTTACCGAATTGGACAGGAAAAATTAAACGAACCGAAACTGTTGTCCGCCTAGTATGCAAACAGTCTAACTGTGTGGGAATGACTTACTTTATTTTACACCCACATCAAAAAAAATATTGTACGCGCGGAGAGTTTATCGCGTTTAAATGCAGACGCATTGAAGCTGACATGGTATAAAATTTGTAGAGAAACAAAAGTTAAATTGGACTGTTTGTTTAAAATATAAAATAAAATATTCGGAAGGAATTTTAAAACCACTTTCACTTGGATTGGAATCACGGACAGGCTGCGTTGTATTCCAGTGCTCCCGAGCTATAGTTATATGAATGGACCGCAGCATACAGGTTGGTTAACCATGCATGCTTATTCCATATTTTTTGTTCTTTGATAATAAATTTATTAATATTCTGATTTTTGGAATTTTTAAGTATTCAAAATAGTTTCAAATACCAACTAAGATTTTGTATGATTTATCTTAAAAGGTTCATGTATACGTCATATAAATCAAAATTCAAATGAGTAATTACTAATTTCAGTATATTTTTTAAATAGATACTAATGATATTAGTCCATGATAATAAGTTTGAGAAAAACGAGGGTAAAGACGATTAAAAATAATATAATTTGTAAAAGTTGTCAAAGTATAATAAGTACTGGACTAATTAACATTACACCAACTTTATACCATATGAAAAACCATTGTTAAAGGCAATTATTATCCATAGTTCATCAAGTGTAATTACATAGAAATTAATAGTACGAATTTCGATTTAGACACTTTAGCGTTTTCAAAAAATTATCGGTTTAACAATATCAATAGAAATTAGTGGTTATCATTTGAAAAAAAGAAGTAATTACCTACTTAAAAGTTTATATCATTGAATAGAATGCCTTAAATGTTAAAAGAAACCTAAGTTTATGAAAATATAGTTTCAAATCATTTTAATTTAAAAATACCAAAAATTAGAATTGTTCTACATTATAGGTACATCCCCCGGTACATCGTTAAACGATAAAAGGGGTATAGAATCGCTCTGTATAAGTACATAGACTGCATACTATAGGTATTCGGATATACCTGGGTCTATGTTATACAAATGCTGTGGGCCATATAAAAACCCAATGTTTCTGTTTTAAATTCTCGGCGATGCGAGGTTGCTATTGGTTTTACAATAATGTAACCTTCGGTTTTTTTTTATCCTTTTTTTAGGGGAAACGCTCTCGGGACAGTACAATTGTTCACAAAGTCCCATTCAGCAACAATACATTTTGGTAATTGAACACAGATTGTAATTTAAACATGTAATTTTTGAAAAATATATAATAAAATCCCAAACCCCGAATGACTCTTTTCGATTACAGTAAATATTGATCTATTTTCGTTAGCAAATCCAACAACACCTATTTAAGTTTATCTTACTTATTCTTATAAGATAATTATCATGTTATACAATTAATATTTAACCTTTGTAGGTAGTTGCTTTTAAATTATGAATTTAAAAATTTGAACATTAATAAAACATACCCTAACGCAGTTTTCAAAATATTTTGTTTCGGTTTGAGCTATTTACGGACATATTTTTTTTACAATTTTTTTAGTGTTTTTTCTATAAATGTCAATGTCATTGTTTATAGGTAAAATATGTAATAAAATAATTTACAGAGCTTATTAACTAGGTACGTAATAAGTATAAATAATTAATCAATTTATAGATACATAATTATAATTTAATAGTTTTATAGTCGTAGTATTGGTATAAAAAGGTGTTTTAGTACAAAACATAGGAAAATTAAGAATCAAGTTCACCTGGTGGAGTGGATATAACTTAATTCAGTTGATAAACGATAAAAGTAATTTTATTTATATTTAAAATAGCGCATAAAATCACTCAATGTCATCGTTTAATAATATAACAAAATCAAATGTTACTACTAGTTTTAAAAAGTATCATCCATCTTGGTTGATCAAGCAACATACTAAAAGCAAAAAATAGAACATTTTCCTTTACAAGTCATAAATTGAATAGATAAATTTAATTTATTGCTCCATCAAATTCGAAGCTTTTGCAGTTTATTTTTCTTCATGTTATTAAAATTTAAAATTGTATTAATTTTTTTTTTTTTTTTTTTTATTTTACGGACGCCCACTGGGCCCTTTTAAACATGCACCATTACATATTTGAGATAATAGAAGACAATACAAAATTATTATTATTTTTATTGTTGATTATTCTAACTGTGTTTTATAATTTAAACTATTTTAAAAGTTTATATATATATATATATATATATATATATATTATATATGGATATATAATATTTCTTGTAATTTTGTAGATTTAAAATTTTTTTTTACAAGTATATCGACCCAATAATGACCGTAAATTTGTACCCAGCAATTTAAGAACTCTGTGGGACATGTGACCTCAATAGACACAAAAATAAATCACGATCTTCTTTGAATCGTATAGCCCCTAAGTACATTTTAAAAACAACCAACAACAAAATTCCGTGCATATTTTAGTAAATTAATGATTAGGACACGCCTATATTGTTGTTAGTGTAGTTGCATGGTATTTTTTTTGCGGAAGAATATGAGACGAGTGATGTACCGTTATATCTATTCTGTATTTTAGACTTTGAATCAAAAATGTTTATTTATTTTTAATTGAGTATTGTATACTAGGTATTTTAGTGGTTAAATTATATTGAGTTTCACGAGTAAAGTGGTATATTCAGCTACCTATATCAATCGTTACGTTTTAAAATGATTCTGAATGTGAGGATCTAACCGTCAATTTAGTGAGTTCTGTAGTTCTATTTTACCGTTCTAAAATAATGTTAATTTTATAACTTTTTTGCATCGGAAATACTATCTACATGAAATGGTTGATCGATTGCAAGAAAATTGAAGTATGTTTACAACACTAAAAAAATGTTCGAAACATAAAAAAAAATACATAATTGTAAAGCCAATATCTTCTGTGCTCTTCTAGAAGTCTAAAAAGAAGTTGAATGGATGAAAATCTAACGTAAAAAAGTTAAGCCCATAAAAAAGAAGATTTGACTACGCAATGTATTTTTTATTTTTATCAACGGTTTTTATTGTCAGAAACAATATAACAAGAACAATAATGGTTATAAGAATAACAAGAAGAGTTGTATTCGTTTAAATATTTTCTACGAATTTCGGTAAAAGAAAATATAAATTATAAAATCATACAGTATTATTAAGAGATGATTACAGCTATTTTTGTTTGTTGTTATCAAAAATATGAATTAGTTGTCACTGCATGTGACTTACGGTTGGATAATGAATATTATCAAAAATACATAGAAGATTCTTTCAGAAAAATGTCCAATTCGATGTTTCAAACTGTGACCAACTGTCTCAAGTATAGGTGCATTATATACTGCCCACAAATGATGTATACAAAATAATAAAAAAAGACGTCTATTGTGGGACTTATGAAATATGGTACAACATATTGTCAACGCACATTTATCAGACAATTCGTGGTAATAGCTTTCATTATGCTGTCTAACAATACAAAAACGTTGTGAATCGTTCGATTTTTACAATGAGTGTATATTATTATTATTATTTATCAAACCGATATATATATCATTGTATCAATACAAAAACATTTTATCGATCAATTATAGGTCTTCTAAATATCATATAAAAGTTATGATGAAGTATTTGGAATTAATTAAAATTAAAATAAAAACTTGTAAGTACAACCCATTATGTAGTTTTTTAACAAAAATAATTAATTATTTTGTTGACAATTACAACATTCTGAACACATTTAATGGAATACAAAAATGTGGGTGGTTAATTTGTTTTATTTATAGGGTATTTTTGTCTTAATATAAGAACAGCAGCGATGCAATTCCACATATAAAAATCGTAAAATAAGCAATTCATTTTATGAAGCCATTTCTTGACAGATTTGAAGAATAAAAACATTATGGAAAAAGGAGATTATCCAGATTATATTGAATTCAAATTCAGTCAAAGGAAGTCTTCCGGCACTTCCATGTAAATATACAATTATTATTATTATTTATAATATTTTTTTTTCTCGACAGCTATAGTATGATTGACGTACAATTTTAACTATGTTCGTTTTCACTTAAATATTATTAAGGGATTATCGAAAAGTGAGTGAGTGGAGAGATTTGTTAAGAGCGAGTCGATTTAGAGGATTTGAAAGGGCTTACATAGTTTGGCTAGTTCACAAACTATTGGTATTGGCGGATAAATTTGTAGAGAAGCATTGGAAATGTGTGGGGAGGACAAATATTGTCCTTATTTGAGAGATATGTATCTTTTTTATGTCAGTTTTGGGCAGCTTATCATGCACCGATCGACTCATATCGATTTAAAAACAATTACGAACAGAAGTTTCAAAGTTACAATGTAAAGAACGTAGCAAATAACTGAGAGTCTGTGGTTCAGTGATAATTTGGTCTTACTAAAAACTTGTTTCACTATAGTGAACTGTGATAAAAGTATAATTTATTATATTCAAAACACTGTTGTTAGTATAATAGTGTGTAATAAATGAACATTATATGAATAATTCAACGCTACATTGGGAAAAATGATTAATGTGATCACTGAAAACACAAGATAATACGCGGCATAATATGCCTAATAACTTATATCAAACCAAATTATCGAAAAAATGTGTTTAATAAAAAATTATTGTCGAATTTCATTATGAAAACTTCGACTCATATATAGGTGCAACCAGATAACATACGAGCATATAACTTCGAGGTACTTTATTTTTATCCAAACGAAAAATATGACCGTTGTTTAGTTGTTATTTATGCTTCATGAGTATGAATGGAATTTATAGATTTTGTTAAATTTTGTTTTTAAAAATTAGATTGAAATAAAATGCACATATTGTGTATAATAGTATTCAGAAATACACGTAATATTATTCTTAAACAATTTAAGTTTTGAACTACGTGCTTGGATCCTAATTCCCAGCTATGTATATTTGTATTTTATAGTTAAAACTTTACAAACACGTCATATACAGTTATATGCCACTGTACAAATTAGTTTGGTAGAGGACTACTCTGTTTGTTGCCTAAATATTTCCAGTGCATAGGTTTCATCGTGATGTATCATTATTATATCGTTTAGTTATCAACGACAGACATATACTTTCTTCACGATTAAATAATTTCAGTATACGAATACGCATACTCTACAGACTTACGGATAAGCCTTACACATAAATAAATAATATTAATGTGAAATTATTCTAAAGATGTAATACATTTGAAATTTAATTAAACTTTTATTCATGTTTGAAACGTTTCATCGAGTAAGGAAATCACAACTATACACAAATGTACGTGTACTACAGAGCGATTCGTACGTCACGGAACACGAACTATACCTTAAGAAACTCGAGCAAGCCTCGTCGTAAGTCCTAGCAGGCTATGTTTGGTTAGAGTTGGATCGTGGACTCAGATTTCGGAAAATCTATAGTTAAATTTGTTTGGATATGTTTTCTAGAATATAGATAACAATTGCTTCTCTTTTATCTTATCTACCTAATTTTAATATATGTTGTCTATACGTAACTCTATATTTTATTTTGATAAATCACAAAAAAATTTAAAGTAAAAAAAATCAGGACTTGAATCCGTTATTGATATAATTGTTGGTTAAAAAAAATGTTTGATAACGATTGCCGATTTTAAACGGTTTCTGTCATTAGCGGTAACCTATTACCGGTATTATATTCAAGATTACATTAGGTTACAGATAAAGCGAAAACCACTTCAAAAAATGTCGGTTACCAGTCACCGATTCAATATCGATTTTCTAAAAAAAATTAAATAACACCTACGCGTAGTATGATTTAAGAAGAGTTTTAAGAAGTTTTTAATAATTGAAGTATTGTAGTAGCTACAATCATTATTTATTTACGATACATTGAACACTGCCCTATATATACTTTTATAACCCAATTAATACGATACGATTAAATTAATTACCTATATAGAGAACTGGGATACTTTTAAGTAGTTACCATTTTGACGTACCTCCGTACTGTACTATACGTATTTCAATGTTCTATGAGTTACTTATCACGTGGTTTTTTTAAATATTTAATAATGAATTCAAACATTGGCAATTTTTATTCAAAATATAACCATAAAGGTAAATACGTCAATTAGTAAAATTATTCAATGTTACAAATGTACAATATATATTTTATTATATTATACTGATGTATAATTTTTAAAATACTGTTTTTAGTTAACCTAAGATCGATTTTCTTTAATCAGTTATGAACATGAAAAAAATCGATGATTTTCTTACTGACATGAACACATATGTAACATTTTTAGTTTAAAAAAGAATATTAAATGAATTATAGACTACCCCTAGTGCCATTTATTACTATTATTAAAGCGTTGTATAAATTATACTTGTGATTATAACAATAAAAGAAATAATATATCATAAAATATAATCGTGCAATTAATTTAAAATAAATAATACCAAAATTCAATATTATTTTTGGGTAGACCACGTACTGCTAAAAACGAGTTCGATAGATTACGTCCTACATCACTACCAAAATATTATTTAAATATACATTTTTCTGGATATCCAACATTACTCGGAAACTAAAAAGCTTGGTTAGATTTACTATTATATCATGTATTTCAATAATGGATTTTCATTATTAGACTGGAGTTTTACATTTTAAACAATAATACCAAAAGACAAAAAATATAGATTTAATGTTATTCAGGAAAAGCTGCTAACAATAGTAAAAACAACTTTCCTGCTACCCACTACAGATAAACGATGGTCTTCATTATATACCCAATACCTACCCTAACTTCCCGCTTCGTAGAATTGTGTATAAAATATAAACAAATTATTAATAATAATTAGTAATTCTTATTGAACAAACGAAATAAATTAACATTCATGGCTACACAGTGCACAAGTATATACATAGCAAATTCTCATTCATTTGCTTCGATATTGCGCAGTTAGTTTTGATATTATAGTCAATTCAAGCGAGGTATGAGCATTTTTAATTTGTAATATTTTTTATATTCATAAAAATAAAAATATTGAAAAAAATTCCAATGCTTAATGACAGATAATGTTCTTACCTAAAAAATTGATAATGAGTCAACTCACTCTAACATCATAATTAACAGCACACTATTGAAACTAGCGAATGGACATTTGCTATGTCATGCGTGTGTAACACAGAGACAACAAATGCAGCGTCCTTTTAACAACATATTTTAAACATATTTAAATTTATTATGAGGTCTATTTGAAATCACTAATTCAATTAGTTGGTTAAGCTTTACACTTTCGTATGCAAGTGACAATAAAAGAAATTTATTTTATTTTTATTTTAAAAATTTTCTAAATGTAATAGGTACCTATACATTTTTTTTACTAAAGCCTATAGCATTGAATATGTGAAAAAAAACATTTACCTAATATTTATCTAGATTAATATGAATTTATTTTTATCTTTATCTGGGTAAAATGTAGTATAATTATCTTTATATTGTTCAATCTTATATGAAAAAAAAATATGTAAATTAACAATTATATAACTTATCTTTGTAATTAACCACATAAAATCATAACCAGCTTGTAACTAATGGCCTTATTGTTGTCGATGTTATTTTGTAGAAATCAATAAAAAAAAAATTGTTATCTAGATAAACTATTAATTATCTATTCCTAACACTGGTCGTGGTTTCCGTATCTCAAATATCTGGATGAATAATTTTGTATCCAAATAGCTGTATTGAAAAACTATGTATCTTAAATATGAATAACATATCTAAAATACTTAACAAGTTTTGAGACTAACTATGTACTTATCTTAAAGCTATACAAGCTAATTCCGTTGTTCAATCAGGAAAAAATGGTACTAATATTTCATCGAGGGCTGAGTTATAAAATAATCACGTTGTATAATAGTATGAATTATATTTATATTTCTTACCATATATATTATAATAGTGTTTTAGTATAATTTCATTACGATGTATGACATTTTTTACCTATTGCGATAATGTATTAATTTATAATTTAAATAATAATGCTTAAAAATTCACAAATTTCTTAGAAAAAAATTCCTAATATCTCAACTGAATATTCGAGGCTATCAAACAAAAAAAACGAAAAAGGAAAAAACCTCCTAAATTCCTCAGGGATACAGAACCAGACAAACTTATATCTGACCCTAAACGTAATTTGTGAAGTCCAGTTTCTTTACTCTACTGCATAATTAATATTCATAAACAAATAAAACTGTATTTACTTATAATGTATATTAATATATTGCATACTGAGATAGCAGACGAAATAATATATAAACTAAATGAAATGTTAAAATAAGTGATGTGTTCATTAGAAATTTACAGTACAAAGTTTTACAGTCAATCCGGCTACTATACAAAATTAGTACAGATTAATATCATTATATTGTAATAAAATTGCATATACGATGCGCCGTCTATAAAATTAGATTTTTATAATAAATATTATTTTGTTTTATTAATAATCATTAGATATTTGCATAGACCTTATAAGTATAAGGTCTATGGATATTTGCCATATTCATAATACATATATTCTATGCTTTAATACTATATAAATAACTTTTGAACCAATTATTTAACAATACAAAGGTAATAAGAACAATACACGTGATTATAAACTAAATAATCTATGCCAAGCATAATTTTGCGTTTTTAATTTTTCACTACGGAGAAGAAGTCTAACGGAGTCGAGAAGACTCTATTGGCTTTTAGTTATGCGGAACATATATTTCGTAATTTATAAACATATATAGGTAAAAAATATAAAAACACCTAATTTACAAATATATTAAAATGATTATATATTTGTTTGGCATCTGGCTGCGCAGCAGAGTTTGTTCTTACAATACTATGGTGAGCTGAATAACAAACAATGTTAGAACTATGATCGTTTAATGGCAGTTTTTGTCTCCACCATGAGCAATGTACAATATTTAGACATTTTTGTTCTCCTCAAGGGTATAAAACCTTGTGCCCTTGTTGTTTGACAACGTCAAGACCTTTAAAGAGATTTTTATACCACAAAGGTACCACTAGTACGAGAGTATTAAATCAGTATAAAGTACCTACCAATTGTTCCTAGACTGGCCGATCGAGTGACATCAATTAGGTTATAATATTTGTGTTAAATATTCAAGTTTAACTTTGATAAAAACACAATACGAGTAAAATGGTTTGATCATCAGATAATACTAAAAATTATTGTAATTTACTACCGACTCTCACAAACACAATACATCGGCATACATAAGCATTAAACTGAATTTAAACTTATTTAAACCATATCATTTATAAAATAACGATACCACTTATTCCGTTCGGTAGATACTTGGAAGTATGCAGTGTCATCGAAAATTATTTCTTAAGGTACGCTGAAACCAGAATATTTATTTTATAATAATGATTTTCGGAATGAGTGAGACGTTTATTCGTTGTTTTGAATTTCAGAATGCAATAGCATCGGTGAATTGGATATTTATTTCAATAATAAGTGGTTTTTTATAAAATTATGTCGTCTTTATTTCTAATATAATAAAATATACATTATACATAGGTAATATACATAGGTACTTGAAATATATATGTATTTTAATTAAATGTTATATGGTCATCAAAACTCAAAAGTGGCCTTAGAAAAACTTCAACGATTTTTGAACGCAAGCCTACTTACTTAACAATATACAGAACTTCAAATCTACCCTAACTATACATTTTAAATAATTTTTATTGATTGTTACCTTTTAAAGTAGTCATGGTTTGCGTTTAAATTATTTTTAAATAATATGTTTCTTTTTTTTTTTTTAATAGGTAAACAGTTAAAGGAAAATTGCACATTCAGTTTTAAAGGATATTCAATTAAAAAAAAATATTTTCCCTTAAACACACATCAAACTTGTTTATTCTCATCATACGCACTTTATATACACTTGCAATAGGACCCTTCTACAATCCGACATTCGCAAACATCGTTAGTTTCGCCACCGTCGATTCTCAATTCATTATTCGATTGTATTTCAGATTTTAGATCTAATAATATTGTAAACAATATTAAAGGTAAGTATTATTTAACTAAAAATTATAAGCGATATTTAAAAATTAATAGATCGGTAAAATAATTATTGATTAAGTATTGGCCAACGACCACAGTTGTTGAAGCCTATATCAACAAATAATAATAAAAAAAATATTATTATTGTTGTTATAACTGAAAAAAATAACACATAATAATTATTGTATTGTGTTCATAACATAATTGTATGATGATAATATGTACATAATATAATATTGTGCGTAGCACCAGTAGCACACCAAAATAAATTATGTTTGATTATGTTTAATCCACATCCAAAATTGAGCGAACGAAAATGCTTTTAAGAACCTTCTAAGACTTGTGACATGAATAGTAAGCTAGGTACTATAATATTAAAAATCGACGTAACACACCAAATAAATGTGTCTCGTAAATAATTGAGTAGTATTGCACTACAAATACATTGTAAAATCTTAAATATTATATTTCAACGTTTAGTATATTAAACTTTACGCACGTGTGCGCTGGTGAATACTAATGAATGCGTTAGTTTGTATATTTTTGTTTTTCATAATATTTATATTTTCATATTATTTCTCATTAAATAAAACATAAACTTATAGCACAGATTATTTTGTACAATTTAACAAAATATAATATTGTAATTTTTTTTTATATTTTATTTATTTAAGGCTTCGACAAATGAGGTCATCAGCCTGTTACTGTGAGGAGGACGCGTCTGTGTTAGTGTGGCAAGAGTATTCCGGGGATAGTGGCACTGGCTGGTGCTTACTCTCAGATCACGTGGTTTCGTGATTGAACTACCACGCCACGCTAAGCCACAATATTGTAATTATAATATAGACACTATAATTATTACAATATTTCGCCTCACATAATAAGGAGAATAAAATCGAATATTATGAGGCAGAAGTAAGACACTATTACAAAATATGCAGCATGGTGGGTTTATTCATTTACAATCGACATTTTTCAAGTTATGCAGTATGTTTAATTATTTTTCTAAATTTTATTTTCAATAAATAAGAACCAAATTATTCAATTCACCAAGTTTTTTTATTCAAATATTATCAATGCGTGTTTTAGTGGATAAGACTGAATACGTTTTATGCAGAACCGTTCCAAATAATTGTACTATGATATTTGTATTTTGTATAGATAATTTTAATATAACCAAATAACAATTGTAAGGTTCAAATGTTTTCCAGGCACATATAATCGCGAGTCTCATATATTCAGAAAGCCATTTTGCCTATACGACAATAACATTACATTTTATATCCAAAAGACATTTTATTTTTCAGATTAAGCTTCGTTTTCTTGCAAACGCAATGGCCTGTTATTATGGGTTTCGGGGGCAATGTTTCCCAATAGATAAAAGCATGACGAAAGTCCGATATAAACGGGTCTCGGCGGACTTCTAAACTAGACTCACCAAAAACAAAGTGTACCGTAGACATGGTATTCGAGGTTTTCGGTGTGAAAAAAATACCGAAATAGGAAGAAAATAATATATGTCTTCTATATATATATATAATTTCTAACTTGTCTCCTCTCGTATCGGAATCCTTATAATATAAAGTTGCCTTGGCGACAGAGAGCATATGGATCTTAAAAGCCATACACACTAACGTTCAGTCAGCAAATAAAAAAATATTTTTGATTCTCAAAAAAAGAAAAAAACGTCGTTAAGTGTAATCGAAGAAGTGAAAAAGGACCCGAAAGACAAATTTTAAACACGGCAATACATATATAAAATTATTATATTAAATCTCCCCGTCAATATGTGCAGTATTAACAAGAGTAAGCGATTTTAGTTTGCTGATTTTTACAACACTGTTCTACGATATAAGATAAGGGAGGAAATGTTTTGACTTACAAAATTTTGGTCACGTACAAACCATTTTCTTTTTGCATATTTGAACTTTAACGTTATACATGATCTGCACATGTTTTTATGAAAAATGTCTGACTCTTAATATGTGCTTGTATAATATTTTAATAATCTATTACAAATTAATATAGTATGCTTTATTCTTGAGATGTATTAGGTAATTATATATGGATTTCTTATTCTTTCCAATTAAGAACAGGATTGTTCATTTTTAATAAAAATAAATAATGAAATTGAAATTAAAATTATATTACAAAGTGCAATCATAATTTTTTTTAAATATTTAAGAACTTTGGTTTTTAATCAATGGTAAAAAATGTAAGATAATTAATATATAATAGAATTATTATTTAACGGATAATCTATATAAATACTATAACCATACATTTTGAGGTTCACTAATTATTTTTTTTTTATAAACTTATGATTATTATAATAATTTAGTTTCATAACGATATTAATAATGAAAAACTTTCCTTACTTGAGACGAATAAATTATTAATAACGTTATATAGGTATAGTAAAAATGTGGTACACTTAGCTATTTCATTATGTAATTATTTTATTCAAAATAACGTTAAGTAAAAATATGTTTAATTGTTTTGTTATGAAGGATCGTGTATATGTATATGCCACAGCATGATTCATTAAATATATGACAAATTATTTTTTTTGAAAGAGGAGTAATTTTTCCGTTACCTCACTCAAAAAAATTAGACTTCTAATGAATTACTTTGTAATGTTACAGGATCTCAGTCTCACGAAAACGTACTAATTTAAATTGGTGGGGTATTTATACCCTACTTTTAATTAGCATATCCTCGTGGGACACTATTCTGCATATCCGCGTTTTAAATCATTTGACGGTGAAAAAATATATATACATAAACTTACAAGTTACATTGATATCACCCCAATCTCCTCTCCCAAAAAGCATAACGTGTATATTATATTAGGTACAATAACTACTAACTATCAATAAAGTGTGTTTGAAATAATACATATCAAATTTCTTTATAATTGCTTTAAAAATGTTTTTCTCCTTCATACTATTAAAATAAAATTTTAAACTCTGCACGAAAAAGCGTTATTTTTCTTATATTTTAATATAAATATATTTTATAATTATTATTATTATTATTATTTATATATACAATATATAAACCGTATTTCAATACGGTTAATTTTGAAGTAATCAATTAAAATAACAAAACTATAACAAAAATTAAAGAAAACAAAATTTTTCAAAATTATCTTACAGTATTTTAATTTCATATCTATAAGTACAATATTTAATAGATATTTAATTTTCAAAATAAAGTCATTATTTTTTATTGTATTTTACTTTGTGAACTTATTGTTGACATTTACTAGAAATGAACATTTTAAAATGATTTCGAAATTATTGTTTGTTACTTTTTTAATAGTTACCTTAACTCCCTAACCATTTAACACTTATTTGCAATCGACATAACTGAATGTTACAATACATATCGCGTACGTTTTAAGGGAAAACAATTATTTTAAAATAAAATTTTAAAATGTCAATAAACTTCTTAAATGTTATTCGTGTCGTCTCTTATATCGCAAGTTGATGATAAAACTGATAAAAGTGATACATAACGTATCAAAAAAAAAAAAAGGCTGTATTGCATAAGCCTACTTTTATTATATTAAATCATTTAGATAACTTATTTAAGCGTATCACGTTAACAAACAGAATTTAATCTATTGCAAAAAGCTTTTCTGTATGTCTGTTCGATTAAAATAAATGTAAAAACCATCACATGTCGAATTAAACTACGTCTTTTGAACACCTACTCAATTTTTTTGACATACAATTTGACCATGATCAACAATTATATAAATCAATGGGCATTAGTGTAATCCAATGCAATAATTAGTGGACCTATGACGTTCAAAAGGTATACATATAATCTGTGGTGTGTGTGTGTATATGTGTAATATAGACATTATGCTACAATGCAAATTTTGCTACGGAAACATTACAGTTGTATTAACATCGATTTTCAATCAAAGTGGTTCATCTGCCGACAAACACGTCCGACTATTATTATTTCCGCAATATCAGCAGCACGTTACACAAATTAATTTAATAATAATACGCTAATCAAATTGATTGTACTCGAAATTATTTTATATTCGGCCCAATAGTATAAATTCAAAATCGTTCGCCAAATACCCGAAATTTGTTCTTATAATAATATGGTAATAACGAAAATATATCTCTAACAATATTTTAAAATCAAAACAAATCTTTTCTTAAAATCACACTTTTATACAATTTAATATATGGCTTATAAACGTGTACAGAATGAAGTATAAATTAATTTAATCTAGATTTGATATTTCAATTTGTTTTATATATTTTTTTATTCAACGAATTCGATTATAAATTATAATATATAATTATTTTAAGTTTTTGTTTTTGTATAAAATTTGATTAAAAAAATATTTTACCATTATGATTCTTCTAATTAAGTTAGTAAATTAAATTTTTAAAAACGTATTAATAAGACCATATATGCATATCTGTAGTTTATAATACTTTTAAATGTAACATAAATATTATCATACAAATATGTTTTTAGATACCCACCTTACGACTTATTCAAACTTGAATTTTCTATAAATAATAAGTGGGTGTAATAATAACTACAAACCTATGCTATATTAAAATGCTGTGTAGAAAAAAATGTATTAGCAAACCTTGAACAAATATGCAACAGTATTTTTTTTTTTTTGATCAACAATGGCCGAAAACATTGAAAAAAAATATGAAAAATATACATAAATATTAATCGTACAACTTTTGTAGTAAAAAAATAATAGTGTTATAAACCGCAAAGACAGTAAAAAAAACAAGTGTATTTACAGAACTACAGTTTTATACATTTATTTTAATTTGGATTACCGGGTTCAAAAGCTGTAAAGCCAATTAAGTGGATACATTTTTTATACGATTTAAGGTAATTTCATATAGTTTGAGTCTGTCAGAAACGTTTTTATACGTGAAGTTAGTCAACTACGGGCATAAAATATATAAACAGTGAAAATATTAATAGTATTAATAATATTAATATAATTCCTTTGCTGTTTGATTCAAAATAAAAATAGTTTTTCCATTATAAATATATTACTATGACACAATTTTTTTTATAAGAATGCAGGTTGACATATTTCATATTTTAGATTCTGAGCAGTAATGAATGTATTGATTTTACAATGATGTGAGTTTATATTGTATCTGTATACACGAAAAGTAATTGAAAAAATTCTTACTATAATTATAATGTTACGCAAAACAAGTTTTTAACAAAACCAACTTTATTTTTTTGTAATAACTCAAAAACAAATATCTGTCTGTAGGTACTTTAAATGTTCACAAAATGTTTATATGATTATTTTCAATGCAAGATAAATTTTCAAAATATATTAACTCTTTTTGAGCTATTTTTAGTCACTCAAAATTTTCAATTTGTTTATGTTATTTATCTATACATTTCGATGGAAAAATGTACTCTACCATATATTAGTTGCAGTTTACTTAAGATTTTAACAAAATATATAACTTTTCACAATAATTTCTTTACAAGATTTAAATTACATATAAGGTCTGAAAACGTATTTAAAAAAATTCAATTCACTGACTAAAGAATATTTAATTATCGTTCCATGTTTATTATTTTCTATAATATTAAAAAAAATGTATAAAAATACTGTTAGTAAATACTACTGCATTACATATTGCATACATATTTGTATTCAATGACTCGTCTAATTGTTTGTGAACAAACTGTAAGTATTATATGGACGTTACTATAACGTCTATAACATTACCTATAAGTATATTAAAATGTAGTAAATGATGTATAATGACGTGGAAGGTGGAACAGATGATTCTGTATTAAAATTATATTTTATAAATAAAATCACCGTGGTTTTCCTGCATATGTCAACTCCTTTAATGAATGTCAATTATTTTGGTCCTGCTCCGTGCCAATGGCACAATATCAGATCTGATGACCCACCATCCCTTTTGGGTTTTCATTCATTTATATGGTATTTTGTGGACGTCGTGCATTTTTTCATTATAAATGCAAATACATGTTGAGTGAACAATTTACCATCTTAGAAGTATGTTTATAAAGTAAATACATATGGATCAATATTATTTATGGAAACTCGTGACATTTACCAGTAAGCAGATTGAATTTGTTGGCCTCAAAATAATATAATGGCAATACAATAAATTCAATCAAAATTTAAAAATGATTAATACATCAGTGGTGGTAAAAATCGACTTATTAAAGAATTATTATAATATAAGAAAAAAATACACGGGTATGATGCGAAGACACCTTGCATTAATGGGCCATCGCTCAACTCTTCACGAGTCTGCAGGTTTATATTTTAATTTATAATAGATTATTATACATTTGGAAGTATTCGAACATTAAAATACGAAATAAGGTGTGCAAGTGGCTAGTGGGAACTGTTTTGCATTACAGTAGATGTAGAATGTGTCACTGGAGAATGTAATGTATGTGTTAAATTTGAATTCAATATGTATAAGTATAATGTCATTGTATAAGAAAAACAATTTTGAGTGGAGACCTGCAGGCGGTCTGCCTAGGATATTTTACATTATAATAATATTGCTATTAGTTATAAATTATAATAATAGGTAGGTTGAATTCATTTTTGGAAAAAGACATTACCTATATTTTCATAGCAATTATTCTAAAATGAACAGGGTATTTTATTTAAAATATGAACAGCTTATGAGAGACCTTATATTAAATGTTCAAGAATTAGCTATAAAAATTGGACATTTATAAATTTTTAGTTACAAAATAATTTTCAAATTTTCGTAATTTTCACGAATTTTGTAAAAATTTAAATTTAAAATACTTATAAAAAACATAGGTACACGTGCTTGTGTATCCTTAGTATTTTTATATATCTATAATGACAATTTATCAGGAACCTTGTATTAACATTATGTTTAGCTTTTTACTGAAAAAAAGAATTTTTTTATTGACATTTATAGAAAAATAAATCGAAAATGAGCTAACTCTTTCTAACCTAAACAAATATGTTACCAAAGAATTATCTTAAAAATAATAACTTTAACAAATTCTCGTATTGTTTTCCTCACATTATTTTAAAAAAGTACATAGATTTTACTTTTTTGACCTCCAAAAAGTACATACTATAGATCCAATTTTCTACCAGTAATATCATGAAAGTTGATGATCAGAGCATTTTTTCTACTAAGAAAAGTTTTTCCAGACACAAAAAAAAACACTTAATTTTAAAATCAATACATTCATCGTTAAGCTCAAAATCTAAAATGTCGAATAGAATTTGGTTTTCTGTAATAATAATTTTTAAAAAACAAAAAACAAAAATGTAAATGTTATGGGAAATTTTTTTATTTCAACATAGTAAGTCATATTATCGATATAAAAAAATGTAGATGAACTTGTACAGCCCTAAATTGTTTTTTTTTTTAAATAAAGTATAAATAATAAATACACATAAATTCATAGCCAATAGCTCCCTCATCCCGTTTGAAATCTAAAACTACCTACGTTGTACATTTTTAAAAACAAAGTTATTTATTTGACTACCATCATAGATTGAAATTTAAATAGTTTTTCTAGGGAACGGTGAAAGAAAATGTCCATATCAGCGTACAATTTATAATATTCTGCCGTAAACCGCAGTGTATAGGTACATGATGTATACAACAATGGAGTATGGTTACTGGTTAGCATAAAAAATACAGTTAGCGAGATAAAACCAAATGTCATTTTAAAGGGAGCGTATGATACATAAAACTGGTAACACGACGATACATAAACTATTCAAATACTATACAATTAATGCCTTATCGCCATATGACATAAAAAAAATCAATTCAGTTTATTTCAATTTATTATAATATAATATAATATAATAAATTGAGATTGAATTTTGATTCCATTTTTCATGTCTATAATCTACAAACTAATTGAACTTTTCATAAAGGTTTGAACCTGTTTTTAAAAACAATAATGGTTTCATTATTATGATAATTTCAAAACGGCCATTGCATAATTTCAGTCAATATTTTGGCAAATTGTAAAGCATATTTAATATTTTTTAGAACATATTATGCCACACGATACTTATAATTAATATGTATATCTAATGTACAGTACATTTTTATCTTGTGTATTACCTATACTATATTTCGTATTTCGTATACTACATGGTTTTCGGACAGATTTACGACAGGGGTGGTTGTATACTTGTGTCCCAAACTTTATAGGAGACAAGTTATTTGCACTTAAAAAAAATTTAAAAAACGTTTCGACAGTATTGTAAAATCGACAATAAATAACGGTCGGCAAAACTATATCGAAATTCTAACAGAGCTTATACATCCTTACGGTGGGAAAATAAAGTTAACATGAAGAAAAATTATAAATTTTGTTGATATATTATAACGTCTTACACATTGAAATATAAAATTTTAGTATTATGTATTTTTAACATATGTGAATACCCTCAGCTCCGAAAGTACACCAAAATTCTCGAGGTGTGTATGGATCGGATTTCAGCAGGTATCGATATATATATGTATACGGAATGGGTCACAGGAATTATAAGGATAAAAACAGATGGATATAACTCAGAATATTTTAGACATAAGACAATTTTATTCATATTCTGTGTCAGGTATGAATGCCATTTCAAGTTTTAAAAATATTATCGAGCGTATATTATGATGTTCATCTTGTTCGTATAGCACGGAACAAGTTGGTCCAAAAAGTTTGAGTAAACTCGTGGAAGCAAGACATTGTAAATTGATGCAGTTTCTGCTCTTATTGCATTTTGTACGTGTGAACATACGGTGACACTCAGCTGCTCGTGACTAAGCTTTCCGCCGTCATCGTGGTAAGTGGTCACTATAAACGGCAGTATTTGATGGATCGAATGAACTCTTTCAAACCTCCCCACTCCCATTCTGCGTCGTGATAAACTATTTTTGACTCTATTCCCGTTACCTACCCTGTGCATTGTATATATATATATGTGCATAGTGATTCACAAAGTAAACTATTTTATCATTTAATAATATATTTAAATGTAAATATTCACAAATTCTGATCCTTAATAATTACACATCGAAATTTCAAAACGTATTATATTGAAGGATGAAGGACAAGCATGCTTGGTGAATTGTGAATCACCGTCTACATATATTATAGTGCATGGACGATATGAAGATAACAATATATAGGTAATACGATAATATCATTAGTGTGACCATTTACGTCGACTGCGACGTGCAAACAATAATGTTCTGACCCCTGACGATATAATATAATATACACACAGCACGCAAATATACAAATTGAAATACTCAAAATGTGGGTCAATTTTTATGTTAAAAAAATATTTCAACAACTTTTGAAGTATTAGATGTGTTTATAAGGTCAGGCACTACCTTTTTAACAAGAATATTATTTTTTACAATTTATTTTTAAATTCTTCAAATTGTATTTTTAACAACAACCATAAGTATTTGTATAATAAATTGTATAGTAATTTCGAGATTCAAATTTCGAATATTGATACACATAATACATAATGTTATGTACAAAAATCATCAACAAACTTTTGAACGAACGTAATAAATGCAGTATAAAATAAAATAATACAATTTATCTTAAATTAAATATTAAAAAACATCAATATTATTTAGAAATTACGAGAAGTGTCATTTATTGTTCTGATTCGAATAGTATTGCTATTATGGACATTATAAAATGCACGTGCAAGATATCTATGGTTGAACCTTGTGCGACTTCACGGTCGTCCCGTCCTGTGCACGTCTTCCGGGTATTGTCAACCATTCCGGTCAGTGCATTTCCGACGATGCTTGTCACGTCCGGTAATAAAAGGCGCACATAACCTACCACCGCCCCTCGAGAATGACCTTCACGGGTCTGGGGGATTGTGTGGTTACCGGATATGTTTGAATTATGTATCTCTACAATTTTTCACTCGCGAGAGTCTCTATCCCACATTACAAGTGGTTTATGCGGTGTTTGAAAAATAGATTGTTTTTTAGTGTGTAATAATATAAGAAAGAATATTGTTTGAAACTGCATGCGACAAGGGCGTTTGAATGGGGCGGGGACAACACATTTAATGTAATCACAGGAGTGTAATTATTACTGGTTGATAGCAGGCTGGACTTCCATGATTTCTTTTGAACATTCAAAAAAAAAAAATACAATTTTTCTGCATTTCTGATCAGTAAATCTACCTTTAATATGAACGACGTGTGATACCGATTTTAGATTCTGAGCGGAGCGATGAATGTATTGATTTTACAATGATGTGTGTTTTTTTTTTTATTTTTTTTTTTTTTGTGTCTGTCATCACTCATCACCTTTTAGGACAGTAAAAATGCTTCGATTTTCTTCAATAGTACCTTTTCTGATAGGAAAGTGAATCTAGTTGGTACTTTGGGGGGTCAAAATTTTAAGTTTAAATTTGGACGAAATTACATATTAAAATCAATTTTAACGGGTAAAAGTATATATTATAATATTTTTCAAGTATCACTGATAATTTAAGGTTAATAATTAAACAATATGAATAATATTAATTCAACTTAGCAGCTACCGTAAAATAACAATATCAATATAATTTCAAATATCCTAGACTGACATACCGTCCCCGCTCAGAATCGTTTTTCGTATACAATGATATTATATCATTGAATTCAAATTTAATACCATCCATTATACAGTGATCTACTTGTAACCTACTGTACAGCAGAGCGACATCCACTTAACCCCTTTTTTTATTCTTTTTTTGCTTCTATATAAATAATATTTTCAAACTATAATGAAATTATATTATTTATACATAGTTATGTTAAATATTACACACGTATTTTTGTCAAAATTAATTTAAATTTTTAAAAATCTATATATATTTAGAGTAATCATATTATTAATGTACATAATTTAAATGGGTCCAATGAAAATGAACTGGACATTTGATTTAATATGTTTTTTCTTCTGATAATGAAATATTAAAAGAATGAGTGTATTTTGAAAATCATTCTATCAGAGGAAACATAATATTTGTTTTTATGTGACTAAATATTCTTTTATTATTACTTTTATTGGCCTTATTTCACTTAACTTGTAAGTGTATATAAATAAATAGAATATAGAAATCTCATACGAGTTAATTTACTGCCTAAAAATCTTGAACACATTTTCATCTTAACATCGCACCTCAATTATATATTATTGTACCCTTGTGGAAACGACATGCACATACGTTATACCAGGGTCATGACATTTTCCTTGTTACCGTCTCTAACGCATATATAAGATACTTCAAACTGTAAGGTGGTTAGCTAAATGTCTTATCATCTAATAAATTTTATTGATATATAATAATGGTAATATGTCATTAAAAATTATACCATAAAAATATTGTTACCAAACATGTGTATTTTGTTTATTAAAATAAAACGGTATATGAAACTATTCATTTTGTTAAGAGCTATTGTATTTTGAAACATTTCGTAAGATGACAATGATAAGAATGAGAATTGTTATCGTAACATTTCGATTTAGCTTCATAGCTTCATAGTTTACAACATTTGGCACCATTTATCGTTAGCTTACGACGTTCAAATAAAGGAAAATAACACAATTATGTGATAAAAATCTAATTGTCGGTTACGACAATTGGTTAACACATAAGAATATTGTAGAAAATTTGATATTTCGTTGAAACCTTATTTTTGACCAAATTTAGGACCTGAAATTTAAACTCTAGATACATACATAAATATTTCATACAGAAATACATATACAATGCATCTACAAAATTACTACAGTATGTAGAGTTGTAATCATTCATCATAATAGTTATTTCAATAATATATTATGAAAGTATTGCCTACTTGCATAATATAGCAGGATGTATAGGTAGGTACTTGCAATAAAATATTTCTCAACTGTACAAAAACGAAGAGTAGGTCTGTACAAAAACGAAGAGTAGGTATAATATATTATTTATATTTTTTAGTTTATATAATTTAAAACTAATTTATTTATATTCCGGTTAATTTGAATCTATAAGATTATTAACTTTGAATACTTCAATACTTGAAACCTAAGTTGAATGTAAAAAAAATATTTATATTCTTGAACGTTCTGTTCTTAAAAAGTGTTTTTTTTGTGAAATTACTTAATTATTTGTAGTATTATATATTTATATGTCGATCAAATAACTGGCATAATTTTACTCATGAACAATAATCCGCTTAGATCATAATATATACGTACTCACATAAATATAACGTAGCCCTGCAATGGTTATAATTAAGTGTGTATTATGATGATGTTAAATTTAATTTAATATTTTTTAAAGAAAAAAAATACTCTACATAGCTAGTATTTGTTTTATGATTCTACATAATATTATTATCAAGAGCTGAAGTGGTCCGTTACTCGTATAATACATGTAAACATAAAATCGACAAACCTAACCTTATGTAGCTTGCTACAGTGAATGTTTATACGAGAGCAATGATTTATTATAAATTCCGATGCGAAACGTCAATCAAGACTGAATAATACTACTACGGAATGTATTACAGCGAAAATATTATAAATCTAATTTTTTAATTACGAAAATCTATAGCAGACATCGAAAATTCCTCGAAAATTATTCACAGGTTTGTCACGTAAATCAAATATTAATGGTTGATGTGATTAACAAATTTATTAGTTCCGTGTACGACGTGGCCGTTACGAAATTATAATGTTGGCGTGATAATGTAATTTATACCTGTACTGTGGTAGCCGGTTACACTGCAGGTTTCGGTTGTGATTCGACAGCTCTAGAGAATCGGCCATTTTTGTAGGTATTTCAAAAACTTTTGGGCCAGTTTGTTTTAATTTTCAAATCAAACTTATTTTTTACAAAACATTTGAGGCATAAAACATAACGGCGGATTTACTATATTTTGTACAAATGTACAATGTAATAAATCAAAATGAACTATACCTACGTAATCGCTAAATAATATACCTATGTAATGTAGACGGTCTGAATTTAAATACACCATAAAAAACATTCTTGTACAATATAACCTTTTTTTCCAGAAATCTATCCTCCAAATGTTCAAAATGATTTAATATCAACTTTTTTTTTGTTTTTTTATTTTTTGCAATCAATACTTTAAAACTTTCTACAAATAAACTTCCCAATAGAACCTATCTATAATATAATAATGAATACTATCCAAAACATTTAATACATCTATAAACAACTGAATCTTAGGCCATCTGGCATGTAGGTACCTACACAGTATTTTAATAAATGTCAAATATTTTTAACATAACATATTTATTATTTTCTAGGAATAGTATTGTAATTTATTGATGAGTCGTTTTTTGATTATCTGCAATACCGTATTGTAGGTATTGCATAACAATAAGTACTATGATTATTTGAAAACATTGATAACGTTGAAAACACATCCAGTCAATAAAACGTGCTAATAATAATTAGGAATCGTCTGCATCGTTTTAACAATTATTTATAATTGTTATGAATTTTTTTTTTTTTACACAATAAAAAATAATTATAATTTGTAAAAAGTCTCAAACGATTTTCTAATACATTCGATTTGTAGAAACCTACATAGGTATTATTCAGACAGGTGACAGAAAAGTCTAGGGCGACGAGTTACAGCCGGCCTGAGAACGAACGAGGAAAAATCGAGTTTCCAGGGTGGCGGAAAACTAATGTTTATTGTTATTATACCGATAGCCGATTTGTTAAGGAGGGGGGGCTATCTCCTATATCATCCATGAAAGCCTATTGGTCGTTGGGCCTGGTGACTGCCAATTCATAATATGCAAGTGCTGAGGAAAGCAGACTTCAATCTACCAAACGGAAGAAAAGTTGTATTTTGCAATTGCCAATAAATTATGCTATACGGGGACCAAGTCATGTACAAACAGTTCGGCCGCCGTGTAGTGGTGAATAAAACCAACCTACAATTTACATATTATGTTACCACACCTGTATAATGAACTATGAACTACTTGCAGTGACTCGGTCCTCTCGGGGTAACTATATACTATTTGAGTAGGTAGGTACTGAAAAGTCTGGAGTATAGCATTTGACGTTTGTTATAATAAAACCACTTATCAAAGCGTTAAATACAAACGTAAATATATCGTTATTATTTATTATGCGTTATCTTCGTAAAGACCAAAAGCACAAGGGTAATACAAATTTGTGTTAACCTAATTATTGCCGATTCCGTGAAATCTTATCAACGTATGTACTACGCAAAAGTTACGATCTTCGAGGCAGCAAGATTAAAACGTCGCGTTTTAAAAAAAAAAATCATAATAATAATAGTAACGAAACGACGGCACTAATGCTCTAGGCGAGTTTCGAAATTGATTTTTCCAAAAATCAGTCAGACCCCCATCAACGGCGCCCGCTACACACTAGTACGCTACAGTCGCATGTTTATAGAACTTAAAACTATAATATTATAAAAAAAAATATTCGGCCACTGACCTGTGTTGACCACCGGCTGCTCGTGCTGGTCGGCCGCGGGTCTCAGCATGACGGCCGCCGAGAGTTGGAGCCCGTGGTTGATCACGTGAACGGCGACCGCGGTGGCCACGATCACCCATCCCCAGCCGCCTTCCGGATAGTAGTGCCGCTGCAGCGTGGCCCGCTTTCGGGCGGACAGCGGCGCCAGCGGACACGTGTCGGCGGCCGTCGCACCGCCGCCATTCGCGTCCACGCCGCCGCCGCCACCGCCGCCACCACCGACACCGCCGAACAAGCCGGTCAAGCCGGTCATGTCGTCCGTGGCCGCGGTGCACGGCCCGTCTTCGGACGGGCCATTGTCAATCACGTGCACGCCGCCGTCGTGTTCCAGCCGGACCACCACCACGGGCCACGTGTTGCTCCGCGACATCACGTTCATGTTGCCGTCCAACTTCATAGCGGCCAAGGCGCCGCCGTACGGTGGTCGCCCTACGACGATGACGGCGTAGCGTATCTGAAACAACGAAGACGCGTTTGGTTAAGTTTTTACCGCATAACTACTACATCTGTAAAAGTACAAATATCATCATAGCGCTACCACGATCGCGTGAGTTGTGTCGACCGTCATTAAAAAAAAAAAATAATAGGTACATAAAAAATAACTTTCCACCGCAAAAAAGTTGGCAGTGGTAAATAATAAGTGTACAAACTAGAAAATTATAACTATAATTATTTCAAGTAAATGTACGAACAAAAAGTTTTAACAAGAATATACGTCATCAGCGCAATAAGATGATAAATCATAAGATATTATTGTTATAATAACACCCTATACAGACCGACCGATCGACAAGCGGTATAGCTGACAATCGACCTCATCAGAGTTTATTACAAGGTTATTTCCGTGAGGACCTCTTTATTTTGTTTTAGTCTAGGACTTTATCCTGATGGAACGTATTGATTTACCCACGCCTTTTAGGTAGTGCATATAACACGTAATACACTGTATAGTAAAAACTAGCAGTAACTATTATATACGTAGGCATATCGGATGTTCGGAGACGAGTAGTTGAAATACGATCGTTTGGCAGTTATAATAGTAGGTCAAGTTGGTCAAGCCCAAATAAAAATATGCCCTGAATAGTTCGTGTTTAAATAAAAAAATCTCGAAAGTTTCAAAAACATTTCATCAAATAATTCATTATTATTGAATACTAATTATCTCGAAACACGCGATCAAAATAATGGCAAACGATTTGTAGGTAATATTGAAAAAATAAACTAATAAACACATTAACAAAACGCCCATAACCGCGTTTGGCGTACTGGCGTTCAATGAAGTTATACATCAAAGTTTACATGCGCTTTTAGAATAATAATAAAAAAAAATACAAAGATAGTTCGTTGCTTTTTTTATTTGTTTTTTTGACGTACAAGTCAACGCATTAAGTACGCAGTATGAATACAGGGGTTATAGTTTTTACATAAATACATTATAATATTATTACGTATACAATGGTATAATAACTGCTCGCATTGTATACGGGAACAGCATTAGGCAAAATATGGTAAATAAATATAAAATAAAATCTACAAAAAACTACGAGTGGCGGACTACGTGAATTATGACCTGCGGTTCATTTCCTTGTTGTTTGCTAAGACGTGGGTAGGAGCTTTGAAGTATAGTTTAGTACAGTGGTCTTCCACCTTTTTGGACTCGCGACCAACTTTTTTAGGCCTACATTTTTCGCGACCCACGTAAGCTTAATAGAAAATCTAAAATTGCTCAATGCTTTGCAGTAGTAGGTACTATTAAAACTGAATAAAAAAAAATTGCATTGTAGTAGATAGAATATTTAATTATTATTAATTTAAAATGTATAGAATTCATATGAAAATATAAAATAAAATGAAAATATGATACAAATAATTATGTTTTACCTTATATAATTTTATTAATTAAATTTTTATCCCTATTTTTATTTTAAAAAGAAGACTTATCGCGACCCAAAAATGGGTCGCGACCCACCAGTTGAAGACCACTGGTTTAGTATATACAGGTTATACCGCACCGCGGACGGACGAAATGTTGTTGTTGCAACACGGTAAAATATGGAATTACAAAAGTGAACATATTTTGGATGGGACAGGAAGTTCTATTTTGAGACGACTACGATATTGTTTAATATACCGACATAAATCACGCAGTAAACAATATTAAGAAAATTACGTTGGCCGCCGTTTGTCGTTGTCTACTCGTTGTATATGATAATATTTGTATTGTATATTATTTTCATAAATTACAATATTATATGTATATATATATTCGATTGTATACTATTGACTGGATGCCTTATAAAAGTGTGGTAAATAGAGTTTTGAACTTATTACACTATAAATGTTTGAAATATGCATGATGTAAAGTGTATGATAAATATTGTTGGCTTTTATAAATGTTAATTTATGTTAAATGTTAAATTATAATGAATAGTGAATAAACATAATTGACCGATGGAAAATATTTTCGATGTCACTTATCAAATCAATTATTATACACTCAACACTCAACTTTTTACAACATAGTTTAAGGGGGATCACAAACATAAATTATAAAACAATTAGCATACACGCTACGTTACACTGCTACTCCTCAATAATGTAAAATCTGACAAACCAATTAAATTTCTACTTATATTTTACTACCTACCAGAAAAAATCAACAATAATCAAAAGTTGATAAAATGCTATAAAATCCATTAGCACACAGAGTGCGCAATTTATTAAATACCTAATCACAGTTTTAATTATTCAGATATCTCGTCTGGCTTTGTTGTAAGACACTTGTACGGTTGGGTGAAAAATTAGATTGCAGGACATTTTTTTTTTATTGGTCTAGAGCCCGACAACTATGGCCATTAGCTAGGGGTCACGGTTGGTACGGTTGGTTGGCAACACGTGTATGTATGGCAAGCTTTTTGCCATTATGGACCCGAGTGGTCACCCATCCGGGAACTAGTAGCAGTTGCTGTTGCTACTCTCAATTTATTACGTTGCATGATTGATTGAATAACCACTGCTCCGCGCCAAGTCACAGCTTGTACTATTATAGACGTACATAATATAAACGTGCATAAAAAATGTATAACATAAACAAGTCTGAAGCCATGACCAATTATATTAAAAATGTTATAAAAGTCGATGAGATTCAAACATTATTTCTTATTTTATATTTGATAGATATTTAAGTATCTTAGTCATTCCTGCAAATATAAGTGAAGATTTCAGTTATACCCCGTAAATTCTACACTATACTCATCGTTTTTAATTTTTTGTTTTTTTTTTTTAAATGTAATTATAATGTATTAATGTTGATTATAAATACTATTTATCATAATTTAAACTTGATATAAATATGTTCTATATTAATTGTCATGACTTCATAATATATATTTAATTGTATATAATAATATACAATGTGTCCGCGTTCTGCAATGTACATTTTTGTCTGACCGTACACAGTGTTCACGTCTTGCGTTTTAAACAATTGACAGAACAAAGTGATCGATAACCCTTATTATTAATAGTGGTGGAACGTAGATTGATTAAGTCTTCAACTATCCAATCTTTGAATACATTTCCAGATACTAATATAAAGTTTATACTATTATACTACTCTATAGTTAAAACGACTGAGCCGAAATCGCAGACTTGGGGGTGGTAATAACCACGCGAAAAACGTAGCTGTGAATTGGGTATATATAAGAAAAGCGAATTAGAGCACACTATATTGATCTCAGATATATTACGTTGATCGAAATTAGGATAATTGGGATGATAGATTAAATGGTAAATAAATTAATTAATTAATTAATTTTTCACAAGGTTTGACCGATCTGTTGGAATCGTTTTGGCAGTATAAAGTAGTAGACTAATTTTTGAGAAATATTTTCTTCCTACCAAACTGAAATTTTGTACAACATTAGGACATTTCTGGGTACCAACTGTATCTTGTTTTCTTTTTTTCCAACCGCGAGCATCTGATTAATGCAATCAATCGATTTGGTACCTAAGTTGTCAAATTACGCAATATATATTTTATACCTATGTAACATTAAAACGTTTGTTTGCATGCAGTTTTATCTGACCACTGCACAATCATCATTATTATAGGTACCTGCTATGTACAATTTTTAGGTCAAAGGATTTAAATTATTACACGAGAACAACGCGGTTCCTTTTACGTGGCGTTAAATGATATTGGAAATTTTAAACTGTGTGGACACAGCAGTGGACAGTATCGGACATAAACTTTTATAACTTCAGCTAGATTAAATACGAAAAGTAGACATTATTGTTTACTAGTATTATGCTGCACATTAAAAGGGTTGTAAACTTAATCTATGTATGTCAAGTTTGTATAATTAAAATGACAAAAACTATTTAGTACAATTTCTAAATAGTGTAGTGCTACAATATTTTATTCCGAAAAATTAAACTCGAACGACTTAATATTTCCTTTTTTATTGGAAAGATTTGATATATGGCATATATACGTAATACGAGCTTTTTCCGCGGAAAGCAAGTAGAAAACATGTTTTTTTTCCACTTATAATTTCCGAGTACAGATGATATAATTATATAAAATATATGCACTAAAATGTGTGGGAACAAAATAAAGTACAATATTATAATTTAAATAGATCGTACCACAACTTTACGCCTACATTTTCCCCTTAACGAAAATTATATAATTTTAATTGAATAATTTACGTTCACGTATTTTGGCATAATATTATAAAATTCATTGGAATCTCGTGGTTTTAATAATTTTGTATATACATATACATATATTTTTTATCTATAGGATTTAACGGTTACTTTAAAATTTAAACACTACTAGAATTTTTTTTATTTCAAATGGCTAGTTAAAATAATAGATCTCATCTGTGCCCGATTTCGTATATTATACTTATTCACTAAAAATTGATGTTAGAAAATATATGGTAGTGGTAATTTCGAAGCCGCTTAACTACACCCCTGATTGGGTTTACGTTTTACTTCACCCGCCTACCACTCCACATGTATACAAATATCTCTTGTCCGAATAACATTGATCCGTTTTGGTAAAATTATCGTTCACGATGCTCAACACGATGCACGATGCGTCCACGATGCAATAGGTATCTTAAAGAAATCATAAAATATGGATTGTTTGTCATAATTAGGGCCCGGATTTTTATGCAAAAATTATTGTTAAATATGTACATATTTATGCACTCAAAAATTCAAAAATATGCAAAAAATATGCAAAAAAAATTTTTTATTGTGCGTAAAAAAAATGAACATCTTAAAACAATTAAAAAATATATGATGTGAAAAAAATAGATTAAATAAATTAAATAAATGCAAAATTAATAAAATTATTATTATGACTCATAATAATACTGTAATGATTTGAAATACGAGTTGGACTCTACGCGTACTATTGAGCAAATTTTTTGTAGATTTCAGTTATTGACTGTTAATCAAAAATGAAATATATTTTAGGAACGATGATGCTCTTATCAAAAAAAAAAACAAAACTTTATAGGTAAACATTGATCAGTTTGGAAAACGTGACCTCGTTCTATAACAGCCACATCAAAGTTTATGAGATTACACTATGGAAATGCGAAGTACCGTGAGCAGCAGTTCTGCTTGTAAAATTACAAGGAAAAAACATACCCACGCAGTTATACGTCGCACTTCTCTATGTCTGTATACACGAGTCTAATGTTATAATCATATATAATAATTACATATATATAACAATACTATCAGAATAATGTTTGGTAAACTTTTCCAATGCCTGCAATTTAACTAAATTTATTTTATGTTTTCTATTTAATTCGCTCGCGTTAACACCCGTGATATTGCGTAAATCAATACAAACTTATATATACGATTTGTAATTGTTTTTCAACAACTATAAGTTTACGGCATCGTATAGTAGTTATTTGATCATTGATGATTTATGATCAATAGGGTGCCATTAAAAATATATAATTTCATTTATTTTGTTTTCATAATATTATACGTATGTACACTTAATTAATATGTGCGATATTATTCCATTGGAAACGAACGCACGTTTTTCAACACCAGTCGATTATAATTCAAACACTTTGTTGCAGTTAGCGTGACGTGAATATATATACGTGAAACAAAACCACGAATGTGTAATAAAAATGAAATGAACAACAGCTGCGATTGTCTTCTCAACATTTCCGATGGACTATATTTAGATATTTATTAATTCAACTAATACAAGTCTATTCGAGTGTAAACAAAATCTGGAATGGTTCGTCTATATTATGTTTGTCAGTTTTATTGGAACAGTGCGTTTATAATATTATACTTGAATATTGTAAGATTATTCCCCTCGTTTACTGTTAAATGGCAAAATCATTCACCTCGTCCATGATATTCCCTGTATAAACATAACTTATTAGCATTTTATTTCCAAACGGAAACTCAAAATATACTATTATATAGTATTATGTCTTGTAGGGTACATAACATAATATCATACAGGGGTATTTTTAGTGGATAATCATCAGTTTTTGAATTTTTGTAGTTTAAAATATATAAATATAAGATATATATTATAATATAAGATATTAAATGATTCACGTAAAAAAAATCGCTCTGCATCTGTGTAGACATTACGCAATACACACGAAAATCAGAAAATGAAAATAATTTATAGGCATCTGATCGGATGTTCGTAATAATATGTGTATTATGTACTGAAGGTATTTGCGCGTTAGAACGGAAATATGCACGTGGACTTGAGTTTTCAACGATCGTTCGTACTATCCTATTTTATTTATTTTTCCCTCGTTGTCGGTACAGTTGAGGCAGATAATAATGTTGGGTTGGTAGGTATATAGTATACACACTATAGATAAATATATTCAAATGCAGGTAATAAACCACCAACGATCGTCAATATCGAGTGGTACAGGATCGACCGAATCCCCTGCAGTGTTCTGATTCTTAAAGATCCAAAGCACAGCCAGCCAGACGCAGCTGCATAATCAAGCAGAGTACCAGCTATACCACTCTTCCAAGAGTGCATTATAATAATGTCTTATGATAAGAACACGGAGTCTGATTAGTTCGAATATAATATTATGTATTACACGATGAACATAAAATATTATGCCATGGCATGCTTAATATTCGTGTGGTAATTTATTTTAAATAGAAACTACCTAAAAAAATAATTAAAACAGCGATATCGTGTCGTTTGGGGCTTATTTTAAATTTGCACGTCACAGTTTCTATTTGTTTATGATTATTATTTTTTTTTAGTTTTTTTTTTCAAAAAAAAAATGCTTGTCCGTTTGCCTCCGTTAAATGGAAGTTGTAACTCGTATAAAAAAAGTTTTATGTGTTGAGGGTTTATTTGAGTGCTCTGCATATTAAGTATTCAATATCGAACGCGCCGACGTAAAATACGATAATTTATTGTTTTGTGGTATAATACATAAAGATATTGCCATTAATACGATCCTAGACCGTTTAAAAATACTCCTTGGTTACTAATAAAACTGCACAAAACTATAATCTGTTGTTAAACCATTTTAACGAAAAATGCACAGAAGTACAGAACTAATATAGATGGGAGTCTAGGTATAGAATGTTATATTAGAATACATATGTTATAATATAATATTAGCATTGTTATTCAAAATTGACTCGTTCTCTCAGACTTCTCACCGCCTATTAAAATAAAATATTGTTGTATCTAATATTCCTATTTTCTTTAAATAATAATAGATTACAATTACTGTTATTGATACGCACCGAGTAGTATTATTTGGAATACCGTTGAATATAAGAGTGACCGACTTGTTAATATTATAATAACATGGATTCATTCAAATTGTTACTCAATATAGAAGACATTTAACATATATTATTATGAAATTACAATATTGAAATATAATGTAATCTTTACAATCGATAAAAGTTAATACTACGCTCGTCATATGACACGAGACGAATCTTTGTTTGTTCAAAGTATAAATCTAAGCCACACGTTCGCAATGCGCATAATGTATTTATTATGTATATATTAGGTACGTGAGATATATACAGCAACAGTATTATATTTATTTTGCATAAGGATTATGGATGTTTCGATATATTTCTCTGAAGCAGATTTAGCGGAGAAAGTGTATATACCTAGTGTGTCAAAATACTTTACAAAGTCTAAACACGTATACTTCTACTTTGTCGTTTTGTTGTTTGTTTACATGCAATCAAAACATAAGTATTAAATATTATATTATATTGAATATTATAAAGATATGTATATCTATTATCTACGTAGAAGAATAAATACTATACCTATATTTGCGAGGAAAAACCAAACAAAGTTTTAAAATATTAATCATAATAGTTATATAATACTTTATTAAAAATTGTGAATAAAAAATAATTCAAATTGTAATTTTACTATTCCTAAATATATTTGTGATTTTTATAGATATATAATATAGATATGCGTAAATCGTATATTGTATACCACAAAACTGATCGATGAATAAAAGTATTAAAAGAAACTAAACAATATAATATTATATAATTTTTGTTTAAAAAAAATGGATTATTTTATGTTCAAAGTATACCTAAATACAATATACATAATATAATGTATAAAATACCTATTAGCTAAACTTAAATTAAATAAAACTAATTGCAATGTTAATATGTAAGATGTACCGTATAATATTATTTAAATCTATTGGTGATCTTTTTAGTAGGTTCATATTTCTTCATCAATACTTTATTAATATTATACAGAGAAAACATTTGGATGTTTGTAACGAATAAACTCAAAAACTACTGAACCGATTTCAAAAATGCTTTCATCATTAGAATGCTACATTATCCCTCTGTAACATAGGATTATTTAAAAAGGGTAAATTAGATATCTAACCCGGGGAGGTGCTCAAAGAGTGATTTTGAGATTTACGATGGAAATGTTTGTTTGTAAATGGTTGCTGTTGGTTTTAATAATTATTATTATTATCAAAGTGACACGCCTGTTGGCACATTGGCACTTCTATGTATTTTAGTGCAGAATCTGTACATCTTACATCAAATACTATGGATTAGAATACAAGAAGGTTATGGAATTTCTGGGGACACAATAACGCTATAATTCAGTATGGGTTGACTATTCAATCCCCTTATTTTGTTTTATTTATTTTGATTTTTGAGGTTAGATAATTAATCAAGTTGATAAGTCGATTATAAAGATAATAATATATTAAAAGTTATAACTATTAACTAGATTTTATAATATCGATTCCAAATTTCAATATTTAATTGACATATTATTTTGTATTATTTTTATTTGTTACTTTTATTTCAATTTACAAAAGTATATCAAGTGTATCATTCTTGAAAGTTAATATTGTTTTGTAATATATTTACTATAAAAATCATAAACAAATACAATTTATCAAGTCATATTATAAAATACAATAGATACAGAACAATTCTAAACATATCATAGATGAAATCATTCTGGTATTTTGTGTAGTTCTATACTTACATACCATAGGAATGCACACGAGAGGTTCCGGTTGTGCCTGGGCACCCCCCGACATTTAATTGGGGCTCTAAAATATTTGAGTCCTATAAATATGTAAATATGTTATAGGACCGTATTTTAACTGATGTTACTAAAATATATTTTTTCTAATTATATTTCGGGATGAAAAAATAATAAAACGTAAAATATTTTAAATTTGAGTGGAAATATTGTGAAAAGTAAATTAAAAAGTACCTTAGCCCAAGACCGTTTGGAATCGTTAATTTTACTTTTTACGGAACAAGAAATAGCCTCTAATGTTGATGTAGATTTAATTATTAACGAGTTTAATAATTTAAGTAATAGGCTCATGTTATTATAAATCTATAACTGTTATATTATAGAATGTTAAATAAAACATGTAAGTGATGTTTATTTGTACAGTATAATTTAATAAAATATGTTTTATATTCATGTCTTGTTAGGAGAGGGACCAAATTAAGAAAAGGGCCCAAAAATATTATAGGTTAATAATGCAGGTCTGCGCACGCCTATGCTATATGCATATTTTTATGAATATATATGGTGGAAATTGAATTGATATTTTGGCGCCAAACAATTTGTATTAGTTTTCTGCATAATACCTGTAAGGGACTGGATAGGCAAATTCAGTGAAATTTAACGCCATGTCGCCAGTTGTTTTCAACAGAGCTTCAACAGAGTCAACTGCAGAGATTTAACAGAGTTTAAAAAGAGGTCAATCTACGGGTTTTTAATTTGTCACGCCGTACAGGATCAGCTAGTTCTTATATATAAGACAAATAATATTTATAGCTAATTTTACGGTAACCCATACAACAAAAACAATATATTTTGAGTTAAAAGTTCTGCCAACATAATACCTTTTAAACATATTATAATAACGCATGACCAAAAGTTGTCATAAGCATAACCATCACGATTTGGGTGAAATTATTTAGGTACGTATTCATAGGTTCATACATAATTAAATATTCAGCCTTTTTAGAGGCGGGAGCGTAAATCTTTTAAAACGTAGATGAAACGTCCCTCCTTATCGCTAAAAGGTTAAATAGCACTCGGGAGAGCATTTAACTTGTAAATAACGTTAAATTATATTCGCTTCTCGATGTGTTCCAAATCAACAGTATAATCTCATAATCCAATGTGCAATAAAACGTTTCGCTTTCTAGATTTAACAAGGTCTTAAACCAAAAAAACAAAATATAATAAAACAACTGGAAATACTATTCGTGTGGTATATGCGTTTGGGTGAATATTCTCCGCTATGTAAAAGCTCCAAAATAAATTCGTAAGTATTTCGATACTTCATATAAAATTATTTAATCAAATTATTAAACTTGATGATGTAATATTACATATTTTATTAAAGCTAAATAAAACAGAAATACCACATTATTATAACAATGGTTTATAGTAAAATCACAGGTAATATACGCGTCGCCACGTAAACTGGAAATGTTTAGAAAAAACTCAAAAAACCTGCTTAATAGATCCTACACGTTTCACGCGTTATTAACTCCATATTTTGGGAGTTACCCGTTTCCGCCAAAAGTGTACCTTTCCCTTTTCCCCCAATTCACTTTTCCGCCAAATCATAAATTGTTCGATTCCCTTTTCCGCCAAAACCCTACCTTGCCCTTTTCCCCCAATTCACTTTTCCGCCAAATCTAAAAAGTAAGTCTAGTATAATTTAAATATTATATTATATACAATATGCATGTTAGTCATATTTTAATATATTATAAATTATAATTTTATTTTTATTTTATATACATTAAAAAGTTTGTACTATAATGATATATATATATAACGTACCGTAATTTCAACCAAATGATAAATTTATCACTGATTATCGGGATTATTTCCCAAACGCTATCGATTTATATTGCTAATCTTGCTTGTTGTATCAGTTATATTGTTACAGTTGACAGTTGTATGATACGTACGAAACCAACCGTTATTGTACCTATAATAGTACGCAGCCTAGTCGCTTTCTAACCGTTCTCGATAAACTATAACTTACTATTGAGTTTATTACTTCTTTTGAACCTAATCGCGTTATTAACAGTAAAATATAATATTCATAAAATAACATTTTAGTGTATTTCATTAGTTAAATTTTTTAACTTTTTTGGACAATCTATAAAACACACATACCGTAACATAATGGCTGACCTCATTGAATTCATTGTAAGTAAACGTGGAAAACCATTATTAGTTTTAAATAATTATAAATTCTGTATTGGATCAATTAACAAATCCACTGGTTCAACTCGTTGGCGATGTATTACAAAATATTGCAAAGCAAAAGTATACACGGAAAATAATGCTCTAGTACACGATGATTGTGAATATTTAATTCACACACATGAGCCTTATATTCGGCCAATAATATCTAGGCAAATTGTAAACAATATCTGTAAGAGAAAAGCAGTGGATGATACCAGTAATAAACCAAACAAAATCATACTAAAAGAGATTGGAGAAAATGTAGAAGCTTCTCAATTTACTACGACAGACATCAAAAGGCTGAGGAAAAATATATATGAAGCTCGACGAAAAGTGTTACCTGCCAAACCAACAAATTTACAAGAAGTCCACGAATTTTTAGAAACATTAGATTTAAAAACAAAGCAAGGTGAAGATTTTTTGTTAATAAATGATAAACAAAAAAATATTGTTATTTTTTCATGTTATACGAATATTTTATTACTAAAAGAAGTTGACACATTATACATGGACGGAACATTTAAGTATTCTGCACGGTTTTTTACCCAACTGTTCACGATTCATGGGCTCAAAAATGGACACTATATTCCTTTAATATTTTGTTTACTGCCTTCTAAAACTACAGAAATATATGCATATACATTTCAGTTGATTGTTGACAAATGTTCTACATTAGGCGTGCAATTATTACCGCAGTATATAACTACAGATTTCGAAAAATCCATAATAAATGCCATACATGAAATTTGGCCACTAACCCAAATTATCGGATGTAGGTTTCACCTCACCCAAGCATGGTATCGTCAAATTCAAAAATTAGGACTATCCACTGCTTACCAGGACCAATCTTCAGAAGTAGGAAAATGGTTGCGTCATACTTTTGGCTTACTTTTCTTAGATCCAACTGAAGTTTTTGAATGTTTCATAGACAACTTTATGGCTGATCGACCCACAAATGACCAAGTTAGTAAATATTCAGACTACTTAGTAGACAATTATCTGACCGATAATTGCGATTATCCTCCAATACTTTGGGCATCAGCAAGTTCGAGTTTAAGACGAACCACCAACAATTGCGAATCATTCCATTCGAATTTTAATCGACATTTTTATAAGGAATCACCGTCTATCAATACTTTAGTAACCGTTTTAATTAATGAAGTACAAACTGAAGTCTATGTTAAACTAAGAAGTACCCATCTACCAAACGTGGCACAAGATCGTCGAGTTCGAGACAGACAAAAGAGAAATAAACAATTTTTAAGTCAGTATACAAATGGAGATCTTGACAGGTAGTGTGCAGACTAACTATTTGAATTTAATGTCGCAATATTTATATTTTTTTTAAATTTCCAGATATGACTTTGTAAAAGAAATCTCATACAACTATAGTAAAGTGAGCGCCCAGTAAAGTATAAGTAGTAATATAGTAGTAATAGTATAGTAAAATTATAATATGATTGACATGTATATTGTATATATTATAATATTCAAACATTATTCCAATACTAGACTAACTTTAAAGTTAAAGTAATATCATACAACTATAGTAAAGTATAATTAGTAATATAGATAATATATAATAATATTTATAATTTGAATGTTGTTTGTTTGTATATGATAATGCTATAACACAATACCTAATAATGTTTATTTAGATACCAACCTAATGGTTTTTCAATTATTTATGTAATGTATATAATATATTATAATTTTTCAATCTTTAATAGATAATGACAGACATGTATATTTTATATAATATAATATTCAAATTCTAGACTTACTTTTTAGATTTGGCGGAAAAGTGAATTGGGGGAAAAGGGCAAGGTACACTTTTGGCGGAAAAGGGAATCGAACAATTTATGATTTGGCGGAAAAGTGAATTGGGGGAAAAGGGAAAGGTACACTTTTGGCGGAAACCGGCCATGCCCCCATATTTTATACGTTCAATTCAGTTTAAACAAATATCACGTTAAAATCAATCGACCTTTTTTCACCTATATCACACTAGATATAGGTATAAAATAGAATAATATTCCCACGAGACTCTTTTCCACCACACTGTGAATCCGATACTATTATGACCAAGACTTAATGTTTTTTCGTATACAATTATTTGTTGTTTACCTTTTGGTTACTATTCCTGTCATCTACCTCTAATCGTATACGGTTTTTATTTTCGAAAACAATATTATATTTATGTAAGAGTACCAATTTATATTCATGATAAGCCCCGTAGATATATTATGTGTAGTTGACTTAATCTGATAACAACGTGGGTTGTCGAGCTAAATGGGCTGAACTTTTACAACACGTAAGTATATTATATTAAATTATTATTTTCAAGCGATCAATAAAAATACAAAAATAACAACATAAAACAACACAAAATTATAATTATAATATACTAATAGGTATATCCTATACACGTAGAAATAACCGTAACTATTTTGACAACAACAGTGTTTGAATAGCTCACTGTACTCACTCTTCAGACTAGGATATAATAAGTATAATTATAAGTAGGTATAAAAAATGTGTTGAGAAATAGGGAAATAATTTTGCTTTATCTTTTGATGCACAATTCAGTGGTACTGTTTTCGGCTCACGTAACAACATTATTTAAGTGACTTAAATAATATTATGTTGATGATAAAAACGTATTTTACTTTTATTTTCAGTAGTTTTGAAATTATAATAAAACGTTCAACACGCTAATATGACATATTATAATATACTTTACAGTTTACTGTATGTGTATCCATATATAATTTATGCTTTATAACATGTTTGTAAATTTAACTTATAATTTGTTATCAATAAATATTATTATTATTATTATTATTATTATAAGTACAATTTGTTTTACTTTTGATATTAAAATATATGTGAAGAAATTTATACTACTACAACACTGATCACGAATTAATTATCTATTACGTACATAAAAGTATTTAGTAAGTATCGACTATTTTCAACTATAAAAAAGTATTGCAAAGCATATGAAATAAAAGAATAATACCTAAATAGAGCTAATGAGCTTTTTAGTCATTTTGATTGTCAGTAATGCCTATACGTGGTACAAAATAGGTTGAGGTTATCTCAAATTCTTACTATTTATTTTTGAATCTTGCATAGTTAGAAAATAATTGATTTTAGTTTTTCGGAAAGAGAACTTTTTTGCACGTCAATACTTATATTTTTCTCTCTTAAAAAATATTGCCTTAATTGTTTTATTTTATTTATTTACGTTAATATAAAATTAACATGACAATTTGAAGTTCACTAGATGGAAATAATTATCTGACATTCAAACATTAAGTTTTTTTTTAAAAATATTATTGAATATTTAATTATTTAGATAATAATAGTAGGTACAGTGAACCTCTCACTAACGAACACATCCGAAAAGCGGACGTTTTTTGGGAACCAACTATAAGCAATATACAAATTTAACCCTCTGCATAGTGGACACTTCCGAATAGTTGACAAAATTTCAGTGACCGAGTATAGTTTCACTATACTAAAGTAAATTGAAACCTCAAGAAATCAGAAGATAGTGAAACACAAAAATCTTTGATACTTTGATATATATTTTCAGTTAATTAAAACTCAGTAAATCCGCCGTTTTTAGTATAGTTTAGGCAACTTTTTAGTAACAGTTAATAGTAAACCTCTAAACTTCTTTGGATTTAAAAACCAATTATACTAAGTATTAAAATTTAAACACACTCGCTCATGTGACCCACTAGTTTCCTGTATCACTTTTTTCAATTAATACAAATGCTGTTCTGAATGAGTAAATAAAATTATATATTTTATAATATTAATATATATGATAGAGTTGATGTTAAAATTAGCTTACATTTCAGAAATAGCCAATAACAAGCATTGGTGGTGCTATAGTAATTAATCATCACTATGTTTATTTAACCATTCATTTTTATTAGAAATATTTTTTAATAAATATCATATGTCGTGTCAATTAAAATTTAGCAATGATATAAATATAAATTATAATTTACTATGTGGGATAATACATACACTACATCCATGGGTAACCATAACAGTGGATATTGGGGCATGACAGCCCCACCATGGGTGGTGTCGTTATCATTATTTTGTTATAATTCCGTTTTAATGTAATTATACTAATATCTAATAAATGGTTCAAGTCCGTGCATAAAATCTTTGTAAATTGTAATTAACTTCATTAATGACACATCCCTAAATAGTATTCTAGTTATATAATATGGAGCGTTCATCAATCAAATATAACCTTTATAATGTACGTAAAATATATCATATTATACGCAATTCAGTTTGATGATTTTGAATAAATAATATTGAATTTTTATTTAAAGGGGTACTATTGTAATCATCCTAAAAATGTAAAAGTATTTGTTTTATTGTTATCGATATTTTGAAAACGTTCACGTGCGTGTATTATAATTTTAGTTTAAAAACGGAACAAGGTTTTTTTTAGATTTTTCAATGATAATATTTATTTTTACGTATTTTTAAAAAGTATCATACAACGCCATAGTGGTTTAGAAATCGAACACATGTTATATACCTACTAAATTAAATTGGTGATTTTTTCTTAATTTTTCGTTAATTTTCTAGAAAATTACAAGAGAGTGATGATATAAATCGAGTTAAGTGTGCGCAAGGTAAACCGAGATTTGGAGAGAATTGTTTTACGGATTCAAAGATTTATCGTTTCTATCAAATTTAAAGACACCCCCACCTGGTCACCAGCTCGTTGAACCGCATTGTATAATTATAATTTAAAAAAAAAAAAAAAAAAAAAAAAAAAAATTGTGACCGTTGCAGTAGTTGTAATTATATACCATACTACCATTCCGACAATTTAACACGTAAATAATACAACAACGCAGACGAAAACGAAGGATGGCAATAATTATTATAATATATTATTGTCTTGATATTTTATATTATAATATATACAAACGAGTGAATAAAAAAATTTCACAGTCCAGTTTATGACTATATAGTACCTATATTATTATTACAAAAACGGTGTCTCTCACTTTGTAGTCCACCTGCAGTAGTGGTCGATCACAGTAATGCGACTTCGGACCATCGCCATCGTCGTCTTCTTCGCACGAACATATGTCGTATAATATACCACAGTCCCGTAAAAAAAAAAACCGATACTGATATCGTTTATTGTGCGTGTGCGCTAGGTAAGTACGATATTTTTTTACTACGGTGAATGATTGATAGATGATTAAAATTACGTTGTACGATGGTTTAGTATAAATTGTCGTACTTATGTACCTACATAATATACAGGTAAGCGAAAGTCGTGATTGCCGAGCCAAGTCTCGCGCGAAATGTGTGACGCGCGATAAGGATCGACACGGGCGCGTTACCTATTGTTATAATTTTTTATATTTTGTCGCGTCCGATTTTGAAACTTTTTTTGTTTTTAATTCCTATCAGACGCCGTGGTCGAGATCGCTTGATAATCCTGTCACGTTTCCGCGAGGAATTTCGATGACGATCATAGAACGGCGTGTGCACGTGTATTTTACAATATGTAGCTACCAATAAGTTACCCACAAAGCGATATTATTACAACATGCAGACGAGGTTGTTTATTTTTGAGACTCGATTTTCAGTCCGGCCGAGAACGACCGCGAGTGAATAAGACACAACGACTACGCAATGTAAATTTTTGTATATCTTTCGATATCGGTTAACGATAATATTTTATTCCCACGGCGCTTTTCCGTCCACATAGCACCCGGCGACGACGCGTGCGATTCCGACCGAGTCACGTTGACCACTGCCGCCTTCGCACTTTCGCAGCATTCGCCTCTCCGTAACTTCCCCGGCGGCCAAACGGCGCACTTGTTGAACGCCGCCTGCAATGTAGTAAGTTCGTCGCGAGCGCTTGTGTTACAATACTACTCGAGAATATATATTATTATTATTGTTATCATGACAAGACCACAACCTTGGTCAGTAGACAATTACCTAAAGCACACAGCCTTCCGAACAACGCACGCCGTTTGGGTTTCGTAGCTTACATAAAAATAAGTCAGATTTAGAGTAAATATTATCAACTCTAAGCTCGTCACCAAATCGGACATGTATAAAGTTATAGCAGTTCTCTCGATCTATCAAAATTACTATGGATAAAATATATGATTATTTTTACATTCACTATGGTACCTACTATTAATTCTACTCTACAAACGATAACACAGTAATGAATTATATCAAAACATTTCGACAAATTTGATGATAGACTTTAATAATATTCAAAAAAAATAAGATAAAAACAAAGCACCAGTGCAAAAGATATGAAAACAATATTGTCAGACAAATAGATGAGGTCATTAATTGTTTTGGTCCGTTGGACATCCTCTATTGGGAGGTTTCGCCGTGTTGTGGTCTTATCGAACGAAATGTCATAGCGGCGACAGCGTGTCCCTTCAAAGTTTCAGACGCACAAGTGCATTCGCCAAAAGTCATCCGATGACCTTTTGATGTTAGCTTATTAATATAATTACTATCATAACAACGATATCACGCATCCGCAGGTCGAGTTGTGTTTGTTTGTTTTATCAAAACAACGAAATGTTGGTTTATTTTACTTTATTCATATTATCGTATTTTAGAGGGTGGACTATGTACAATATAATAAAATAGTATACCTATATATAAGTACATTTGCATAAAATGCTTCTATAGCATAATACCTTGACGATATATTTTTGTGATCGTCTAAAACTGCATAGGAATCGTTTTCGAAACATAATATTATTATTATATGCCACCGTCAAAAAATCGATAAGCGCATTTATTTCCCCTGGGCGTAAAAACCTATGTGTATAATATTGAATATGCGCCCGACGACATTTAAAGTTTTGATTGTTATAATTATTATTAGTTTTCTACGTTGGAGCAAAAATACAAACACCCACCTTCATAATATATTATAAATATTATTATTACATAGGTAGCTTTATAAATTTCAAACATCGTAGCCAAATTTTAATTCATCCTCAAATATGCACAGTCTATAAAATATCTATCAGTTGACTCCATACATACATACATACATACATACATATGATAATTGAGTCGATGAATACTTAGGAGACGATGAAGTATAAGTTTTGATCTAAGTTACATGATTTATTTACAAGTAGCAGTATAGTGGGTTGAAACTTTTACATATAATATGTGTTATTATATTTTACCAAACATAATCGTACTTCAAAAATATTTAGGTGGATTCATTTTAAGCTATTTTCTTTATTTTAAACCGCAAACCTAGATACTCCGTTCTACGGAAGGTCGACATTGACTCAAAAATTAATAAAAATATATACTATTATAAGAACTATAATAGTATAATAATACGTCGTTTTCGACAAAAATAGAGTCAACTTAGTACTTACCGTTTAGTAAAATAAATTACTATAATAGCAATTAAAAATTCCAAATAATAATATAATAATATAAACCAGTTAGGAAAGCTCACTCTGCGAGCGTGCTAAATTTCCGATTCCTGAACTACGCAATATAAACTATAATTCCATATTATACAAATATATTCGTTAATCGTATCTATCAACAATAGTATACTGGTAACTCCCAGACGGACAGACACAACGTTGTACGGGGATATAATAAGTTCTAAAATTCTTAACTTATGTTTAGAAACCAAACACACCTAGTATAGTATGGCTAACAGACTGTCCACTCAGAATCGTTTTCCATTTACAATGATTTATCATTGAATTAAAATTTAACACATCCATTACAGCGACCTACTCAATGATGAGGTTCACTCAACAGTAAGCGTTATCACCCACTTTTAGATTCTGAGTAGATCGATAAATGTATTGATTTTGCAATCATGTATTACAAAATAACTAATTTTAACTTAGTTTCAATCAAATTAGAAAAAATATTAAAAAATGCGAGAAGGCGTTTCGCATATGATTATTATAATTATAAATCGTATGTAACATTCCGATTTTAGAGGTACAATCAGTTGGAAATTTAAAATGTGTTAAAACACAATATGACGTTATCGGGATTAAAAAAAAATGTCAAGTGTGCAAACGGCGAAAAATAAAAGCCGTTATAAAATGTATGTATGCACGTGGATGAAAATTCAAATATTATTAGTAGAAGGTTAGAATATTATAATATAATAATCATTCGATACTAATGGAACATTTTACACAGACTGTAAAATATAATTAAAAACGTATAACTATGTACACACAATAATGCCGACGGTTTGATGAAGTTGAAGCGAAACTGTGCAACAGACGTGCTGTCGAATCGTTTGTAAAAAATACTCGTGACAATAGGTACCTACTATATTATAACAATCGTGGCACTGTGACATAAAAATAATTAAAATACTGTCCTGAAAATGACATGGTGATATAAATGCATTAACAGCGAAAGAGATTTCCTCACACGGCGTTATAATAACGCGCCGGAAAACCGTTCGAACCGAAGCGTGGTCGGAAAGCCGATAAGCGCAGTGTACGGTTTGCGTGCAGACTCCTCATCGGCAAGTACACGTCTTTCACTATTAACACTAAACCAGTGATTTGAAATATGTTAATTATCGTCGAAAAAGTAATCATCGAGCAGAGCACCACCGGTTGTCGTTTGCGAATCGTCTGTGCCAAGATATCGTACATCGTTAGAACATCAGCGGCCGATCATCATATTTTGCGCATTGTCTGCAGTTTACTCGCGCCACAAAACGTCGTACTTTATATTTTTTTCACCGAACAATAGAAGGGGGTATGGGTAGACAACATTTTGAAATCACTTTCAATACTATAAATGCTGGTTGAAAATTCAATAACACTGTGATAATTCACATCTTATAAAATATATAACTTATATGCTGCAGTGTGATTTATCACCAAGCATGCTAACCCCATATTTTCCTTTGATAATAAATGTTTTAAATTCTGATTTTTAAATTTTTGAATATTATATTTACTCAAAAAAAGTTTTTTCGTACTCTTAAATTTTTTTTTACTTCCTAAAAGTGTCCAGCTGTGGCGATACAAACTTCTGTTTTATTTATTAAAAGCCCCCTTTTTTATTGTGCATTATTTAGTGAATATTTTTTTTTGAAAATTATGATGTACCTTATTCAAAATTCGAATCAGTAGTTTATTAGTTATATTTTTTATTTTAATTTATTATATTTTAAATGTGTCAACATATTACGTGTTATGTACTAAGGATAATATACCTAAAAATGGTTTTACAAAAATATAAAACTGACGTACCTACCTAATATTGGAACCTGGGTCAATTTTACAAATCATTAATGTTCAAAAATTAAAATAAATTACTAAAATGTTAAAATCACCATTGATTCCATATCTTATAAACCCATTACTATGGACATTTTCTTTTTTAACACAAAGTTAGTTAACTCAAAAACTACTAGTACGAATTTTTATTCTGATACGCGCATCAAATTGAAACAACTGGCTCTTTAGGGTAAACCTATCTTTTGCAGTACTGTTCTTAAATACGGTATGATGTATAATATTATGATAATTTGACGTAAGATAAACGGGCGATGCACAAACGGCGCATAACCCGAAAATAGAACGACGCCCAAAATTGCGTCTACTAGCAAAAAAGGTCGACACGAAGCGGGTAAGTTGATCACGCTCTGCTGTACATTAGGTGTCTATAGAGAGTCACTGTAATGGACGTGTTAAATTTGATTTGAATGATATAAAACCGTTTTATATGAAAAACGATCCTGAGCGAAGATGGTCTGTCAGCTTATAATATTCTAAGTGTTATGGATCAGCTGCCTAAATTTGACACTAACCACTCCACGTCCACACACACACTCATACATAGTGTCATAGCGTGAGCCACGTATTTCGAAGAACCATGTAAGTATTATTTAAAGCGTAAAAACCGTATTATTAATACCTACGCGATGTCGAATAGCCACTTTTTATCATATTATGTGTGCGCGAATTGCCACTTTTTATTATAATATATTGTGTGGTCTCGAATCGCCATAACTATTATTGTACCTTGCGTGGACAGAGGTGCCATATTTTACTCGATATTTTATTATTTCTTGTGTGCTATAATTGCCACTAGTGTTTTTTTTATACACTTTGAAGTGTGCGCTAATCGCGCCACTTGTTTATTGTAATATTGTGTATTACGTGTGTGTGTGTGTGTGTGTGTGTGTGTGTGTGTGTGTGTGTGTGTGTGTGTGTGTGTGTGTGTGTGTGAAATTATTAGCATTTTTGTAGAGCTCCACTATACCGTATATTAAATTCGCAAGTATTTTACCTGTTTCCGTGTTGCTGTGACTTATACGAATTATTATTATTATTTATTTTCAGGGCTCGGGACTTATAGCACTTAAACTCATTGAAATAAGCGCTTAAAAACATCGTTATAAGCACTCAAATAAGCGTTTAAAAAACGTATATAAAAATATTTATTTTTATTAATGTCAAAGTATTCGGACACCGGGACACATACGACGACGAAAGAAATACGGCAACGAAAGCGACACGACGCGACGCACATGAACGAGAATCGACTACTAAACTCTGAAAGTCTGAAATCAAAACTGAAAACATTATTTTGTAGTTATCATGTGTCAACCACGACGGTCAAATATTATTATTTACCAAGAAATTAGTGATAAACTGATTAACATGAACTCAATTATATTAATTTTTTCCCCGAATTACAATTCTATTTTGAGCATTTGAATATTTTTGTAAGCCCCATGACAATGCCGCGGACGGGGACGGACTACATGACAATGTAGATGAGTTAAGAATTATTTTGAATTTTAATTCCACGAAAAACAACTTCGCCGAAAATACCGCCAACTCTAGTTCAACAACACCCTGTTCCTGCTACGGTTAAATCATAGAGTAATACTCTATGATGGGTTAAATATGTGAGAATAATCATATGTAATTATTATATTATTCATTTATAACTATTATAGGTAAAATGTAAGTATAGGGTTGTTTTTATTTTGTTTCTCTTAGATATCAATACCAACATAATATGGATTCAATATCTTCTGTGGCCCTAAAATTCATTAACAACGTTGAATAATATGTCACAAGTAATCTTACAAAAATTCCAAATAACCCAAATTAACTCATAAATTATTTGTATTTATACTTACGTGTTGTGAGTTTTGGTGGTATTGCCATATATAGATAATACTTTTTATAATATTTAGTACTCAAAAGTTTTTTACTATTGTAAGACGGTATAGGCCTAATTGTTTTATTATTATTATTTTTTATGTAATTTAGATTTAATTTTGTATTATTTTTATTAATTATACATTTTGTTCCTGTAGCTAACATTGAAATAACTACTATATACTGTTATAAGTTGCTATAAATGTTTATTTTCATAAAGGCAAGAACTATCCTGTGATCAACCATTTATGTCTGTCGAGTAGTAAATTATTTACGATGAAATTACGGGACACCTGATCTTACACTAAGTATATAAAGACGGTGCCAGTACAGAGAAACGTTTCCCACACACTGACATGCAACTATAATAAAATATTATGCAAATTGTAATATAATATCGTTGAAACGATTTCACGTAATGTGTTCAGAACATTGTCGTGGTGAGAGTTATGTTGTTGGCTGATTTCAATAAAAAATTTTTTCAACATTTTGTTCAGCATATTAATCGGCCATTGAAGCTGTGAAGACGCTGATCAAATGAGCGCCTATATATAATATGTTTAATAATGAAGCACCAATTATCATAACATATACTTGCCAGGTTAATTTAATACATTTTCGGATTTTCCCTAAGGTATACTAAAAAATAAGCACCTGAACATAGAACATGCGGTGGACTTAAAACATTGACAACTATAATAATGATCGATATATCAATACTCTCGCACTTTTCATGTGATTTTTATTAATTTTGTGTAAATTAAAATACCCGATCTACCTCTTACAGTCTTAGGTAGGCTCTTATTATTTTGTACTCTTATTGTTTCCAACTTTGAATATTCACCATTTTGCCCACAGAATATTATGATTTAGAAAACTTTGAAACAACAATCAATCAAAAAATACTTTAATAACAAACGAACAATAACATGTAGGTACGGATATAAAATTCTTAGAAATATAAATTTAACTGTAAGCAACCGTTGCAAAATAAATTACGGCTCGTCACTCAAAAAGTCAAAACTGAAAATTACTCTGTGAACGTGAAAATATATCAACGAAAATTGGCTATTTCTTATGAAAAAATAAAAAGGAACAAAATTAGTATAGTTTATCGTATTTTATAGGAGCTTATGAGAATGACGCTTACCTTATTTTATTTATATTTACTGTAATAAGAATATTTCTATGTAGTATTATTATTATCATGATAAATTATTGATCTAAGTTAAATATTGAACCTTTGGTATACCCACTACCTAGCATACTTACGTGTGGTGCTTTTTTCCCTAAATTCGGCTATAGTTAAAATAAATCTTATAATAGTCGCAAATATGTTTCATTTTTTGAAAGGTTTAGTCGAATACTGATTATTTATGATTACGATATTGTTTATTTTATATTAAAAATTGTTTGGTTTATTTTATATCACTTATCCCTGGTAATAAACTTCATAAAGGTACGACGAATTTATGAATGATAACGAATTCAAGAACATCGTAATATAGTTTAAACGGTCTAAAAAATTTAGGATGTCATGTTACATTTCAAAATTAAAAATATCACCAAAAACATATTTTTATCTTTTAGGGTTTAAAACTTTTTTTTTTTTTTTTAGAAAAACTTACAATCTGTAATTCAAGCACAATAAGTAAGTAGGATAAAGTACATAATAATAATAAAGTGTTTTAAACTTAAATAATAATGTGTACGGAATATATAACATTATTATTCGTCTATTTACTATTAATGATATTTATATTGCGATTAATATTGCTGTTTAAGAAGATGCTACCCATCCGTAAATTATAGTGTTAAAACAGAGTTTGCACGAATGAATTCTGCATAATCTGTAGTAATAATAAAATAGCTATATTTTTATAGAAGGGAATAATATTAACCATGATTAGCGTGCCAATTTTTTGCTATAATATTTATATTCTGTTCGGAGCGATAAATGTATAAATCTCAATTTTTCCTTAATTTTTTTGTCTTGACGCTTTTAAAAACTATTAGGAATTTTTCTCTTTTGCCGCTTCCCCTCCCCCAAGTACCAACTAGATTCACTTTCCTATAACAAAAGATGCTGTTGAAGAAAATCGATATGTTTTTAGTAGTTGTTCTCTTCTATAACTGTGAATTTTTTGTGATTTTACAACGATTCCAAGACATTTTGGTATTATTAACACTTAAGCTACTGTATCAGGCAATAAAACAAAATTTAAAAATATTTTACCGCAAAGAAATTATTCGAAAAATTGTCTACGATAATGATGAAGGCAGACCATGCTCAATAAATCTTTTACAATCTATGCGCATATTATGTGAAAAAGCATGGCGTAAAGTACAACCAAATAAAATTGTCAATTGAATAGTGTGTGTGTGATGGTGATATATGTTTGGAAAACAATGATGGTGGATATGATTGGCAAATTTTAACAGATTAACCTTAAAATCGATCAACAAGCTACATTTTAACCATATGCTACAATCGATGATAATATTGTAGTCAGTGGACTGTTAACTGATAACAAAATCATGGGTATAAATAATAAATATATCAAATAGTGATTACGAAAATAATGAAAATTATGAATCTGAAAGAACTTTAATTATTATCACGGGAACCAAGCAATGTCATCATTACAAATTGTTAGGAAATTTGTTGAATCTGTCGAAAGTGTGGATACTTCTATACTCGAAACCATAGGCAAGTTAGAAGATTTTGTCAATAAACAGCTGAAAAACAAAAAATTGATAAAAAATTATTTTTCTACCGTATCTAATAAATAATACATATATACATAATACCATTTATCTATTTTAGTTTTTGTATAACAGTTACGTACATATATTTATCATACAATTTTAAAATTATATTTCATTACATAACTTGAAGTTTTGATTTAGTTTTGATAAATTAGAGTTAAGTATCTCGAATAATACATATCACGAAATTAATTTTTATTCCCCTTCAACTTCGAGTTATCGCAATACTATTATTGGAATATATAATATATTATGGTAAATGGTTGCCCTATTATATTTGGTGATCAGTATAATGATACAAACTAAATATTCTGTACACCAAAAACAGCTTGAGCACGTCTTGTTCCAAATAGTATAGCCAAAGCCCAAAGATAATTTATAATATCTTTATTTTGTAAATAATCTACCTAAATAATATAACACACTTAAAAAAAACTAAGCTTAAATTAATAAAATGCATTATCAAAATATTATATTGTACCTTAATAATTATAGGTATCGTTATATTATTTTAGTATGGTACAAAAAAAAGATGTAGTGATGTAGCTATATTGCCGATCCAATGCGCCGGGTTACAGTTTTTTTAAATGAAAAAATAATATAAGAGTTGAAAATTGCATTATTTTATCAATTAATTATTTACTTTTAAAGTTGTGTACTGATTGCTATTGTTTATTGAAATTTTGTAAATAATAGTTTAGTTTCCTTTGCGAACTCGTTTTTGCTAGTTAATTATCTAATATATTGTATAAGTACAATTAATATTTACGATCTACATTGCTGCGATTACTGCAGCATTGTCTCTTTATAGTAGATATTCTGTCTACAAGATATATAATTTTTATAATCATACTCGCACTATTTTATGAACTTTTAACTTGGATTTCACAAGACTATGTGTCCGGGGTACGCATTATAATAGTACATAATTACATAAATACAATAAACGATGCGATAGTCATCACTCTTCAATAATGATATTCCATATTTTATAAACTTATAATTCTATAAAACGCATTATACGACTATTTTTAATTTTATCAAGTTTTAACTTAAATATTACAAATGTATACGCCTACTATCTGCACGTTATAGTTTGTAAAATAAATTCTGAAAAAACACCAGTTTAACGGCCATAGAAGCGAATGAATAACTGTGCGTCACTACAAGAAATCTGTGAAAAACAAAAGTCACATAATAGGTGTATTACTTTTATGCACCGCTCTCAGTTCATAACCCACGGTCAATGGTTTTCATCGGACCGGATGCAGTAGCATAGCTTGAGATCAACCAAGGGGAGACTATTTCAATACTATATTATTTTATTATATTAATATGTCAGAAATATAATATGTTCAAAACTCGTTGCGCTAGAATATCACCATTTAATATATGTCATATAGAATATAGTCGTGATTGAAACATCACCAAAAAAAAATCCAAGGGGGGGGGGGCAGCCATACCCTTTGCAGCTACGCCATTGACTATATATGATATGGCTCGCAAATAATAAATATACCTTATCCATTTCAAATACTATACATATTATAATACGTTCAAAACTCGTTACGCTGGAATATCACCGCACGGCTCCTAACCTAACCAGGCTAAACATGTACTTAGTGTAGGTAATGCCAAGGTATATGTATATTTTGATAACTAATAAGTGTTAAATGCTATACAATACCTACACTGCGTAGATATAGGTACTCTAAATTAATGTAGGTGTATATTTGATGATTAACTTTACAGGAAAGTAAGAAATTCAATAAATTCCAAAACTAAGTTCAGCTATACATATTATACAACTCATGTATAATATATAACAAGAGTTCTCCGAAACTTAAGATGTCTAAAATATATACACTGTAAAAAAAAATAAGCTATTTATCTTTATTTTATATGTATTACAATCCATATTTCATACCCCATAGGTTAGGTTTTGGATATTATAGTAAATTTAAAAAAAAAACTTTTATCTACAAATATTTGTATAACGGCTAGTTAAATATATTCTCTATAATTTTCCTTTCAATCTTCCCGATTGGAAGTCAAATGGAATGCTCTCGTGGAAATATGAGATGACTATAATGTAGAAGCAGTAGTAGTCCTACGTGTAAGATTAGGGACAGTTATGACTAAAGTTCATAAACTCGAGTAAAAATTATAGATAACAATAAAAAGCTATTGGAAAAATATTTTTAAAAGTGAATCGTTGATACACGCTGGTTCACATATTATACAACATAGTTGGTCTATAACTGTTAAGAATTTATGTTGGCATTTAAAAATACTCCAACACCATAAAAAAGGTTCAAGCTAATATATTTGTTAGGTCGTCGTCTAGTATTTGGGCTAGTTTGAAACTTTAAAGTGATCCAGTATACAAAATAAACAGTGTTTTAATCCGTTTTCTAAATCCTTATTAAATAAGACATTTAGAAATAGCAAGCAATATGTTATATTTAAATACTGTTTTCCAATTTATTATTATATTAAATAATGATAATTGGTATATGAATACGAGTATATTACATACCATACCTTATGTCCTTAACCTAAACAGTGATGAAGCCAGGGAGATTTTGGTCTTTGGGTGTACCCCTCTCCATTGATATTAGTTTAATATACAGTTTGTATTGTATAAATTCACTATAACGGATCAGTACCATTGATGTGTTATGTATGAATTATATGTATTTATACACTAATCGACTATAATCACACATCGAAATATTTTACAAAAATTAATTGTAGATTGTTTTTATTTTTCCTTATTATTTCTAGTTTTATTTATATGTGTTTATTTTTATATATTTTACAATCCAACATAAATTTTTTTTTCTCATTCTTAAATGTTAACAATTTTTTAACGCATTTGCTTGCGTACAAATTCTGCAGGCGGTTTCAGACGATAACGAAAGCGACATCTGCCATGGTAGTTGTTTTCAACTCTTCAACGCAAACATTGGCAACAACCTTCGCGCATTTTCGTCGTCAGTTTGCGCTGCCGTCTAAGATTTTAATTTTTGTTAAATTATTATATTTGTAGACGACAAACGCAGTTATTATCTATTCAATTTTCTTTTACTTCTTGTCTATACTGTTTTTACTGAAAACTGAAATCAGAATACACAAAGTGTCACTTTTTCATTATATGATGAATATCGTAGGTATAGTTAATAAATTATAATATTTATAAGTGAACCTTTATATTCGTATGTGTTTTTTTTTTCAAAATAAAATCCATGTACCAGAAATATTGATAGTTGCTGTTAATAGCTAATAAGAAATAAAAATGAAATTATATTTTATTTTAATGTTAATTACCTATAATTTTTAAATATCGATTAAAAAAAATAGGCCACAATACCTATAACACGGACGGCCTGGAAAGAGATGGATGGATACAGTAGATCTTAAGAAAATAGGAGTACGAGAGTGGAGAACATTATTACATAACAGGAAAGAATGGAGGCAGATCGTGATGGCGGCAAAAACTCTTAAAGAATAATATAAATGCCAGAAATAGAAGAATAATCACTGAGTAATTTTTCCACCGTATATGAACTAACATAGTAACATACACACCTTTCTTCATAATTTTTATATTCGTGTAGGAATTAACACAAACAAAATTAAATGTACTTTGGATTATATCGAGACTCGTTCAATTGTATATCGTTCACCATACATTCGTCAATTAACTGGCCGGAAAGTAGCATAAATAACAACATATAAACTTAGATTTTCATGATTAAAGTAATACCCAATTAATAATAACATACCTAGGTGCCTAAAAATGGTTTCCTATTGAAACTAGAGAATACCAAGTAGACAACAGTTAATACTTTAGTCAAATAAGGTAAATTAATGAAGATGGGAATGGCCTTAAATTTAAATAAAATTAACACCTAGTACATTAGTGTTTAAATAGAAATCAGGGGAACGGAACCTAGGTTATGCCGTAGTATTGAAACATTTTTATATACCAAGCAACACACCATTAATTGTTAGTTTATAACAGTATAAGGATAACCGTGATTTAATCTAGACTAATAAAGAAGACACTGTGGTAAATAGTTTGTTCTATAAACTATATTACGCTATCCAGGTAAACAAAACTATGTAAATGGTCAATAAAATGCGTAGTTCTATGTGTGGTACTTATGTAGTTCTAAATGTTTTTTTTAACAAAAATAGTTTTGCACGAATCAAAAATGCAAAAGCAAAGTGTCTTGGAATTGTTGTAAAATCGTAAAATAGTCAGTTTATAGAGAACTTTAAATTTTCGATAAATCATCTACATAAATAAATCCAATCTCCTCTATGTATTTATAAAAAATGTTATTTTATTACAGCTACTACAGCATTCAATATTCATTCACATAAACCAATAAAACCATGTTTTCACACTACAAATTATAGGTAGGTATTGTCCTCTTAGTTAAGTACAATAAATAGGAATTTTAAATATATCGTTTTATATTTTTTTTATGTTATGTTTAAATAACTAAGTTTAATTTATTAACCAGTTGTATAAGTATAGTTAATGTATAGGTCATAGTACAGTTATAAAAAATTAAATGTACAAAATAATATTCACATTTAAAAAAAAATAACTCATAAGTGTTCATCTATTAAATTTATATGTACAGGTGGATGTTCAATAGAGATATACATAACATACAATTATATATTAATGTTTGATTATTTGTTAACAAATGGATAAGGATTGACTATGTTTATATTATGCTGAAAATTACAATACACATACTATATACACCATGTATACTAATTTTATTCCATACTGAATAACAATTTTATAAAAGAAAAATACAATTCAAAAATTAAAATTATAATAGATTATGAATACTCTACAATTTTTAAACTTACATAATGTAAAAACATTGTTACAGTTGTGATTAAACAGATGGTGATTATTAGGTTGATGATCAATCAATCTTGACAGTAGTGTAAATTTTGCGCACAAAAGCATGAGCACCAATGTAACCTACAGTACCACACATGATTCCTAAAGCAATGCTGAATAATGCCATGTAACCAAAATAGAATGCAGTTTGAAAAAGTCCATACATTCTGAAACATTGAATACAAGTGTTATGAAGGTTTATTTATATTAAAATAAAACCACAGTAAGGAAATTAATAGTCTTCATATCTACACACTACAGAAGGTTAATTAAAAACCACTTTTTGTACATCACTGATTATGATAATAGGTTAAAATTAATATACCATAACTTATTTTAAACATTATGAAAAAAATTCAGAAGTAATACCAGAAACTTTATTTTTATATTTTGTTTTTAAGAAAGTTAATTATTTTAATTTATATTTAAAAAAAAATACAAAAATGAACCCCTAAAGTTTTGATATAATTAGTTCAAAGTTAACTGAAGTAGATAATAATGCAACCAAAAGCATATTTTAAATAAATTAAATACAATTTTAAAAATGAGTAGTGTAATAAGAGACATTTTATGTCTTAAGCCCACTGAAAACAATGTTTTTTTTTAAAAAACAATAAATTACGTTTTTGTTAAAAAAAATTAACCTATACATCATATAAAAAGTGAGCATTCAGATTTTAACTTTTTACTTTGTTAGTTTTATGGTATAACTCAAAACATTGTAGCTTATCTTGAATATATATTGTAAGGTTTTAAGTAAGAATGTGCTTACAAATAAATGATAACTTACTTTGTCTTAAACATAAAGTAATAAAATGAATACAGATATACATAAAATGCAGTTGATGCTGCTGCTGCAAAACTTGTCCATTGCCTGCAATAAGAATAAACAATTTTTAACTGTGATCAAAAGAATAATTAGTAATACAAACTTACCATCTATAATCTTCAGCATTAAGTAGAAAATAAGTACATACAATTGTGACACAAACAGTTACCACCATAAGTATCAAAACAACTAGCAGCATAAATCCATAAACATAATATATTTTGTATGCCCAAAATGAAGTAAATATAAAATACCTATAATTAGATATTCAAAATGTAGTTTAATATCATATTAATAAATATGAATACAATTATTATTTATTTTAACATACATTTCAATAAATATTGATCCAAAAGGCAGTATTCCACCAAGCATTGTGATTATTAAAGGTTCCATAAACCATTTTTTCTCTGGTATAGGTCTTGGTACAGCATTAACTCTGCAAGGGTAGTCTGGTTGCCCAGACAAATTTCGACCCAGCAAAGTTCCAACCAATGTAAGAGGTAATATCACAAAAACGCATATGCAAGCTACTGCGACCTAAAAATCATTTTCATTACCAAACAAATTCAAAATATGTAATAATCATTACTGACCATTGAACCAAATGGAATGGCACGAGATGCATGATAATAGATTGCAATAAAATTAATAAGGAATGCCATGCCACAAACAAGTGAAGGTAATAAAAATGCAGATAACAACATCTGTCTGATCCATATACGTCCACCCATCTTAGCATATAAGGCTCCACCAAAATAACCATTAACAGGGGAAGTTACAGCATACACAAATATTGATGTTCCCAATAATGATCCTCGTCTAATCAACAAAAATCAATAATTTAAAAATTAAAAACAAAATGTATAAGAGAATGTTATGTTTTTACTCTGTATATAAATCTCCAATTATTGTAAATGTTATAACTACGAGAGTGACTAGAGTGATGTGGTGACCACATCCAATAATGGCAGAGAAAAGCATAGGATAAGATGCTGGACGGAAAACATCGCCATGAACTTGCTTCCATCCATATTCGTCACCCAAATCCTTGTCCTATTATTTAAAATGTTAAAATATGTAAGATAAATAAAAATATATTATAAAATACCATAGCATCAACTTCTTCGTCTTGACTGTAACGAGCATAATCTTTTCGCACAGTTCGCAATAAAATCATAGATACTAATCCAACTAAAAATATAACCATCATAAAACTGTTGAAAATACTAAACCAATGTATCTGAAATAAAGTATGCGTCAAATTAATTAATTTGTAACAAATAATTTGTAGGTACATAACTGTCGTTATTATTGACTTATTGACTTACTCTGTGTTGGAAGAATTTAGGATCCAAATATTTATTAAAACGATCTTTATAAATAATAGGAGATGATTTCCAATTCATTTCATATGTAAATTCAATGTTAGTATTTACTTTAAGTTCAACTTTAGTCTCTGATGTCAAATTTACATCAACAATATGTTGATCATTATACCCAATATCAAATTTTTTGTGTGTCCATATATAATATTTGTTATTAGTTTCATCTAATTCCCCAACAATCCCTAAGTTCCAAACACATACATTTAATAGAATCAAAATAACAGTAGAAGTTTATATAAATATTATTTACCCCAAATTGGAAGATCATCAATATACATTTGATACCAGTAGTGATTTCGTACGGCATATATAAATGCTTTTAATTTGTCATCATCCAGGTTTACTTGACAGAATGGTACTTTAGATATGTCCTCTAATTAAATGACAAGAATGAATATACTTTTGGGAACTATTGGATTTAAAAAATATCAGTACTTACCTTTAAAATGCATTTCCAGTCCACTGTGTATAAGCTCAACACCCTGTAAAGCTTCACCAAGTGTTTCATGGTAATGACTAATTGAATCTTTAGGACCCGCACAAAATGGCAAACTAAAGTAAGTATATGTTTCTTGTCGATTATGATATGGACCGACTGTGTTCATCCACAATACCACCTCTTCATTACCTTTATACTGAAACATAATATTATAAAGTTAATTACCTAAATTATAAACTTATCAATCTTTAATTTAGGTACCAATTATTAATTGACCTATTTTTAAGATATGTTTATTCTATTTAAAATGTTGTTGTTTCAGACAATGAGGAATTATTCCAAAAAACGTGATTAAACATCATCAATTAATTGAAACATTTCATTGCACTCTCATAAAAATCGACTCATAGTCAGCCACATCACCAAATCACTAGGTGTATCCAGCCACCACATCAATACACAATACACACAATATACAACAAAAGTAACCCAACACTGAATTACAGAAATAACGAGAGGCTGTCATAAATAATACAATTATTCGTACCAAATGATTGTGTTCGTCACCATTAACGAGACACGTCAAGTGTATGACCAAAAACGAGACGAAAACTTTGAGATAATCCATCGCAAACCGTTTGGTGTTCATCTCAGTGGATCATCATTGTTACACCTTAAATCAATGAGTTCATAATGTTGTACTTCATGTATATTAAAAAAAACGAATATTGTTAAACTTGTTACATTAGCCAATCAAAATACAAAAAAACTACTCTGCGTTTCGGAATTTGGAACGTCAATATTTTTGTTAACGTTCAGATTATTTAATATTTAATTTTTTTTATCTCGATCCCCGACCGACTGAATGTTATTAATGATATTACGTCTTCGTTGAACATGATGATAGTAACGTGAACTGTGATTCGTCTTTCAACTCTGGAAAATAAAATTCACTGAAGCTAAAAAAAAAAAAACGGCTCAAAGAGTCTTTGTTGCAATGTCCCTACCGCGGTTGCGGTTAGTTCCGACTGGCAACGCGCGTTTTTCGAGTGTACTAATAATAATTAGTACCTATAACCTACTTAGTCGGTTACTAGATACTAATTGGTAATTATTGTACTAATTATTAGTACTTAATAATGTATTATTGTTATCTACTTGTTAGAGCGCTAGACGACAGCCTGCTGCCGCTAACCCGCTGGGCAGAGTATACTATAAATGATAATATAATAGGTATGAGTATTATTGTTTATATATAAAATTAAAGCACATTTTCCTAATAATTCTTATTCATAACTTCTAAATACCTTTTAGAATGTAGAATAATATATATTACGATATATTATGTTTCACATTTTAAAACAATATACTCGAGTATACTGAATAATTATACCTTAATAAATAATAATACTATTAATACTATAATATGCCACATTATATGGATTATGAAATATTGAGGAATCATATTATAGATATGTTTTTAGGTATGTACGTAATGTGCAGTGGGGAAATATCTAGATGCAACATTTTGTTAGGAATATAACTAAATTGTTTGTTTTTTATTGTTGAATTGCGTTTTAAGTTTTTATGGCAATAAACAAAGCTTTACGAAAATCGGCTTCGTTAAAATCGGTTGGGAAAAATAGTTCAGTCCAGCCCAAAACCATATGGCATATGGTAAAAATAGAAGTATTCACTATACAATCTGGACCCTATATAGTCAGTAATCTTCATATTACCACAAGGCACAGATTATATTATATAATTTGTTTATTTTATTACAGTGAAATATCTCCCAAAAAAGGGAAACTTTAAATTTAATTCTAATACAATTAATATTTATTTGATTCATCGTTTTTGACTATTTTAGCGAAATGTTTTTTTCCACGAAAAAGGCTTATCGTTGACAACAATGCAATGATATATTATGGTAGGTATACTTAATAATACCATTGATTTGATTATAATATTTATTATTCTCAGTATTAATATTATCGTGAACCATCTTAATTCCTGGTATAATTATAGCCATATATAGGTATCTCTATTTTGTATTGGTTAAAATTGTTATTCTGGGAAAAAAAAACACTATAATATAATATAACGATCGACATTCGACGAAGTTTTGTCAACCGTGAGCTGACAGTCGACAATCTGTCAATAGGTAGCCATGGTACCTATTAGATTACTGAGCAGCTAGTGTACGGTGACTTAGGATAAGTTGTTGGTAGAAATTAAAAAATGTTAAGTTGAGCATAAATACGCAATCATTTTATATAAGCGTTAAAATGTTGACAAAATTCATCAAAATCATAAAAATTTGCAAACTATTTTGAGTTAAAAATTTATGAAAAATGTTCTATTTCTATCTTTCCTACATTTAACAAAAGTTTACTGGAAAGTCAATTAAATTTTTTACGAATGTTTGAAGTTAGACATTAGATATTCACCCGTAAATTCACAAATTCTTATGCAACGATTTTCTTATTCTGTTATTTAAAAGCAATTAACTGGAAATATGTACTTGACATTTTATTTTTTATCGAATGTTTGTTTTATCGTTTTCTATAAATATCAACAAAGTTTTATACAATTTTCCTTATAAGTTGTTATAACAGCAGCTGATAAATATTAAAGATCCATAAACAATGATTTTGTTTAAAATCATGTATTTAAATTTCAGATTTTGACAAAATGTATAAAAAACTAAAACATTTTCAAATTATTTTGTAGTTAAAAAAATGATAAAATGTTCAATTTTTATAGCTAAGAATTTAAAATTTAAGACGGGTACTCATAAATTGTTTGTACTGTAACCAATATAATATTATAAATTATAGACACAGTTATTTTATTCATATTTTTACGAAATTATATATTAAAACAAAGGATAACGTTTTTAGTTATTTAGTTATAATTTAAAAATATCATTTTTGGGTACTTGAAACTTTTCGTAAGACGGGGTGAATAGAAACAAAATCGGGAAATTTATCAACGTATCCCCGACTGATTATTCGTGTTGTCAATATGAAACCTTCCTTAGATTTGGTGAACTCTAAACGCTCCGTTGATTTCTACCGCGATACGGCCGTAGGACGATACGGCTAAACTTTGAAAAACAACTACTGATAATTATCTATTATACTAATAAATTATCACGAAATTCAACGTTTCTTGTTATCATGTAAATATTATTAAAATTAAGAAATAATCCGAGAATAAACACACTAGCCATGGGTTTAATAGTTAAACTTGGACAAAAATGTCATAAAATACTTTTAAAAAGTACCTATTTGGAAGAAACACTCGAAATCTTATAAAAAAATTAAATTGTATTCCGAATAACGTATTTAAAATGCTAAAAAAATTGTCCAAATACTTTTTATTTTATATAGGTATTAAAAAAAAATATACTTATACAATTTTAAATTATAATTTATACCTAATATTAAAATATATTATGTTTGTATAAATAACTGTTTTAATTTGTGATTTATACAGAATCACCATAAATATTAATTAATAAATTATAATATGATATATTAAAATAAAATATTGCATTTTAATAATATTTCCATAAACTTGCACATTGTTAAAAACAAAATTACAAATTACCATCCAGTTTTCTGAAAATTATGACTTAGCCCCCCAGGCCCAACCCAGTCACTGAAGCCACACCTGTCTGGACATCTTTTAATAATACTAGTTATTAGTTAAGTTAAATATGAGTAGAGATAAAAACGTTTGTCTGTGGTATAATTTATTGCAACAAAGTAAATAAAGTATACAAGTAAAAATATAATAAGGAAAATAGTCACGACACCCGCTAGATGGCGCTGTCTGATTTATTTTTTCTCGTAATTACTTATTAATTATATTTTGTATTCGATTATTTTTCTCGGTAATCTATCCACGTTCTATCGCGCCATCGCAGTAAAATTTTAATTTCCAAATCAAAATCAATGCTGTGAGTTTGAATTAAGCAGACATAATGTCTATAATTTAATTTTTATTATAATGTTCATGTCCAAATATTATATTTAATTTTTTTGCCTTTTGTTTTTTGTTGTATAAATATGGTGCATGCCAACTTGTTATTTAAAGCGGTGCACCTCCCGTTTACGAAACTTGGATTATGGTGCGGCGGTGTCGTGGTCTGTGGATGACGCGGTCTTAAACGTGAAAGGGTCATAAAGGGGCCCCTACCCCATCAATCTTATCGTGTCAATAATATTGTCATTCATCAATATAATAATATATCAAAATGTTTTTTGGTATCGTATTCAATATAATATCGAATACGCGCCTTCGACACCCGTACACCGGTTAACGATAGGTACTATATTCAATATTGATACAATAAAATTGATTATCGATCGTGTATCGGGCCCGCGGACCGAGATATATCTTAGTCCGTCATTGGGCCCTTTATCGTCTAAAAGACTTTTTGGATCTGAACCCTGATACCGAAGAGCGAATACGTCACAGACTTCCATTATATAGAAGCCTGTGGAATACGTCGAGACTGAATTGGATATCGTAGTCGCAAATAATTACCCGCAACGCTGGATAGTCGTGGATAATGGTTATTAAATCTGGTGGATAATATTATTATCACTTATCACGTTGATACCCAGAGTTTCCAAGGAGGTTTATAAACGGTAATATACCACGGTCTCGGTTTCTCCTACTTCTCGTTTTCCGTCGTACAATCATAATGGTGCGGGCGGGGGAAGAGTGGACGACGCCGAGCACGGCGCACAGGCGCACAGCACAAACAAGACGTAACAACAACACACTCACACATACATAGTGCATACACCACGAGACATCCACACGGGAACGACGGCGTGTGAAATACCATCGGCGATCGGCTGATGTTTAATTTTTGCGACAACTGGCATTGTCAAGCGTTAATATATAGTAATTAATACCGAGTGCTGTTCGTGCATTTCTGTTCACACATTTCGTCGGACGAATCGATGCGATCACGACCCGTTAGCCGTATACGACGAAGAAGGTAAATATCTTTGATTATAATATTATACTCTATAGCTGCCTACCATGTGCAGTAATAAAGTGCAACTTGTAATAATGTCATGACATAATAACGGTAATGACGTTACTCGTGGGCCGCGGGAATTTCTATTCAATACCCATGATAATAATATAACGTAGTCTCGAACCAAGAAGAGCGTACAACTCGCTCGTAGCGTACTTGTCTATAATATGCCCTCGGCGCCGGGCGAATGAGGACAACGAACTAACTAATTCGACACCCTCGTCCGTAGCGCCCGTGGAGGGTTGTGGAAATGGCAACAATATCGTCGAAACCGTTGGTCAGCGCTGCCATAGGTGAATAAATGTATCGCTGGCGCCGGCGGTTAGTGAGTCTTCCCGCTGAAGGTGACTGGCCCTTTGTCGTCATTACGTTTTTCCCGGCAAAAGTGCGACGGGATGACTCACGCTCGCGTGCCCGTTACCTGTGAATCACCGACACCTGTGTCCTGTCGTGACCACCGACACTTATCATACCATCAGTACAGTTACGTCCGTCCCGTAGTCGAGTTACGTGTGTTTCGCCAATTTTATTATTGTTTCCGCAACATCTTTGCCCCTATTATTGTTTGACATATTCACGCCATGGCAGTTTTCAGATCGTAAGTTTTTGTTATTTTCGAAAAATAATTTTTGTTTGATTCTTATCCATTAGGAGGACGTTAGAAGGACATTTGTCGTTTGAGTCTTACAAGTGCGTAACATATCAAATTGTACGCTCAGCAGAACACGCATAGCTCCTTTAGTTTAAAATTTAGAGTGAATTTACCTGTTATATAATTATTATCTAGGCAATCTCATCGGTTTTTATTATATTTTAATTTTTAGATTATCAATTGTTTGTACATCTTAAAATACTCGCTTTAAAATTAAAGAATAATTAAAAGGCAATGGGATTTCCTAAATAATAATCTCACCTAAATTTTATAAGAGGTCAATTCACTATAATTTTTACACTAGAGCTACACGTGTTCTGCTGAGCGTGCAACTTGCTATTTTACTCAATTGTAAGACGGAGACAACATATGTCAGTGTAACATCCTCTTAACCCGTTCTCCGATGAGGGTTGTTGATGCTGCTCAATACAGTTTTAAATAACTACCTGTTAATAATTTGTAGACAATCTAATTCAATCTCTTACAAAATCGTTTAAGCAGCGTAGTAACAATATAGCACACCAGTTAAACAGATAATTATTCATAGGTATGTATGTCAGTCTAATCTTTGGTTCTGTGTAGTATTTATTACACTCCCGAATTCTTTTGAATAGCCATGTGTTAACTGTTTATGTCAATATACCTAAACTTAGATGATGGGTTTTATAGTATGGTAATCAAACAAGGCTACAGGCCTAGTACACTTGTGTTAATACTATCCACATAATATCATACTTTTACTGATAGAAGTAATATTTTATATTTCCTCATAATTTTATTTAAATAAGACGTAATTAATGTCAAATTTAATCTCTGGTTTTCTAATTAATTAAGTAATATATAAGGTATTGTCTTTATAACTTTGGAGTCTTTTCATTAGACACATATGGCAGTGATAAACAATTCTATCTCTGTCCTACCACTCTTATGTCTACCCTATTCTTACTACAAAATAAAATACTATCATTTAAATGGTACATGCATGATTAACATTTAACAGTAATGTGTCAATAACCCTTTCTTTTCACTATACAAAATTATATGATACTCTTTCTTCATGTATCTAGGTATTTAATATAGAATATGAAGTCATTTTATATGAATAAACATCATAATAAGTTTACTTTAATATATGATGTACCATCAAAAAAATATTAATTTTACCTACCTCTTTACATTTGTCCTTACACTTTTTAAAAATAAAAAATATGATTCAAGGTTATAAGAATGTACCTACCTTATATTCTTCTTGATAAATTAATAGAACAATAATTAAAACAAATTATTATATACCAGGCATATTGATTTTAAATGCCAATTGTTTTGATGATTACTAGGGCAGTGACGTTGTATTAAAAAACTAAATTGATTGCATTATTACATTAAATATATTCAACAATTTTAATTATAATCAATAAAATAAAATATATTAATAAATAATAATAAAAAAAAATTAAAAATGAATATTGCTTGCATTATTGCGTTGCACAATAAATGATTTTTTTAAGTTTTCAAAATCAAATGATCGTCTGTTATCGCACAACAAATTTTGGAATAAAAATATTTAATTTTAACTAGTGGCATTTATGTTATGTTTAATTTGATGATCTGATGTCGATGAACCTATCAATATATTATTGGAAACTCTTAAATGTTCTTATCTCAAATGGTAATTAATATAGGTACTTATATTTCCTTATCTTTTATTATAAAACAAACATTAATGGCCCTTGATTTTTATTTATAAGGTAGGAGAATAGGCAATGATACTAAAGCTATTTTTCATGTTAGGGGGGGGGGGGCTAAAATTATAAAGAGTATCGTCATGGACATAAACATTTTTGTTGTGTAATCTAAAAATTTATTTATACGTATTCTATACTTAAAGGTTAAGAGAATGTCATGTCCACTTGTGTTTTTTCCGTCTTAAAAAGTACATCATAGTAAATTAAGTTAATTTTTGTTAAGGGTATTGAAGCTGATTTTTCAAATATTATGCAATTCTATACAATTTGTTATACCTAGAAAATTATATACCTTAATTATCTAGGGTACAGTACACTGTATTATATCATCAATACTGACTTGACACGATAAATGCTCACATTTAGTTGATATAAATGAGGGGTGGCCATAACGACGCTAGCGAGCAGCATGTGGTTCTTGAGTCAGTTTCGTGCGACTCTAAGTTATTTCTATAAATAGTTAAATAAATGTTCCTTCATTTCTTATCAAATGAAAAATATCTTAATTGTATAATCCATTTTATAAACATATATCATGACAATGTAGTTTGCTTCAAATTGTGACTTCATAAATTTTAGCAGCACCCAAAATTAATATTAGTGGCGACCCTTACAGTTATCGATTTTAATGGTTTTTTTTTTTATTTGAAATATAACAACTTTTTGCTGTTTGAACTAAAGCCCAAATTCTTATACTACCGTAAATATTTCTAGAAAAATATGTTTTAAAAATAACATTCCTGACCTCATACCTGACTATCATACAATCATACATTATTCAAATTCATATAATATTTGCTTTAATAATTATAATTATGAAAATCGAGTGTTTATTGGATTATTCTACGGGGCATGAGAGTCTTTCCTGTAAGACATAGTTTTGTACTAAAAAAGCACCGGCTTCGCACCCTCAATTTATTTATTTATAAATACTTTTAAAAAAATGGCCATCATAGGGGAGGTTGGATACAATTGAGTTCTTTATTCATGCTCAGATTATGTAGAAGCTTCTTTCTTGCACATGGGTATGGATGTATGATAAATTATGTTCTAGAAATCCATAATCAAGATTCAGTATTGGACAAACTGATGGAATTTCTCAACTATTGGATAATACTACATAACTATATAATAATATAAAGAAAACATTAATAACAATATTGTTATTAGTTTGCACACATTATAATAATTATGTCCAAATGTCAAATACTTTAAGGTTAAAAGTGTGCACGTTTGTTTTAATTTTAGCGAGAAGAAGGGAAATAATTTGAATATTTATTCCACTCCAGGATGATATCCGAGTAAGGTAGTCAATTGCTGGCTTCACTAGAGGTAGTACTAGGTGTCTACAAAAATATATATAAACCACAGTACAGTATAATTCATTGCTGCATAATTATTTGTTTAGGTAAAGCGAGTATAACTAAATGAGATTTAATAAATTATGTTAGAATCAAGGTTATAATAAATATTTTACATTTATATACAGAGCTTAGCATATGTGTATTCATTAATTCACTAGATGTTTTGTATATATTTATAACACTATAACTATATAACTATGGTATTAAAGTATATTTTGTGTACCTTACCTATTCTTTGATTTTATTGTTGATGTTGACATTTTAATTTGAAGTGAAATCCAGTTAAAATATACGTTTCCAAAAGACTAAATTAATGTTTTTTTTTTTTATAATTCTCAGTGTTCATTCAACATTTTGATTAAAATGAAGTAAAAGATTATTTTTTTTATTTCAGTGGATGTGTTCAGTGTTAAAAAAAAATCATAAAATGAATAATTTAACTGTTGAATCTGAAATTGAGTTAAAACAAGATCTTAAGAAACTGTCATTAGAAGAACTTCGTAAATTAAAAGAAAAAATTGGAAATGAAGTTTACCAAAATGCAACAACTAAAAAACCAAAATTAGATTTTCATCCTAAACCGGTTAAACGAGAAAACAAAAACAGACCATCTGAAATATCATCTAAGGTGGACCCTTCCTTGAATCTTGTCAAGAAGTATAAACCCAAAATTAAAACCAAAGTTGAAGAAACTAAAAGTATTGATCCTAGATTTGATTCTCTGTATGGTGAATTTGATAAACGTGTTTTTGAAAGAAATTACAAATTTTTAAATGATGTCAAAGAAAAAGAAAAAAAAAAGCTACAGAAGAAGTTGAAACAGAAGACTCATGATGAAAAGAACGAGCAAGTAAAATTATTATTACAAAGAATAGAGAATCAAGATAGGGAAAAACAAAAAATGGAAGCTCAAGAAAAAATAAAATTGGAACAGAAACAAAAGAGATTAGATGCTATTAAAGATGGTAAAAAACCTCAATTTTTAAGGAAACGGGAATCAAAAATACTGCAATTGGTTGGACAATATGAAGATTTAAAATCTCAAGGAAAACTCAGCAAGCATATTAAACAGAAGAGGATTAGAATCATTGGGAATGAAAAGAAAATAATGTTCAACGATTCAATGGAATAATAATATATAATTATCATTATTGATTCATGAATAATATTTGTTAATTTTTGACATTTAATTTAGTAATATTATAACATACTCTTTTTCTTATATACGTTTCACTTTTTTTCTTTTAAATAATGAATAATTAATGGTTTTTATTTGATTGTGTCTTACAATTTATATTTATAACTTTTACATAATTATGTCTAAATAATTTTTCACTAATATATAATGTATTTGTATTACGTATACATTAAGATAAATTTATTTTAGTTTTCATTAGAAAATCACAAAATTTTATTAAATATGCATTGGATAAAATGTTTCAAAATGTGTTTTCATAGCCACCTGAGCTCAAATTATTTTCCGCGTTGTATTCGTTTTTATGTATTTTCTATACAACCGGTAAGTTTACGAATATGATTAATCCTCGTTTGGTAGGAAGGTATATCCTCAACAAAGAAAATTGATTTCGTAATATTTTTATGACGCGTCGTAATTCGACCGACGCATTACTAACCGTTGCTAATCGTGTTCTAGGTAGGTACGTACAGTAGTCACTATAAGTCAGTCAGTTACACAGGTATAAATAATCGCTGCGTCGAGCTTGAATGATGATAATAATTACAATAACCTACGATATCTTTAATTATAATATTCAATATTGTGGTAATAATATATTTTTACGCTGTGGTGTCGACCGATGATGAAAACTTTCGATGAGAACTAAAAAAAATTTAGTAGAAACCTTGCACATCCGGTGGTTGTGCAGCCCTTTGTAATCTTGACACGTGTTTAAAAGATTTAAACACGAGTTGTAAGGCCGGAGGGACATTAGTGAAAGACGATGGACGACGTGTGTGCGTATGTCGTGTACGCAGTGTGCTCGGCGAGGGCTCTGCCTGGAACTCTCCGCCGCGTCGCAGTAATCGTTCGCAAATCCACACACACGCCTATCTGAACTCAATGTCGCTGGTGGCGCGTACGATAGATTTTATTCATCTTTGTCGTCGTCCGCCGTCAGGTGGTTGCGTACGATTTGGGCGAAAAAAATCGATCATACGCGTTTAAAAACCTTGGTCTTCTTTTTGGGCGTGTGTGTGTGTGTGTGTGTGTGTCACTACGGCGTCGGCAGCGACTGAGTAACGCGCAGAAGTCTCACGTGTGTGACTCAGCGAACGACGACACACATTATCGTGTTTGAAGTTTTTCACGCTCATTTTTTTTCATCCAATTGCCTTCCACCGGAATGGTTTCGACCGGTGATTATTTCTTTAGTAATCTGAGGTCGGTCACGTGCGTTGCGTTGCTTTTGTTTATCTGGTAAAACGTTTTTTTTTCGTTTTAGAACAATATAATAAATTCAGATTTGAGATAAATAATAATATTATATACTATTATTTAATACGCTCGTAATGGTACACAGCAGCGACTGCGACAGTGGGACAGAGCACTGCAGCACCATTGTGTTGTTTATAAATTATATTATTATTATTATTATTATTATTACTACTACATGTATATATAGTGTGACCCGTGTGTTCGATATTTTTTTTCTCCGTGTATAATATATTATATTATGTGCGTTTTAATTTAATGGGTTTTTATCTCCGACAACAGCCTCAGGGGTTCTTCCCCGCCGCACCCCTCCAGCTATCGCTCGTCGACGCCGTGCACCTGTGGTCTGGCTGGCTGACTGGCTCGCTCACGGCACACGCACACGACACACGATAATATTATTATTATATAGTATTTGTTGTTGTCGTCGTTCGTCGTAGTATTATATAGAAGTTGTAGTAGTAGTTGCGTAAAACGACTACGATATTTCGTCATCACTTGGGGATCACATGTGGTCGTGTGCCGCCGACTCCAATCTTTGCAGTAGTAAACGTGCGTCGTTTTAACTGCCGTCCTGTCCTTGGTACCTTAATAGTATTAGTATCATTATCGATTTTGAAAACGAAAATAATTTTCTCCCGTGTTGTTTCCACTCGGTTGTAAAATAAACCATATTATATCGTTTTTATTACATATGCGTAACAGTCGTCAAATACGTGTCGTTATATTAATTATAATGTACCGATATATTTTTGATTACTAAATTCATTATTTCGAGGCGAAAAACATCCGTCCACTATCGTTTAGTACGTGTCCGCACCTAAGTTCGTATAATTTATTATTGTATGTGTGTGCACGTCATATTACTTTGTAATTTATATTTTACATAATATTGCTGGAGACTTGGGGTTCTCCTAATCTTCTTATAAGAATTTAGGGGGGACGATTCATAACGAATATCGAAATCCGCATTTGCGTCTTACTAAAACAAAATATAACAACAATGGCGTTGTGGGCACATCTTGCCAACGGTGACGACGATTTGTCCTCTTGGTGCGTCTGGGAACCACTTGTGATGCGTCCTGCAACTCGCGCGTTGGCTCCGGACAAACACCGCACCTCGGTTTAACCCTCCTCTCCCACCGGCGATCGTCGTTTTTAATATTTTTATCTTGTCCTTTTACACTCCACTGGATAACTACTGGTTTAAATGTTTAGTCTTCACTCTTCAGTGTTTAGTTGTAGTTGGTTGTGACCTGTTGGGTCTCGTTATTTTATCCCTTTGTGGTCCAACAATGACGTCTTTGGTGTTTTTTTTGCTATAGAGTTACCGCTGAGACTAGTATGTACTTATATTCTTAATACATGATACATATTATTTAAAAGTTCTGGGATTTTTTTTAATTAGAAATATAAAGAAGAAAGAAGAACAATTATTAATTTCGTCTTTGAATTCGTAATATTTAGGTTAGTAGTGTGTAGCCTATCGCCTATGTATGTTGTTTACTTATTACTAATTGACTAATTATGTTAACTATAATATAGTCATTACATCCAATTACGTGTGGTTAAAGTGTTAATTTTTAGAACAATATTATAATAACTACCAATATAGGTACCTAGTACCTATCATTGATAATTGCTAACTGGTGTCTTAGTGTCTGGGCATTTAATTTAATGATAATTCTTTGATAATTTAAAACTAACTTACCTAATAGATATCTATTATAGTTTAAATTCAAATTATTTTTAAGTTATAAACATGTAGTAATAAACCTAATATTAAAATAATATTATGTTATTTTTTTATTTGTTTAAGTTATTATAATTATACATTTCGTAAATAGTCCTTCATTGGCCTATAATATCTAGATTCTTAATTAATATTTTGGACAGTAATGATAAAAAAAAATAAAAGGATACTTGATTTGATTTATTGGATTTTTCAACAGTAAATTTAATTCACAAGCGATTTATTTTATAAATTGTTGCATTTATATTTCTCCTTCAGTCTTTGTTGGTAGAAACGTTGTTGTCAAAATATTGATTGTATTTTTTTTATGATATGCATCTTACATCGTTATTAGTTTCTCGTTTGTGAATTTATTTAAAAGAATTAATTGTAAGGCTTACAGGTTTGCACTATCTTCAAATTTAAAAATCTATATTATTGAAAAAAATATATTTGATTACTTTAACTTATGCCAAATAATTTTGATTTATATAGATCATTATGGAATCTCCACAAGAAGAGAACGTATCATTAGACTTTGGCTCAACAACCAAGGAAGAGGAGTATCTTTTGTCTGTATCCACTGGTTTTTATGAGGAAGAATTTGAGGACGACGAAGTGTTTTTGGATGATTCACAAAGTATTGATATGGAATCATTATCAGAAATTCCATCACGTATTCGTAGAACTTCAGATGTCATTGACTGTGTTGGTGGAACTATGTCTCCGGCACATATTAAACGTCATAGTTTCCCATCAGCATCTGGTGACATTTTATACTCTGCTACATCACAGGCTACAAACATTACAGAGTTAAATAGATCTAGGCGTGCTGAGCTTACTGTAGAATCGCTTGATCAAGGCTATAGTAGCCCAGGTGCTCAGTCTTCTTCAAGCAGGTCTTTTAAAGAAACATGGTTCAGGTTTAGTAACAGCAATGACCCTGATTCTGTTGATGCCAGACCAACTGAAAAGTCAAATGAACAACAAACTGAAAAATCAAATGAACAAACATCCAATTCTAACAGGTAATAAGTAAAAATTATAACTATCTAATTTATTTGTACTTTTGGTTTTATTTTGATAATATTTTATAGTAAATTAAGTCCTGGTTTTAAAAAATCTGCCAGAGATATTGTAATGCCTGTTACTAAAGACGCTACATGTTATAATATGGATCATGAATATCGAGGTATCGCAGTTATCATAAATAATGATATTTTTGATACTCAGGCCTTACCTGAACGGCAAGGGTCATGGAAAGATGTTGAAGAGTTGAAAAAAATGTTTTATCGTTTAGATTTTAATGTTATAGTTTGGAATAATTTGCATCACGAAGAATTAACTCATAATTTGAACACATGTATGTATTATTGTATTAAACTATTTAAAACTTTGAATTTTACTTAAGAGGATGTCAGCGCACTGTTTGTTTTCTCTCAATTATACATTTTAATTTTTGTAATAAATGATTTTCCTTTAAGATTACTCAAAAATCATAAAAAAAAAAAAACGATTTTAGGTGAAAGCGTTTTATCTATATATTGCAAGTGGGCCCGAGGAAGAAAATAAATATTGCACTGACAACCTCATTAATATTTATTTTTATTATTAATGGACTAAACTTTATAGTGGCTAATGTTGATCATTCTCAAAATGATTGTCTCGCTATTGTTGTGTTGACGCACGGGATCAGTGCATCATTTATTTATGCCAAAGATAATCCATACCCAGTTGAATTTTTGTGGAATTCGTTTACTGCTGATAAATGTCATACACTGGCTGGAAAACCTAAACTATTTTTTGTGCAGGTAATTGTGTAAGCTATAGAATCAGATAACAATTGTGTATTCTAAGCATGTTCTTTTTTTTTTTTTTTTCAGGCATGTCGCGGAGAAAGGCTGGATCCTGGTATTACACTGAGAAGAGAACCGAAAACTGAAGTAGATTCTTCCACTGCCTCATACAAAATTCCTAAACATGCAGATTTCTTGATTACTTTTAGCACTTACGATGGTAAATTTCAATACTTGTAATATCAGCTTAGTATTTGAATAATAACTTATGAGTATTTCTTTTAAGGTTATTATTCATTCAGGCATCCTGAGAACGGCACTTGGTTTATTCAGAGTCTTTGTATTGAAATGAACAAACATGATCATAACAACAGTGACTTGTTAGGAATTATGACTCGTGTGTCTAGACGAGTTGCCTTGGATCATGAATCTTACAATCCAGATAACCCATGGCTACACAAGCAAAAGCAGATACCAACCATACACTCGATGCTCATTAGAGATGTATTTTTTAAGCCTAAAAATAAACCTCCAGCTGAACCAATTGTATTAAAAAATCGTGAGTTTTGATGTTTTATATTATCTTAAAAATAAAATATGGAATGCAAAATAAATTTGTCTAAACACTTCAATTTTTGTAGAAACATTTTATTTGATAAATATCTTGGTTATCTAAGGATATTGTTTATGTGAATTCAGTCTATGTGATTTTGCCATAGATATAGTAAATCACTTTTTTATTAAATGTTTTGAACACATTTACTTTCTTATGCAAAATACATTTGTGTACTTTATACTCTATAGTTGAAGTACAAGAAACTTTTTGCTATATAAATTTCTTTGTTATCCAAAGACAAACCTATTATATGAGTGTTATGTCTATTTCACCTTAGATACAGTATTTTTGAAAAACTAATAAATTGTTCTAAAGTTCTCAACAATTAAAATTTGGTCAATACCTCTTAATATGCAAAATACATTTGTGTACTTTATACTCTATGGTTGAAGTACAAGAAACTTTTTGCTATATAAATTTCTTTGTTATCCAAAGACAAACCTATTATATGAGTGTTATGTCTATTTCACCTTAGATACAGTATTTTTGAAAAACTAATAAATTGTTCTAAAGTTCTCAACAATTAAAATTTGGTCAATACCTCTTAATATGCAAAATACATTTGTGTACTTTATAATACTCTATGGTTGAAGTACAAGAAACTTTTTGCTATATAAATTTCTTTGTTATCCAAAGACAAACCTATTATATGAGTGTTATGTCTATTTCACCTTAGATACAGTATTTTTGAAAAACTAATAAATTGTTATAAAGTTCTGAACAATTAGAATTTGGTCAATACCTCTTAATGTGCAAAATAAATTTGTGTACTTTATACTCTATGGTTGAAGTGCAAGAAACATTTTGCTATATAAATTTCTTTGCTATCCAAAGGCAAACCTATTGTATGAGTGTTATGTCTATTTCACCTTAGATACAGTATTTTTGAAAAACTAATAAATTGTTCTAAAGTTCTCAACAATTAAAATTTGGTCAATACCTCTTAATATGCAAAATACATTTGTGTACTTTATAATACTCTATGGTTGAAGTACAAGAAACTTTTTGCTATATAAATTTCTTTGTTATCCAAAGACAAACCTATTATATGAGTGTTATGTCTATTTCACCTTAGATACAGTATTTTTGAAAAACTAATAAATTGTTATAAAGTTCTGAACAATTAGAATTTGGTCAATACCTCTTAATGTGCAAAATAAATTTGTGTACTTTATACTCTATGGTTGAAGTGCAAGAAACATTTTGCTATATAAATTTCTTTGCTATCCAAAGGCAAACCTATTGTATGAGTGTTATGTCTATTTCACCCTAGATACATTAAGTAAATAATATAATATTTTTATACAACTTAATTATATTTTTTACTATCTAAATTCAAATGCTAATATACTGTATTTCTTCAGTTTATTTTACATTTATTAGACTGTTTTTTTATAATCCATTGAAAGCAATTAATAAATTATTTTCATAATTGTATAGTGTCAGTAGGTTCTATATTAAAACTAGTTAAAAAAAAAACATACAAATTGAAAGATATTCTTATTTAGTTAATATACAAACATTTTAGAGTTTTGATAGAATTATTTGTTAGTATTGACATTTTTGCTGAATAAATACTTCCTTCGCTCTCCAAATATTTTACAATTTTGGGATAGCCCAACTGCGATAACTGGAACATTCCTGCTGGTCCTGGCCTATTGACATTACCAATTATCTGGCTGGTGGTCATCTATAATCTATACATATAAAATCCAAATACCACTCACTCACTGATCGCTGTATCTCAAAAACTACGCAACGTACGGACTTGAAATTTTGACTAGAAGTTCTTCTCATATTTTCACCGTGCAATAAGAAAGGATTTGCCAAAATTCACATTTTAAATAGATGCTCAAACAGGGATCTTGAGGTTCACGATGGAAATTCGATATTTTATTTTATTTATTTTATAAATTGTTGCCATTGGTTACAGTCAACAGCAGAAATTAGTATTTATTTATTATTGATTGCCATTCATTCTTCAAATCGAGTTATTGAACTTTGTCCGTGATCCGACGTAGTCGGATTGCTTACCAGGGTGGCTAAGTTGCACTTACTGCAGCGAGTTATACCCAATGAGAGTTGAATAATCATAATTTTTTTAAAAGTTGCCAATTTTTAAGGGTAACGAAGTGCACGGGTTCAGCTAGTACATTTATAATTGTATACACTATTCAGTATTCATTTTAGAAATATTAACTTTTTATGTTGTATAAACTTGTAAATTAATTAGTCACATAAATATTTTAATACGCACAACTAAAATCTAATGTTGATCGTTTTAAACTTACTTATCAATTAATTTCTATTTATCAAAAATATTATTGAAAAATATTGTTAAAACATTTTTGAAAAGCTTTGCTTTTTAGCTTTCTTTTCCCCCTTCCAAATTAGTACAAGTCAACTTGATGATATTTTCAAAATTCCCAGGCTGCCCCTCCTATTTCACTATTATGAATTGAAATTTCAAGCATCGTTAATCTTAATATTTTGTAAGAGTTAAGGTTAGTTTTAGAATCGAATGTTCTGGGAGAATTAATTTCTAAAAACCTGGGTGGTCACCCATCCGGTGTCCAGATAATACTTGACTTCAGCCAACTACTTCGCTTTACCAATAAGTTTGCCAGATGTCCAGTTTAACTTACCCGGATAAAAGATCATGTTTGTATGTGTTCAAATGTTGTCCGGTTGTTTTCTCAACTGGCTACCCTACTCACCAAGCCAAGCCCCAATTTTATTATTGTAAATATACACATTAAACATTTGTCTAAAACCATAACATGCGTGTTTACTTTAAATATTATATTTAAATAAATGTACCTATTATTTTATTCAATTCTTATACGTCATATATATATTTTTTACAGTCAGTATCTGAGTGCCTTAAAATTATATTCTAAGCCGGAAAATGCAAACTAACTACGAAAACAAAATCTGCAGCAACTGTGAAGTATGCACAGTAATGTATTTTACCAGTGTGAAATTATATAGTTAAATAAGTTTGTACCCACATAAGTGTTCAAAAAATTAAAATTTTAAGAATTCAAATTTTGTGATAAAAAAATGTCTTTAAGACTGAATCAATTTTGACTTAAAATTAATTTTTGATGAAAAAAATATTGATCTTCATAATTTTTGGTATTGTTTTTTTTTAAAACATTTATTTTAATATTAACATAATCTTCATTTCGCTATAATTACATCAATATTTAATATAACTTTTAATCTGTGGAATCAATTTATATTTACTTGAAAATTATTTCTGATCTACATTATGATTTTCTTTATTATCTATTATTTATTTCTGATTGAAATATTTCCAAATTTTAATTGACAATTACTTGACTTTTATTTAAAATTATCTGTGTCAAAAATTAGAACAAAAATCATACTTTAATTATTTACTTATAATATAAACCAAGAGTTATTTGCTCATATTATTAACTACAACTTAATTTTTAAGTTTAAAGTAATTTAGACATTTTTAATTATTACTGTTATCAGGCATTAAAACTGCCCATTATGTATGTCTTTCATAAATTAAATGTTAAGTATTATTTAATGTTTTTTTTATACAATATATAAAGTAAGTGAAAAGTGATATTGTTGTCGCATTTAGTATATATTTTAAAGAAATATTTAGTAAACATTTTTTTTTCTATATCATGTCATTTTTAGTGTTTTTGTTGCTTTTGAGTTTAGCACATTTATTATAATTCTCATTTTTAGTTATTATATTATTACATGTTATACTGCCTATAGTATTTTTTCTTTTCCTTTTGTTATCATAATTTTTTTATTTGGAGGACATTATATTAATTATTTCTCATGTACCATTGTTGCATTAATTCTGATTGTATGCAATTTTAATATTTTACTACTCAAAATGAAAATTGTAAATTTTATTTTTATATTTATACATAAATTTATACGTATAAATTTGATCTTGGGAACTGAATAATGTTGTACTTGCTTTATAATTATTAAACTAGTACATTGTTTTGTGATTTATTGATCTCTCCCTTCTAGTTCAAATATATAATTATAAATTTTTTTTATTATTCATTATATAACTTATCACATAAGCAATTAAAAGACCAAAAATACATTTTTTTTAACTACGTACTACACCGAGCCATTATCATTTTAGTCTAAAACTTATAAAAATGTATTTTCATTTATTTAAAGTTTGCCTATTATATTAATAATCTATTTATTTATACATTTATAGATACATGGTTTCCATATGGTCCATGTTATATTATGTGTTTTGCTATATAAATTAATGTGTACTACCAGAAATATCTGGTTTTGACATTTTTTAGCCATCAAATAATCATAAAAACACAATTTAAATTATTTTTTTATTTGCTCATATTTTTTCATGCTATTATTAGTATTTTATTTTTTGTATACTAAGAGAAATGTAATAAATTTTATTTTTTCACCAGTTATTGACATCAAGTATATTATCAAAAATATATAATATGCTTGAGCTAAGTGTTAAGTATTTTATTTTTATTTGACAATAGTGAAAATTTTTTATTGTACTGCCTTAATTCAAAATTATGGTTTTAAAGAATAATGTGTTCATATTTAGTATTACATTAATGCATTTCTTATTTGATTCACGTGTTTATATAATATACTATATTAAATAAATTGTAAAAATAATATTTTGGACTTGTTTTTTGAAACTGTTCTCATTATTTGTTATTTAGTACCTACTCCAATTGTAGTTATATTTATAACTCGTCAATGAACAGCCATTGTAGTGCCGTTTAATGAAGTTTCTATAGATAAATACAATACTAATATATAGTAATAAATAATAATATATAAAATTACTTTTACAGTTAAAAAGTTCACTTAATTTTCTACATATATAATAGTAATAATTAATTTATATTTCCAATATTAACACCAATAATTCCTTAATTATTTATATTTACACATATTAACTTTTTATCGTTTGATTGATACACATAATAATTGTTCTCATCGAGGTCATTAACTATTTTACAAATTGATTTTTTTTTATATGAATTACAATGTTTATTAATTATGTCATTGGTTTTATAAAACTGATTTTCACATAGACGTTGTATTAGACTCTTTCTATACCTACCTAGTACAGTTTAATGTATAAGTTGAAGCCTGCCAGTATAATATGCTTCTTAAACCCAATCAATAAATAGCAAATGATTAATCAGAGGTCTTCCAGAGATGGACAATAATGTTTAAATAATAATGTGCATAACAAATTTAACTTGGCTTAAAATAATGATAAAAGAATATGAGAGGACGTGGGCTTAACCCAAAAGAAAAAAGGCAATGTAAAAAGCAAAAAAAAAATTCTCAAAAAAGGAAGTTTACTGCTTACCAATTACGCTTAAATGTTAAAATGACCTTTTCATTTACCAATTATTGAGTTCGGTAATTTTCAGAGTTTATAATATAATACATTCAGTGTCGTGCCTAATTGGGAGGGGGGGGGGGCACAAAAGTTTAAATTTGCAACCCCCGAAATTTCCATATTTATAGTTTTCCTTTAGTAAAAAAATTTAATTGGGTTCATTATTATTTAATTATTTAATTATAAAAATAATTTTTATTTTATTCTTCCATCAATTCTTCAACAACTGATTACAATTCTATAAAAAATCCATTGATGAAGGATGAATTTTACAATGATATGTTTTTTTTTTTTGTGTGTTTTATCACCGCCATTTAGGGCAGTAAAACTGTTTCGATTTTCATCAACAGTATCTTGTTCGATGGGAATATGAATCTAGTAGGTGCATCCAGGAGGATTGCAAAAATTTAAAATCCCTTATAGTTGCAAAGACAAACAAAAGAAAAATTAAGGTAAAACGGGAATTTACTTTGATTAAATTTGGCATGCGACCAACAACTGGAATATATTACCGATAACAAAGACTTCTATAAAATAGGTATTGAGTTTATAAGTTCTGTGGACTTATCATATTAAATCATCTATGGCAATCGCCAATAAATTGTCGACATACGTCAGAGACGATTAACGATTCTAATAATTTCAGTGAACAAAAAAAAATAAAATAAGCCAACAATTGTAGACGGACAGTACGTTAAGCATTTTTTTTTTTATTTTAATATACCTAATTTATAACACGGACTTTAACATTTTGTTACGTTCAGGTAATTTTCATAAAATACCTCGATACTTTAAAGTTTCAATTCGGAGTGAGATGAAGACGGATGAAGATAACCGTTTCTTCAGGAGCGGTTAATGTACTGCTAGGTTTCACCGGAAGAGTCGATGTTTACACGTAAGTTTGTTTTCATATTAATTTGGGCCTTAAATTTACTTTTTAGACTTAAATTAAATATTTATTTCTACGGACAATCTATTGACTGGGTGACGTAGAACTGTAGAAGCATAATACGTTTAATCCCGAAAACACAATGTTTAAAATACGCGAGCTCAAACAATCCAAAGGCCGTCTTCGTTTTTCCACGCCAAGTTTAATACATATCATTTTTGCATATTATACCTACTACCTATACGCCTTAGGTTTGCTAAAAATTAACTTAATAAATGAATATGATGATTTAAATAAATACTATTATTATTTAAATTCAAAATTATAAACTATTTTGGTTATTGTCATATCAAATTTAAATTAAAAAATTGTTCCTAAACACGAAACTCTTTGATATAAGAAGTTAGTCGATTTTGAGTCGATCACTCAGGGTATGTACTTTCTTGTTTTTTAGGTTTCTTTTTATTATTGTTAATTTATCAGGGGATGTATATTGCCCGAAACTTTTCAATTATTTATAATGTAACTACTGGTATAACACTATTGCGGCTATCAATAAAGTCGTGATAAAAATTAGAAAATTGGTCAGGAATGATATATTTTTATGTAATTCTTTTGAGTAAGTAATTCGCTCAATGATATTTAAATATTTTCATCGATAATCAAGTACGATGACTTGTAGGTAACTAGAGACTGAGTGAATAGGAAGTGTATATAGTATGGTGAGGATAAGGAAAGAGGGGAAAAGGGGGATAGAATAAGAAATGTATAAATTGAATGTAGTGTAGGAGTGGCATATCTTGTAGTGAGAACAAGAGAGACTGAGAGAGTAGGTGGTTTGGTCACAATTTAGGGGGACAGGAGGGGTGAGAGGACTGAAGAAGAGATTGATTGAGGCACAATACTGAGCGTGTGGTGTGGTGAGGAGAGGGTGGCTGAACCTGTATATAGGTTTTGAGAGAAGGGGGAAGAAGAAGTGTGAAGGTAGAATAGTTAGGTTACAATGCCGAATACGTAGGAAAGGATCTTGAATTGCAAAGGCCACTCGACTATTGGGCTGAAACTATACCGGTATCAGTTGATATAGGTTTACAACCTCGACTTATGGGATAGAATAAAAAGATCGGTTGCCGGTTGGGATGTCGGCGCACTATTTGGTATTCATATTTGACCCACACGTAGCATACCAAACGTACTATAGCGGTTCTAGCTTACTGGCAGGGCGTGTACAATGGGTAGCTGCACTTATCATTGTGCGTGGGTTGGAGAGAGAAATAAATGCGGTGCGCTAAAAATCTGACATCCCCTCTAAGTGTTATCAAGTTGAAGAAGCTGTTAATTGTTGACATTTAACATTAACTGTGATAGGTATGATTGGAAATAAAAGTAATAAGAAGGGCTGTGAATTAAATGCATTAAATATATGCACTAAAAATTCAAAAATATGCTCTATAAAATTCTCTTAATTAAGAAACTGTGGAAAATAATAAAAAATAATAATAATGGCTTACAAAAAAAAAAATACGATTTACCTAGGAAGGCTCCTTAGCCACTACAAAGGCCTCTAAAAAGTTATAATGTATAATAAATTTTGTTAGTAGTTGTTTTATTTAAGTAATTAATGAAATCACATATATATGTTGTACTGTTACTCCCTACACCACAAGTTTATAGCTTAAAGGTGTAAGTAATTTTTATTATTTTCTTTAATACTTTGTTTGTATTGTGTATTTATGAAATAAAAAAAAATTACTAATTTAAAAAAAAAAAATAATTCAATAATAATAACGTTGGGAAGCTACGGTGTGGCAAAAAAAACATGCAAATTGATTCACAGCCTTGGAAAAAATAATGATTTATCTGTATATGGTAAATCGGAGTACAGTGAGACGCATATTGGTAAAGGTGTTATTGATCTCACAAAAAAACACGTACAAATACTAAAAAATTCAAACAAATCATTGAAGTGGAATTTATAAAATAATAATTTATGAAAAAACTTATTACCTACTTAAACTTTTATTATTATAATTAATGATACCATCAACTATAGACCGTATCTTAGTGTGTCCGATGTCTCACTGTACATATATAGGTATTTCTATATTTTTAGCTTCATAATTTCTGTTAAGATGTTAGGAAAATATATCAAGTACCGTTTAAGTGCCAAATTTGACCTTTACTTTTTTATAATATCTTCAAAACAAATTATCATAAAAGGCTAGTTACCGTTATTTCACATATTATAAAGGTACACATTTGTAGTTTAATTTAACTACAAACCTTCTAGTTTTGATGAGCCGAGTGTAGTTCACCCTGCAAAAATGTGGTTCACCTACTACAAAAACTACAAAAAACTACGTGTAGGAAATTTAATTTATACCTATGGGCTATAGGTACCTAGATCCAAATACTCCAAAAAATAAAAATAAAAATTATGAAATAATGATTGTCTTGTGTTAAATTAATTACTCCATATAAAGTAACTTTAACAATACATTTCTTGATTGAGTGACCCTAGATCCACTTTATTCAAAATAATTAATGCAACTTTTACACTTTTAATAAATATAATATACCTAATTACCTTACAAATATAAACTATAAATAAACAATAGGTATTATATTGTCATGTTCTTTTATTAAATAATAATTTAAAGCAACTATTTGTAGTATAAGGTACACTAATCCAAATCATTAATATTGGTGAGAAGTACTATCTGGGGAGGCGATGAACTTTCTCATGAGACAAGTCTCTTCAGTCATTACAATTTTTGTCAACCTATACTATTTTTAGTCCGATGGGTTATTATTATTATTGACTTAGGTAATTGATTTATTAAAGTTGAAAAACAATATTAATAATGACAATATTTTGTTTCTGCAGAGTTCACACAGACTCTTTCAAATTATGTCGTCTGCAAAATATTAATCTTTAGTTCTAAATCGGAAGACTTGATTAAGTATCTAACATTTATCTAAAAGAGTCTATAAAAAAAAAATATAGTGGTGCGGGGCCACGCTTGAAACTAGGAAACTCTCTGAGTGTACGCATCGGCCAGTGTTGCTAGCTTCCGGATGGGTGACCACCCGGGAATTTTAGCAACAAATCCTTGCCGAGCACACACAGTAATTACACACACGTGTTAAAATCTACAGTACTCCAGGCTAATGACCTCAGTTGCCGAAACTTTAAATCTAATAAAAACAAAAAATATTCATATGAATATGATTGTATTAGTTACAAACTCTTGAGCTAAGAGTTAAATGATTTCCTATAAGGAAATAACGAGAATCTGTTGTGGACACTTCAGACGACCAAAAGGACTACCTTACCAATCCTTCTTCAAGAAGTCCGAGATAAAATTATTATATGAATAATAATAATAATATCTAAGTCAAATAATAAAATTAAATTAAACTTTTCAAAAATCACAACATTTTCATAATTTTCTCAGTTGAATTTTGACGATTTGGACTTAATATGCACCTACTTTAAATGCTTAATAGTTATGGGGGAGTTACTCGTTTGCACCCAAATAATATTGGACTCCTAGTTATGAATCTCACCTAATATTAAAGTTGGGGCTGATTAATAGTGCTGCCAAAATTTTAGAGCTAGAACTAAAGTTGTTTTTTGGAATGGTTTTTATGAGTTCAAACATACATAATACTATGTACTGTTAGTTCTTGTTCAAAATTAAATTAATTAAGTACTATAATAAATGTTATTAGTTATTTTTTGATTATGCTTGTATATTGAATACGCAATAACATAATATAACCTACATAATTGGATCGGACATACAAAAAGTGACTTTTTAGATATTTGTCTATTACATCCCTGTGTGCATAAATCAATCTTATAGATGTCGCGAGGTAGTTTATTTTGGATATGTGATGTTGATATAAAGATCCTTAGGACTTCTTATTGATATACTGGAGATGCTAAACGCCAAGTTGAGTGACATTATATAAGCGAGGTTAATCATAAACATCTACTGAACATCGCATTATAACTGCTCATACAACTCTATTTGATTTCATATTAACATCCAACTGTTGTAAATCCGAATTACTAATTACGTCTCATAGCATTCACATGGTAGTTATAGTTGTACATAGTAGCTTATATATATATATATATATATATATATATATACCATTTTATTTCAATTTTTTATAGGCACCTCCTTTTGATGTATTTAAACTGAAATCACCCCGTTAAATCATTAATAAATTATATATATATATATATTATATATTATATAATAATATGTGAAATTTGTTTGAAATATTATTCTAATTAGCGGACTATTAATTATAATTAATTTAATTTGCAGTGGTTCAATTCATTATTGCTTATATGGTAGTAATAATGAAACAATACGTTTTATAGTTACTATAAATAAACGTATTATTTTATAAAATAGTCAAAATAGTAAGAAGTAGAAAAAAAATCATTTTTAAAACTCCAACCCAATCTAATGATCTTGTTCCTTAGATGAACTTACTGCAGTATTATATAAATTATAAATACTTCTATATACTAACACAGAACTTGATATAAAGGTTTTGATTTATATAATAAATAGTACAACACATTTTGTATATAATATTATATTACCTATATTTTTAATAGTTTATGTATTTTATGTGTATATATAAAGAATAAATACATATTTTCAAGTATTACAAATAAGATGATTTATTTAGTTGGATACTATTATGTTTAAACCTATTTGTGTATACAAAATATTTAATATTATAGTGAATTAAAATACAAATAAAAACAATGAAATAAATGTATATATATAACAAATTATATTATAAGGTTCTTTAAATATGTATTATAAATAGTGAAAAAAGTGAAATATAACATAAATTATAATAAAAACAATGCAATAAATGAAATGTATTTATAACAAGTTACAATCAAATAAAAGTACTTTATATTGTCATTTGTACACATATAAAATATAGTTGGAAATATGCATGTATCGCAAATAAAATTATGTATTTATATAATATAATGAATAAACACCTAATATATAATAATAATTATAATAATATACCTATTTAACATAAGTGAATTAAAATACAAGTGAAAAAAAAAGTGAAATTTAATATAAATTAATAATAAAATCAATGAAATGTATAACAAATTATAATTACAAAGTAGGTACTTTATATACTTATTAGTTAATTTTATACATATAAAATATAGCCAGATAATTGAAAGTATTACAAATAAAATTATGCATTTTTATAGCATACTGTATAAATATTAAATAGTATATAATATAAGTTAACTTAATACTAATAATATAAGTTTACTAAAGTGAAAAAAAGTGAAATATAACATCAATTAATAAAAACAATGAAATAAATGAAATAGTAATAAAAAAAAATTTTTTTTTAATATTATCAAAAGTACTTTAAATACTTATTTGTATATACATATTAAATAAAGAAATTATGAATAAAAAGATATTTGCAATAAAATTGTGTATTTAGAGTCAGGAACCATATAGATATGTCAAAATAAAATGTATCAACATATATTAACAAAGAATAAAACTAATTCCCGACTTTTAAAATATTTTTAATTTAATGATTTTTATGTAGTAGTGTTATTGCCACACTTTTTATTTCAGATACCTGGAAATAAAAGCATTTATATTTTAATTGATTCAATTCAACTTGAAAGGGACTAGTTATATTATGGGTTTCCACATAAAAACAACCAATCATATCAGATTTAATAGGATTATTATACATCGGTGTAACATTATTATATTTAATTACTTCTAATCTAAAAATAGAATTATAAGAAAATTTTATAATTTTTTCAATTTTCACTAATGTGTTATCAGTTAGAAAAAAAAAATTATCTTTTTCTTTAATAGAACTAACAATAAAACATTCAGTTATAATTTGTTCATACAAAGTTATAGTAGGGTCTTTACATATTAAAGGGTTATACTCCATTTCTTTTTTTAAAACTGGGTAATTGTTGATAGGTTTCAATTGCTTATTTTGTTCAATTATACGGTTATAAATATCTGATAATGGATGCCTAGAATTTTTAACACATTTTTTAATATTTTGTAAGCAATTTTCATACTTAAATGCGCTAAATTGATCTAAAGGTCCATGTACTAGCACAAAATCAGGCAAGTGTATTAACCCATGAACATTATAACTAATAAACTCCACGCCATATAAATCAGAGTACTCTGTTACAAATTGTATTAATAAACATTTGGCTTGACCATTAAGTGTTAAACAAGTTTCTTTAGATAATAAAATTCTAATAGCACTATGTAAAAGCATGAAATGCTGAAATAACTGCTTATTTAATCGGCCTTTTAAAGCTATAATTCCTGTATAAAGAAGGAAAGTACGAAATTCGGTTGCTTTCCAGTATTCTAATTCTTCAAGAGATCTGGGAAGTCTATTAAATTCAGAAGGTAAGTACGGTTTTAAACTAATTAATGTAGAAGATACTTCTGTTTGAATATTAATATTTAAAAACCGTACAGATTTTTTTCCTTTAACCCAAAATGTTAATAACCTTTTTACTACCCCTAAACAAACGTTGTGCATATAATCTAAAACTACTGATGAAGTGATATTAATAGGTAAATCTTCTAATGGAGACAATCCTTTATGGTATTCATCATCTTTTCTTAAGCGGAATGATTCATTTGTTCTTAACGGTGCATTGATTTCATCAAAACACATTCTGTTGTTTATAAATGAACCTTCAGTAGTACAAGAGTTACAACTGTTATAACCGTTGTGGCTTTTCACATTTAAAATAAAAGCTTTGGCAGGTGCATCACAGACAACTTGAGAAATATTAAAAATAAATGTTTTATTGTTTACACAAATACCATTTAACAAAATTGTTTTTATTTCAATTATAAAACGTTCTAGAAATGTAGTAATACAATTTGGTTTCTTTAATTTACCATGATAAACTCCAACTGGTAAAACTATTTTGTCCAATTTTGGAACATTTACAAAAGAAATTAAAATCGGCCAGAAACACGATTTTGAACTTTTTGTGATGGGTAAACCATCTATGTTCAAACCTAACTCTATTATATCAAACATTTGTATATAATTAAAATACTCGAGTAGTATAGGTTTTAACATAAACTCTATACCCAAATGTATATATGTACCAGGATCCATAACTAATATTTCATGGTTTTTTGGAGTTCTAAGTAATGTTCGAACATCTTTGGGCAATTTTAATCCTTCACATCTTAATATTTCTAATAGTTCGTTTACAAAATTATGTGAAACATGATATTTAATAATTATATTTTTAAGTTTTTCTTCTAAACTTAAATTATCTGGTATTACGTGGTTAGAATTATTTGGTACACTCATATTGGTTAACACGTTATTTGTGCTATTAGAGATTGAATTAAAATTTGAGCAGACATATGTTTGAGGTATGCTGGAACTTACATTTGTGGAAGCTAGGATCTGAGTAGTTGATGAATCATTGATATTGTTAAAAATAATAGTATTATTTTGTTTTACTGATGTAGCTGTGGTTATATTTACAACATTTGAGTAAGCTGAACATTTTTCAGATTCTATAATCCTTTCAAAGTTTCTTTTAGACATATTGCATATTGATTTTCTTTTTTTCAACTGAAATAAAATAAAAATAAATATATAAACACAAGTTTAAACTGTTTATAGTTGATAACTAATTGTAAATAGTATAATAATATATAAACTGTGTTTTATTTTTGCAAATTTATTAGGCCAAAACCATACCTAGCAATTAATTAGTTTAGTCAGTTTAATATATTATGCATTTTAAATTTCATTGGAACATAAAAGATATATTTAAATCTAGAAATTATTTCTAAATATGTAATTAAGAAAGTTATCATTTATAATTAGGTATCTAATTACTTTTGATCTTAGCCATTAGGCCGAGAAGCGATAGATATCTAATTAATATTTACTTAATTTAATCAACCATGTATAAAAAATGTAAAACTAAAGATGAAACATATTTATGAAAAGTATTAACAATACCATATTATTATGTAGGTGTTATAATAAAAATATTTTAATTGTATGTAACTAACCTAATATAATACATTTTCAATTTGTAATTTTATTATTACAAATCTCTTCTAAACATAATTTATAAGCTAATCATGATTTTTATTATCACGTTGAACACGCTGGGCACCATGTCTAAACCATTCTTTAATATTAGTTTCAAAAACAATATCTGTATTTTTAAAATAATGTTTTGATATTTCTGAAAAACAAAATGAAAAATCAAGTAGGTACATATTGAGTAGAAATTAATCATATTTATGAATTATAACCATTGATCATCATTTAATACCTTTCATTATATTAATAATTCCAAGATTTTGAAGTTTAAAATTATTTTTATGACCATACCAAGAACACTTGGAAGATAAATCATTACTAAATAAACGTATAGCTGTACGTTTTACAAAATTTTTCACATCTGTGCCATCAATTGACATAACCAAGTTATTCTGTAATGAAAAAAAATTCAAACAAGTGCATGACGAATTAAATTAGAATCTTTAAAAACTACCAATTTTAGTTTAAATTCTTCATCATTTTTAATTTTTTCTTCAATATTTTTTAAACTGTCGATATTAGGTATGGGAAATAGTGTTAAAAAGTCATCATCTAATTGACTAACATTATTACGACCATAGGTCATATCCCTTATTGCCTTTTCAATTTTGTCTAATCTTCCATCTAATCTTTTCATATAAGCAATAGTTGTAAAATTATCTTCTACTATGTTTTTCAATAACACTAACATTTGTGATATGTTACCTATTTAAAATCATCAAAATTAATATTTAATATAATTATCAATTAATTTATAATGTTATTATGTTAGTACACGCATTGACACATTTCTAACTTCTAAATATTTAAACCCCCTCTCTCTTACAGATACATTCGGTAAATATTTGTTCCTCTCTCTTATTACTTTTACTAAACTTAATTTCAGCTAAAAACAAATATATATTATTATATAGTATAAGCAATGCTAAATAATTAGTTTTAATATGTGTTATACCTTTGTCTATTTCATTGTTATCTAAGCAAGCAACTAAATTGTTACTCATACTAGTAGTTTTTACAGGAGGCAATACTTCAACACCAATATTTAATGAAGTGTTATTTATATCATCATGATTTCCTAAAACAAATTGTATCATAACAGAGTACATTTATTTATTATTTTTTACTCATTAGTTATGGTGACAGTGTGACTCAAACCATAATTTTCATTAAATATACTGCTTTCTATATTTTCATAATTATTGTTATATGCCATCATAGCATTAAACAAAGGTCTGCGGAAATTAGAAGCCTGTTTAACTTTATCAACTGTTACTTTGTTTGAAATATTTTCTGCAGAAATACTATTATAATGATCTAATTCAGGTAGAATATTGGTAGAAATATTTGTTTTTTCAATATTAATGTGTGTATCAAATACTGCAGCAGCTGTTGAAAAAAAATTGCCAACCTTATAATGTGACCAAATTATTAGACAATTGAATTTGTTTAATCAGTCAGTGACACGTGATTAGCTAATACAATGATATTTAACTAAATTCAATACATATAACTAGGTGGACACTTACAAGTTACAATATTATCATCATAACATTGATTAACATTATTCAAAATAAAGTTATTCTTTGGACTTGAATAATTAACTTCTTGTGAATCAATTTTTTTTAATTTACTCGGAGGAGATAAAATGATTACCTCCTCAGATGGTTTTTTTTGTAAAACTACATTTGAACTTAAATTAAATTCTTGAGCACTTATTTTTTTAAGTTTATTTTGAGAATTTATTAAATTTTCTTCAGATATCTTATTCCCATGGCTATACACTTTTAATGGTGAATCATTAATACTACCTACAAAATAAAAAATAAATGCCTAAATGAGTTAAATTGTATTCATAAATACATTAGAGAGGAACATGAGTGATAATATTAAAAATAATAAGATATAATTTGATAGTCTTGGAAAATTTTTGCAATGCGTTTGTGTGCAACATAATTAAATAATACCTAATTCTAAAAAGTTAACATTTAGATATTTCATAATAAAATAGATTTTTAAACCATTACCAGAATCACTTTCAGAATCTCTATGATCAATGAATCGATTTTGCTTTTTAATGCGTTTTCCCCGACCTAAACTCCTGTCAGATTCAGAACCAGACAAAAAAATTTCCTTTTCTCGTTTAGCAGCAGCATTATATGTATCTATTTTACAAATACATAGTTACTTTAACATATTTATTTTAAAATAATAGTTTAGTGTTTAAGTATAGTAGAGGTACACAAATATTATAACATACCATAATTTTCAAGAATTTCAACTGGATATAACATGTAATCTGTCAATAAATCATAAGCTACAGATAACATGGAAGGTGTAACTCGTTGTTTTGTAGGCCATTTACAATAGAGTTTATTGTCATCTTTTTGTATTATCCAATTGTTTGGAACGACTGAATATTGATTTTCTTCACGGAAATATCCAATAAGCCACTAAAACCAGGGTGAGATATATTTCAAGTATCATTTTGTATATTATTTTGTGTAAAATTTGATGTTAAATGTTGAATTGTTGAAATTAATAATTATGGTACCTAATACAGTTTAAACAGTTTTAAATTTGAATACAAATTTAGTATTGCCAGTATTGTTTAAATATTTTTTAAATTTTTCAATTGGTTTTTAGTATAATACCTATAATACTGCCTACTTAATAATTAGTTTTAACTAAGAAATCATTAGAAATTACAGGTATATATTTTTCCAATCAATAGAATTTACAAATCTTATTTTTCATTTAATTTAGTCCTGTTCAACATGCAATAAATAATTAAATACTTAGGTAAACTGTAAAGTAAAACATTTTATGTATAAAAACAATATTACCTATATAATAATAATAATAATATATAGGTACCTAGGTATTATTTATGCTTAAAATTAATTTGGTTATTTATGTTTATATATTATTATTATATTAATATATTACCCAAATGAAACTAAAACCTACCTACATTTTGTAAGTTTGTTAACATAATAATATGATGTGTTATTAAATTGCATAAAATATTATTTATATAATAGGTAGGTCTAAAATAAAAATAAATCCTACTTAGGTATACAGTTAATAATTATAATAATAAGTAATAAAACAACTAATAGTGTCTAATACCTATGAGTACTGGCTATGTAAATATGTTTTTGAATGATTTTTTAACAATAATTATTTAATTATAAATTATTATTCCTTACATAATTAAACTTAAAATTATATTTTATAAAATTTTGATAATTTCTATTACCTACATAATAATATGTATATTAGAAGATGTTTAACCCAATTCAAATTATCTATCAAATTTAACTTAATTTCATTACTTCCATTTTAAAAACTCATGTAGATAGTAATAAACTAATTACTAATAAGGCACTGCAGATGGTCTATAATTTCATGATATGAAATACACGGATATTCATGTTTAATTTTTCTTTGCTGATATAGGCAGTGGCGTAAATGGATAAAAATCTAGGGAGGCAATATAATTTACTTACTTTAGTCTTTAATCAAAACCCCGACCCTCCCCCATAGTTTAGTCTTAAAACAAATTTTATGATTTAGAAGAAACAAATAAGAAACAAATTGTAGTAGCAGGTACCAGGCACACCTATTGTTAAATAGAATTATCAGTATTATAAGTACCTACATAAGAGTTAATTCATGTAAATGTGCTATAAGTAGGTAGTTAATTACTTTATTAAACAAATTTTAAAAAATAAATAAAAGAATAGGTACCTATGCTATTATTTTAAAATTAGTTTTCTATAGCATTCTACTCCATTTCAAAAAATTCATCAATTATTGTATCAAAATTAATTGGCACTATTCGCTGAATTTGTTATGATATCAAGCTGCTTAAATGCTTGTAGAAGATTCAAAGGTTTGTATTGTTGGATTATCTGGTGGGGGGAGGGGGGAATTATACCTTTGTCCACCACAACAATTTCTGGGAATCAAGTACCCCCGCTTTACACCACCCGTAATTACGCCACTGTATATAGGTACCTATACCTACATACTTCAACATACATAAAGAGCGATTGAAA
>JANEHU010001013.1:0-132986 GCA_027563435.1 Nasonovia ribisnigri | reverse complement strand
GTGTTTTTTCTAGGATTTCCAATAGTTTACCTTTATTAATTGTATTTATAGATATACTATTGTACACGGCACAAAATATGATCGATGCGGGCACCTACACAGTACGCCAATATGTAACCCAATAAATCAGCCTGTATAGGTATCCACTCAAAAGGGTATTTCAGTATTAAAACATTTAAAATATGATATTACTGCCACATTAGTGTACACTTAATAGTTAGGGTAGTAGAGTATTTCTATAGTTAAAATTGTTCAAAATGTTTGTATGTTATAGTGTAACCAACAAATTATTTAACTCTAAAATATTAGTAATAATATAGTAATTACGTTCCTGGCACTCTCATAGACTTTTATTTCTGTGGGTTATTTTACCGGGGAGTGTTAATTTTTTTGGTTTTTTCCTGGCTACCATTGATTTGACTGGGTTTTTTTTTTCAGCGTAGTTTCAGCACTATGAAACCTTAATTAATAGACACTAAATGTATACAATACTAAATAGCATTTTCAGTTTTTAGTTTTAACCTTAACATTGTTTATAGGTGTAAAGATAAAAAATGTTATCAATATTTACTTTTTCATTTTTGAGCTTTTTAATTTCTTCGTCATCTTCATCTACTTCTTCATCACACAAGATTTCTTCCTGACTTAACCGTTCTGCCAATTGCTCCATATGTCTTGATAAATATGCTCTTTCAGTTTGCACTTTTAAATATTCTTGAGCAAGCTAAAAATATGAATAAATGTATTAGTTTATTTTTTAATAAGACTGTTGTGGCTCGTAAATATTAAAAATTTAAAAACAAAAAATATAAAAATTATTTATCAGAAGTAAATATACTGGATAAACTCAAAAATACATTTTCAGAATTTATTGATATTTAGAGTTTGTTATTTATAATAATCTTAAATTAAAATTAGAATCCTTTATTAACAAATTACATTAATTTTATCAATTTTCACCTTGGTTTTTATTGTTAATTATAATTCAAAATATATAATTTTCATATCAGCTATGAATTGCTTATGGTTACTTATTTATTACAACAATTATTCATTCTTATAATAACTAGAAATCCATTTATACAGAAATAAGGCTATAATATAATTACCAAAACTAAAAAGATATGCCTAGCTAGTACTATTATAGTATATATACTATATAGTTAAAAAAAAAAAAAATATTTTGATTTAGGTACCTGTTTGTGTTCTTCGAATATTTGAACTGATTGTGGACAAGTGTTATCTGGAGGTATTGGATGCAACTGTTGATCTAACATCAAGTACAAATTATCCAGTTCAGGATGTGTTCCAGAAACACCTAATTATAATATTATATAGAATTGTTGAAAATGTTAATACATCAATTAATCATTATAATATGTTTACAGTTTCCAAATCAATAATTATTTGGATGTGTTTAATAAATTGTAATTTAAGTTATTTTCTATCATATATTGATTTACAATAATATCTATTGATGAGGCAGGTCATTAAACAAATGAAGCCAAATAGATTGGCTACCTACTTACTATAGTGTTCATTTGTGACGCACTCGCTAAGCTCACACATAGTTGTTGTCCGTCAGAAATCGAGCAAGGAAATAAACATACAAATACACAACACTAGGAAAACACTACTCTCTCTACAGCCGTGTCGTGTCTAAATCTAGCCGAATGACTCACACCCTTTACAACGTGAGCCAGATCACTCCAGACATCTGGACCACAGATCTGACATCCCGTTAACCACAAATCATGAAAGTATTTTGTTGAATAAAAAAAGGTGCCGTACATAATATAACGTGTAACTATATTAAAAACGTAAATTAATAATTATTTTCAACTGTAACGTACAACAAATACATTATATATGTGATGGAATGCATCATCCAAGGACAATTATGCAATATTCTGATATTTTATTCAAATTTAAATTGGGATAAGTACCTATATATTATTATTTAGTACCTATCAAAGTAAATTGTGTATGTTATTGTTGAACTGATAAATTAATTCGAACTAATTCGAAGATGAGTCATTGTAACTATTTCCTACTAATTCTACCGATTTAGAAATTGCAACAGATATAGTCATAATTATTCTAGACATTTTTGTTCAAATAAATACATTAATACATGAGTGCGAAAATATTAGAAGTTTTGAGCATACGTGTGCATTGACAAGGAATGCAATACAAAAAATTATGAATCTCGGAAAAAAAGAACAATTTTTAAAAACTAAAAATATATCAATTGATTATGAAAATTGAAATAATATTAAAGGATATCAAATATCAATAGTGTAGAAAAATGCTATTAAAATTAATATTTGTACATATTTCCAATAATATGATTTATTGAGCGGATTGAGAGTAAAAACACTTATTACCAAATATCAATATTGCAGACGAGACGTTAATTTGTGCCTGTGTAAAAATAAATGTTCGATATTTTAATTACTAAACTCAATAATTCAAATTCAAAAAGTAAAATATCACAAGGTTTAAGGATAATTATTGGACATTGAAAATCGACTCATATAGGTACTTAGGTACTTCGATTCAACTTCAATTATCATTAATTAATTTTTTTTAACTTTTTTTTATTATATTTAAAAGTATGTCAAATGATTTATAAAATATTTTGTATAGAAATGAGAACGAAGCATTTATGTGAATGTATAGACTGCAATTTGACTTTTTGAGCTTTTTTGTAAGTTTGCAGTGGTTAACACTTGTGTTTAATAATTTATTTTTTGTGATAATCAATTAATAATATGTATAAAATTGTTCTTTTTTTCCTTGGTCTTTTTTTACCGATTACCAAATATTATACCCACAAAATAATTACACTTCCCTTTAAAAAATTAAAATCAAGTATAGTAATAAAATTACAGTTTATATCAAATAGATGGCCAATAATGTATGAATTTTTATGAATTACCTAACTATTTATAAAACAATATTTATTGATAATAAGGTTCATTTAGACGTTTTACCTGTATAAAAGTTTTGGACACAATTAAACTCGTCTATAAGTTATAAATAACTAATAATTAATAAATAACCCCGTGGAAAAATAACCACGAAAAAAAAAAGCTCTATAGTAAAAATGTAATTCAAATTTCAAACACATTCACGAGATATCTGTGTCGGTTATTGTATGATTTAAAACCGAACAAAAAGACAATTTTTTTATTTACAATAATTTGTATTTAAAAATAATATATTTAAAAAATCATAACATTTTGACTTTTTTTGAGCTATTTATAGGAACTTGTGAAACATTATTATAAAGTTTATTTTCAACTATTATCGATAAGTAATAATCATTTTTTATTCGGTCATAAAACTTAGAAAAAGTTGCCTTCAAGGTACATAAATGGGCCCTTTCTCAGAGCCAAAGGGGTGAAACGGCGTACCCTGTATACCCCTCTCCTTGCATTGTTTTCAGTATAAAATTATAACACGTTATTTAAAAGGGTTTTTTTTAAATATAGGTACTAAAATCAACGGTTAAAATATTAAAAATGTTTGTAAGTTTTGAATGTGTACAATGGACAATGGTCAAACTATTGACGACAATACACTTACTAGTTAGTTTAGTAACTATAAGGTTAGGTTAGCCTAACCTAATATTTTTTTATAGTAACTGTTACTAAAGTCTAGAGTCCTAAGATATTCTAATATTCTATGGAGACCAGATAGGTATTGATCCAATGCTCGTGGTTCAGTCATAATTATGATGAATACGAGGTCGAGATATCATGACTAGTGTTTAGTGAGTTGCAGACGAGCTTAATAAAGATCCTTTTTTTGTAGCGTTCACGGCTCAGCCAATGTTTATTATACAATAAATACTAGAATACTACTACAAATTGCAATAAAGAATATTACAAAAGTCTTGACTGACTAGTGACTACTGATATTTAAGATATTATCAGCACACTTGTATTATTTCTCTGACCCACGTGCAATATGGCAAATTTGAACCAATCTTCTGTTGTTAGCTTTAGTATTAGTGAATTGACCTATTATTAAACTTAAAGTTAAGAAAATCTTAACATTATTTGTTTGCAAGATGACTTTTTTAAAATAATTAAATTTTTATCTCAGCTGTGAGTTTGTAAAATATTACAAATTAAAAATCCTCAGATATTGTTTTAAAATTAATACTGTAAAAATTCAAAGTATAAACACGTATGTGAGTCAGAGAGAAAAATAGTGTGCTGACATCCTATAAAAAGGTAAGTACGCAGAACGATATTATCAATCAATAGAAGATAGTAATAATAACAGAAAACAAAATTAAAATGAAAACGTAAGTATATAATAAACTCTCATATTGTCTGCCACTTAGTCATTTATTATTAATTGTAACAGCGCCAATTACGTTATGGTGTTAGGCAGCCATTTAGTATACTGGGCTTTTAAACACCGTACACGTCTTTGTGTTCCGCTAGCTATTTACGTAAATTCTAAATTTATCTGGCCATGCTCTTTATTAAGAGACGTTTTTGTCGACTACCCTCTCATTCGTTTTCCTTACACAAATATGTAATTTTATTATTGTCCTAAGCAATTGTATACAGGCTATAATAAATAGTTAGTTACACGAGATAAGTTTAAAATTTAACAAGGGACCACAAAATATTTTACTTACAGATAGGTCTAATATAAATTTAATATTAAAACGCAGGAGCCGAAAACCGATAGCTCTGTATTAGAATAACAATACATTTAAAAGAAATTATTATTTTAAAATATATTTCAATGTTCGTTGTGGATAGTGCAAAAATGAATTCCTGTGTTTATAAATTTAATAACTTTTTATTTAAATAATATTATTGTAATTTATTCTTAGAATACCTGATAGATTTAAATAAACTAAGATGTTATACACATTTTTAGATACATTTTCAATAAAATTATTAAATTATTATAATAAGACAAATATATAATAATTTATACATGAAAATAATATTTAGAAAACACAAAAGAGAGAAAATTCTTCAGACGGGCGTATATTTTGTTTTTAGTTAATTCTAAATACATTAGGAAGAGTTACTATTATAATTTATATTTCATAGGTAAATAATACTAGTACCTACTGAATAAAGAAATTGTAAAATGTAGAAGATTTTTTTCGAACAAATTCGTTAATAATTAGTCAAACTGTTAAGGTACAAAATCTTAAACAGAACATCGGACATGGGTATTGGAATGACAAGAATATTTGTTAAACATTGCATACAACTATAAGGTCACGTCCTTCTGAGGCTATAAACACCGGAAACAAAATGTTTGCATTGACATACTGATACTGGCAAATAGCCACCTTACTCATAACACGAGACAAAACTGGAATATACAGACGGTCATCGGGTTGACATTTTTTTGGGGGGGAAGAAGTGGCTAAGTCCCCCCCCAACCATCGGCCCACGATGTCAGCTTAATGCATGAATATAAAATAACGCTTTCAATAAAATTAAAATAATACATTTTCCGGACCAATTTATAATGCAAACTGTTAACCCATCTCGGAAGGATGATATTATTTAAATTATTTATTTGAATAAGTATTAAAGATAACTTTTGAATACGTACTTCTGTATTTACGTACACAAATAATATAATGTAGCTATGTAGGTACCTATCTATTATTCAAGTTAGGTAATGTAAATATCCTTTAGATAATCAAATAGGTTATACATTTTGCATTAAACATAGTACTGGAAAAGATGTTAAGTTTAAAATCTGATTAAACGCATTGTTATGGCAGCAAAAGTACTAACCATAAAATGTTATTATACAAAATTGAATAACATTTTATTTTTTTTATTTAATACCTATTATTAACATATTATTTGATGCCAAAATTACTTAGAATATAAATTATTTTATCAAATTTTGGGATATTGAATTAAAAATTCTAGACAAAAACATTTACTAACAATATTGTTTTACCACTTCCTTTAATGAAAATCATGCACTTGTAATTGTTGAACCGTTGTGCATTAATACTTAAAAATAAACATCAAATAATAGTGGATCGCTAAGACGTTGTAATATAACACATAAGTACATTATACAACTACAACAGATAATCCAAAAGTTTTTTTTTGGCTAAGCTATGGGTCATTCACCATAATATGACTCATGCTGATGTGATTTATTATTAAAATAGTAACTGGCATTCACGTGTCATCAGAAAAAATGATCTCTTTGATGGATCATTTAACTTGGCGGTCATTCGCCTTAAAGAATTTTTAAAAATAAATCACAGTATTCAAAAGGGGGTACACTGAGGGGCATATTTTAGAGGGGTATTTTTTTGGGTAAGTCTTACCGAACAAAATTTAATATCAGAAACATAAATTGTTTTTTAAACACCCATTTAAAATAATAGTGTACCTAGATAACTTGTGATCGTTTTACTTTTTATTACCTACTTTTAATCATACTGTGATTATGACTTAGGTATATTATAAAATATTTAAAACCTATTTGTAACTACTGTTTGCATGAGATACATACATATTTAATATTCTGAAAATGATTAATATATAAATGTTGAATAGTTTATTGAATAAATGTACCTAATATTATTAAATTATCTCTATAACTTAGGAATACTGAAATCTGAAAGTCTATAATATATATCAATAATTTAAAGTAAATTATAATAATTGAGCGTGAAGAAATTTGATATATTTCTAAGTTAATAATTATTTTAATCATTGATTGATTAAATAATTAAAGTTTTTAAAAAGATGCATCAATGTTTTGTATCAAGTAAACAAAACAAAATATAACAAATTTCGATGTTTTCAATGACAATTGAAATAAATAGTTAATCATATTGAATATAAACAATATTTTTTGTCACAATCCTATGTACGGTACTCATCCAATATCCATACTACAAATATAATGTAGACACTAACCACACACAGACCAACCTCCTTTATTTTTAAATATAAGACAACAAATTATCAACTACAAGCTACAAAATATGTAAACATAGGTATATTTTAATCAAATATAAAAATTATTGTGATTTGAGTGAAATTTAACGAGATATTTTCTTCTGACAAACAGTTTGTATCTATTTTTGCTATTTATTTTGTTGGGTCAGGTCCAATTAATTTCTATTGTTTCTTATGGCAATGAAATAACAAATGTAACATAGACAACTCAAGACAAGACAAGAATCCAAATTGCTCAACATAGGAATTCAATTTTTATTGAATTTATGTATATTTATGTAGGTACAAGTATGAAATAAGTCATGAGAAAAGATTTTAATAACTAGTCTATTGCAATAGATATTGACGATACTGTTGTCTGTTATATATTATTTAATTTACTCAAATGATGAATATAATATGAAAACAATAAAACATGTTATTATGAGAAATGGTCTTATATATAAACATTTGGTGAAAATTTCAAGTACCTAAAAAAAATTATCAAAAATCGATTGGGAAGAAATACTTAATTTACGGGTGAATATCCAAAGTATTTTTGATATAGGAAGAAAAACTTATGAAGAATTTTGTATTAATTTTTCAAATTTTAAATACAAAAATAAAATTTCAAACTTAAAAATAATTTGCAATTTAATCTCAAAATTTTAACTTTAAACACAAATGAAAAAAGGATAGAAAGCGGATAAGTGGATGTCACTCTGCTGTACAGTAGGTTACAAGTGGGTCACTGTAATGGCTGGTATTAAATTTGAATTCAATGATATTTTATATTATATTTATAATACTATTAATATGGTAGCCGGTAAGTTGAAATAATATTATTAAATTACAAATAAACTAAAACCGTTCTTCTTGGTTATTTAATATGTAATTTCGTTCAAATTTTAACTTAAAATAACTATAAAAAAACTATGTTTTTTATTAATCTACTTACGTGGGACCTTGTTTTAAATTTTCAATCCTCAGCTATAAAAGATGAACATTTTATTATTTAAAAAAAAAATAAGCTTTAATCCACACTTTTTTATTAAGAGCATTAGAGGTTAGAATTTTGTCAAAATCATAAACATTTGAAAATTATATTTTGCAGTTAGAGATGCATAAAAACTTTTCTTTTCAAAGCTTTATAAATTCTTCCATAAGTATTTATACGTACAACAAAAAGTTAACCGGAAAGTCAAATTAATTTTTCTTGAGTGTTTAAAGTTCAAATTTTTACGACATCGGATGATATTCACCAGTAAATCAACGATTCCTCACCAAATCATTTTATTATTTTAATAACACTTAAAATTTTTTTCGTTAGGACGAAAAGCTTGAAAATGTTATGGATACAAGATTTCTTCTAAGTTGTTACAATAACATTAAAAACATTAAATATATATTATAGGCAAGATATATTATTTATAAGCATATTATAAGTATACATTTTGACAAAATTCATCAAATCACGAAAATTTTCAAAAATTCAAAACAAGGTTTTTTAAGTATTTCATAAAGTATAACCAGAAAATCTAAAAATATATAGACAGTTTTTTTTAATGTATATTTTAAATTCAAATTTGAATGAAAATATATATTTATTATTTAAATGAAGAATAACAGTTTTTTTTTTATTTTATTGAAACGAAGTAGAGTTATTGTAGTACTGCTCGAAATTTCCTTGAGTACTATTTGGCAGAGTTCACGTGGCGGCCAAAGCTTGGTGAAAAGGATCTTTTTGAACACATTTTATCAAATGTTTCAAAATGTCGGCCTCCGTTTTCATACCACGTTATCTTATTAAACAATACTATTTTTAGATTTTGAGGGGAGGGAAAGAATGTATTGATTTTACAATATAGTTTTTTTTCTTAGTCACAAACATTTTGGGTAGTAAAAATGCTCCTGCTCTATTCTAATAAAAGTGAATCTATAGTTGGTGCTTTTGGGTGATCAAAATAGAAAATTCCAAGTGGTTTTAGAAAGCGTCAAGAAAAACAATATAATGTGAAAAAAGTATGCAAAACAAATTTTTGGAAAAATCGATTTTATAATTTTGACTTAACTCAAAAACTAATTACCGTAAACCTTTGAAATTTTCACCAAATATTTATATTAGCTTTTTAAATGAATGGTTACATTTTTGAAATATCTTTTCAAGCTAGTTATAGCCTTGAGACATTTTTCGAAATTTGTAAATTTTTTTAAAATTATTCACGATAAAAACTTTTTCACTGCGTAGAAAAGCTTGAAAATGTAATGCAAGGTCTCTTTTAAGTTTTATTAATGTACGTTCAAAAATATCAAAGATACATAAGTACGGTTATTTTTAATATGCATTTTAAATTCAAATTTTAACGAAATTCATAAAAATTTCGATAATTTTCAAACTATTTTTCATTTTTCATTTATAGTTTTTTTCTTTCATAGCTAATATTATAAATTTTTATAGAAGATTCCCTAAGCATTTTCTTACCTTTAATAAAAAAAAAAGTTTACCGGAAAGTAACTTAAATTTTTTACAAGCGTTTGAATTTAAAATGTTTATGATATTTTGTTGTAATTCAATAACGAATAACCCTAGATGCTTGAAATTTTCACCATATGTTAAAATTACCGTTTTCCATACTTAGTAAAATTTTCAAACATTTTTGACTTTTTTTGAGCTATAGCCATGATAAATGTTTAAAATGTTGTAAATTATTTTTCAGTTAGAAATTCATAAATATTTTTCTTTTCATAAGTCATAACTAAGATTTAAAATTCTAATAGAACATTTCACATAAGTTTTACTACCTAAAATAAACAAAAAAGTTTACTTAAACGGGATTTTAATTTTTTATGAGTATTTGAACTTATATTTTTACGATATTTTATATTCAGTGGTAAATTATCGAATTCCTATTAATACATTTTTGATATTTTGTTGCATTACCAAAACGAATAACCGTAAACTCTTGAAAAGTATGAATTTTTTTCATAATATATAATTTAGTATGTAGGTTGCATCCTAATTAAGTATGGTTAAAATTGTATCTTGTTTTGATGATACTTTATTTTAAACTTTATGATTCATTGGTTGGCAATCGAATTGACAATCAGCATACAAGTATATCACACACACTGAGTCAATATATTGACACATGTGCTAGCCAAACAAAAAATTTGCTACGATTCATTTGAGTAGCTGAATGGTCTTAATTATTTAGAGTTATTTATATTTCATAAATATAAATATCCAAAAAGTTTAAACTTTTATAAATTAAAATACAATTATTGCTTTGTTAAATATTTTTGTTCTAAATATGTATGATATACATTATATTTTATTTTATGTAGGTATATGCATAAAGACTATTATAGAATATAAACATATAATGCTATAGGTATAACATTATTTTCAAAAAATTCATCCATCATATAAATGCGATTTTTTAACAAATTATACAGCATAGTTAGCTTCAGCTAGTGGCGTCATTTAATTTGTTTTATTGTTGATGCCACATTTTTGTAGGCCATAATCATGGACACCCTTAATCGGATATCAGGGGGGGGGGCATTCCTCTTCTGTAGAATTTTAAAAACTGTATACTCTGCGTTCGAAGAGAACATTACCGTTTTGCACATGCAGACTGACGGCAACGACCAGTCTAAAACACAATTTCCCTGATTTTGTGCCGCGACGGTATAAGTTGTAAATATTATAATATTATAATATATAAATTATAGTGTCGATTGTTGCCGAACGTACCAAACATTTACGAACCGTTGTCGTTGAGTGGGGATTGGGGAATGTGCGGATTCGGATGAGTTTTGGTAGGGTCACATATAAAATATCTGTGTAATTTAGTTAATATAATGTCAGTATGAAAATATCACCATTGCTACTATTTGTTATTTAACTATGTGTACTTATTATGTATTTATATACGTATTTTTTTTATGGTTCCAAGCAGTGTACATTTAGTAAATAAATTTATGGATACAAACTCCTTAATAATAAAATTAATAAAATTCCAATATAATGGTTCTCGCTACCTACGCTCGAAATATAAAATATAGCTAACTAAATAAAAAAATTACTTTATATATTATAGTCATCCTTGCTCACAATAGAGCAAATTCAGAATATACAAATTATTACTTCCCTGTTTTAGATTCTGAATGGAGCGATGAATATACTTATTGGTTTTACAAAGGTGTGTTTTTTTTATTATTATTATTGTTTTTTTTTTGTTTGTCATCACCGTTTAGGGCACTAAAACTGTTTCCATTTTCTTCAAAAGAAACAAAAGAAAAAGTAAGGAAAAACGGGAATTATTACGCAAAATCAGGTTTGGTTGTTGGAGTCTCTGAAAACATGACCGTAGATCCATGAAATTTCCACTGAATGTTTGTACTAGCATTTTCAATACACAGTTTTTTTTTTAAAAAATGACAATACAATTTTATTTGTTGGGTCACAAAAGCATGCAAAATGAATACAAGACTCCTGAGTCCTGATATATTGATACAATAGTATCTGAAAAGTATTAAAAATACATGGGCGCAATTATTTTTTATAAGCATTTAAAGTTCAATTGTTGACAACATTTATCAAATATAAAATTTAAAAAGGGCGGGTAAGTGTATGTCGCTCTGCTGTACAGTAGGTTACAAGTGAGTCACTGTAATGGATTGTGTTAGATTTTAATCCAATGATATAATATCATTGAATAAGAAAAACGATTCTGAGCGAAGACGGTCAGTCAGTCTATAATATCTTACTAAGTCTAAATGTATTTGATGATATTATTGTGAATAAAGTAATTAATTTTAGTATTATAGGCATTAGTATTTACTATAGTTGGTTAAATTCATTTTTCTCAAAAAAATTATATTTTAAAATGCCATTGCGTGTATATAAAATATAACAATATATTCTAAAAGTTTCATATACCAACAAATAATATTTTTAAATTATATCAAAATAACTAAAATCATTATTCTTGGTTTAAATATGAAATTTTGTCTAAATTTGAAATTAAAATGTCTGTAAAAAATAAATGTGTTGATATATTTTTTAGATTTTTTGGTTACAGTATGATTTATTTATGAGAATTTTTGTTTTAAATTTTCAACACTTAGCTATAAAAACTGAACATTTTATAATTTTTTAATTACAATGATTTATAATTTTCGAGATTTTGACAAATTTTGTCAAAATTCGAACTTTAAATGCTTATAAAAAAAAATCGTGCCTATGTATTTTTAAAATTTTTCAACTGATGTTGTAACAATATATAAGAAAGCTTGTATTAAATTTTCAGACTTTTTGGCCCACCAAATAAAATTTTATTGACAATTATAAAAAAAAAAACTAAAAAAATTGAAAACTAAAAATGTCTGTAAACAGCTCAAAACAAATCAAAATATTTTCAAAATTGAATGGTGTATAGAAAATGAGAATATAAACATTTAGTGAAATTTTCATGCATCTACAATTATTCGTTTTTGAATTACAACCAAATAAGAAAAACGCTACATGAGAAATCGAGTGAATATCCTATGTTGTAAAATTATGAACTTAAAACACTCATAAAAATTTATTTTTAATTGCTTTTAGATATTTTATTTTTGATAAAAGTAGAAAAACTTACGTTAAATCTTGTGTTAAAATTTAAAACCTTAGATTTAAAAAAAAAAATTTTTATGAAATTTTAACTCTAAATAATTTTCAAATTTTCGTCATTTTTACGTATTTTGTCAAAATTTCAACTTTGAATGCTTAGAAAAAAAAATTGTGACTACAGATTTTTAATATTTTTCATGTGCCTTTGAAACACTATATTAGGAGCATTCTATTAAATTTTCAAGAATTTTTAACGAATAAATAAAATGTTATTGATTTTTTAAAAAAAAAAAACCAAAAAGATTGGAAATTTAAAATGTCTGTAAACAGCTCAAAATAAGTCAAAATATTTTGAAAACGGTATGGTATATAGAAACCGCTTATATAAACATTCAGTAAAAATTTCATGTATTTACCGTCATTTTTTTTAGACTTACACCAAAAACCAAAATCGATTTTATCGAAAATCAATGTTGCGTAAAAATTCCCGTTTTTTCCTTAATTTTCCATTTGTTTTCACGGTACTTTTGAAAACTACTGGAAAATGTTTACTTTTGACCCCCCAAAGTACCAACTAGATTCACTTTCCTATCAGAAAAGGTACTATTGAAGAAAATCCAAGCACTTTTACTGTCCCAAAACGTGATGATGTCTTGAGACACAAAAAAAAAAAAAAATAAAAAAAAAACACACATCATTGTAAAACCAATACATTCATCGCTCCGCTCAGAATCTAAAATGAATTTGTAGTAAATATGTATAAAATGTTCAACTTTTATAGCTAAGAATTGAAAATTTAAAACAAGGTTCTACATTAGTAGCAGGTTAACCAAAAAATCTAAAAAATATAAAACTCAGTTTTTTTTTATAGATAGATTATTTTCAGATTCGGATGAATTCACAAATTAAATAACCAAGAATAATAATTTTAGTTTATTTGAAATTTCAAAATATTAATTCAACTTACCGGCTTCCGTATTAATTATAATATAAATATAATATAAAATATCCTAGACTGAAAAATCGTCTCCATTCAGAATCTTTATTCGTACACAATGATATTATATCATTAAATTCAAATTTAATACCAGCCATTACCGTGACCCACTTGTAACCTACTGTCCTACTGTACAGCAGAGCGACATCTACTTTATCCGCTTTTTATCCTTTTTTTCATATGCATTTAAACTTTTAAGTTAAATTTGAAAATTACTTTGAAGTTTAAAATTCATAAGAAATTTTGTTTTTTGTTTTTAAAATTTGAAAAATGAAATACAAAATACGAAATTCCTCATAAATTTTTCTTCCTTAATCTTAAGGTAAAATCACCTTTTAAGAACACTACAGAGAATTATATTTTTAAGGGTTTTATTCTTTTGAGATAATATTTAGAAAATAAGATGTCATAGGTACCCATAAAGTTATTATTATTCTCTATCGTTTTTATAGCGGGTGCACAGACATTCTCTTAACAAGATTAAATAAAATAATGATGGTATGGATACCAAATAACAGATCCATACTTGAGGATTAAGCATACCAAGCAGAAGTAAAGAAAAAGCGGAGGCAGGTCGCGGAAGAGAAGATAGTTGTATTGTGTCTAATGGACCCGAGGATCTTGAGACTCCTCCAAATAATAACATTGATGTGGTATTTTAAAGAGAGTGTGGGTGTTAGATAAAAGCCTACGTCTTTAATAATATCAACGGTTGAAGAAGGGAGCTCCAAGAGAATATGAGTGAAGTATGGAACAACGTTTCCTAGAGAAAGTCATTCAGTAAAATTTGGCTATGTTGAAGAATAAGTTAACGCTTTGAGTCCAAATGAAGAAGGCATCAAGGTCAGCTTGAAATAAAAGACAGAGTCTATTTTACAGAAAATTTTAATGTCATCAGCAAATAATAAAACCTTGGTAAAAGATAAACATTTATTGATTGAAATAACAAAGATAATAAAATACAATAGACTCAGATGACCTATCTGGGGAACACCGGAGGAGACTATTGATAGTTCTGAGACAGCTCCATTTATGGTGATAAATTGTCTTTGAGAAGTTAAATAAGATGATAACCACGAGATAACGGGATATCTGATTCCAAGGGGGCTAAGTGTAGCAATGAGAAGACAATGGTCAACAGTAACAAAAGTTTTTTTTGAAGTCTGTAAAAATAGTGTCAACTTGACTGTTAAATGAAATGCTACTGGTGATTGTTGATTTATCCGAGTGGAAACCATGTTGGGAATCAGGAATAATGTGGTTGAGACTTCTTTTGATTAAGGTATAGACAATAGATTCAAAAAGCTTGGCCCGGTTAGGTAAGATTGAAATTGGTATGTAGTTAGAAACATTGATTGACCTTGAAAATAGGGGTGATAGAACAGGTTTTCCACACATCGAGAATGTTACCTTCATCAAGGGAACATCTGAATAGAATTAATATGGGATAAGCAATTGCATAACAGTAGTTGTATAGCAGTCGAGCAGAGATGCCGTCAAGTCCATTAGATATGTTTTTTTTAGAAATTTAAGTGCTGATAGTATATCATAAGGCTAATATGACAGTTGAAGGAGAGATTTAAGGGTATCTAGGTAAGAAACAGAGGTGATTGGAGAGGTGGTTTAAAAACAGAGAGAAAATATTTTGAGAATAAATTAGTAGAGTCGATGAGGCAAGAGGCTAATTTGTCACGGATATGAACTGTGTAGAGGATTGGTGGTTTATACTTTAAATCTATATCAAATTTCCAGAAGTTAGATGGATTAGATGAAAAAACAGCGCGTTCTGTAACTTTAATGTAGAATAGATAATCAAATTTAGACTGACATGTACATTTGACATGAAGTTATTTGTTTATTATTTAAGTTATTCAATTGAAGTTCAAGCTTATATTACAACATGAAAACTGCCCTATCTGTACAAGTTGTGGTACTCCCCTTACAGTAAAACCAGGCACGTTTCAGCCAAACATTTTTTTATTTGGGGACCAACATTTTTTGGTCCTTTTCTGCATTGGTTTTAAGTTTAAATAGTGTTTTCCAGTTTTAAATCTATTATTAGACGTCTTACTATGCTATCTCAAATTTTATAAAATAAAATCATAGAATTTAATTATGATTTACGATTGTTAATTACAGTTTGTACGATTATTAATTACATAATTTCTTTTATTAATAATTGTATTACATAATTTAATAACTCTCTATCTCCAACACAAGCTTTGCTTAAAGAAGATAGATAATCGAAAATGTTATCTATAAAAATAATTTATGTATATTCTTTCTTTCGATCGACAAAAAAAAAAAAAAAAAAAAAAGAGTACCAATAATACACTCTTGGGATTCAGGGCAACTAATAATACTTAAAAATAAAAATTGAGGGAGCTAATTCAGGCTCTTGGTGATGTGCCTAGGTGAAACACTTAATAACTAAATGTTATACATATGAGAATGAAAAACAAGAAGCAAGAGTTTTAAGTATTTTATCTGAAACACTCAACCTGGACAACACACAAAAGCTGGTTATCTTCAAAAACGTCTCAAAGTTAAATAAACTATTATAAACCATGTATATATAAAAAAAATCTAAATCTATGTAATTTTAAGTATATTTGTAATAAAAAAAAAAAGGTAATGGCATTCGTTGCCAAGTCCTAAATAAATAAAAAAAACTTGAAAATAATAATTCTGAAGACCATACCTTGTACATTATTAGTGTCATCTAGTTGACTTTGACACTGTGAATTTGACTCATCTTCTCGGTCAGTAGAATCAACAGTCTGATATGCCCCCATTTTGTCAAATCCAGGCATTGTTAATATTTTTAAGTCTTCATATTGATCAAACTAATGAAACGATTATAACCAATTATAAAGTATAAATGTATAATTAAATTATAAGGTATAAAAAATAAACTTACCTTGTTTTCTACATTAACATTTAATGGTATTGATAAATTGGGATTAGATTTTAAACTATCATTTGTCAACATTCCATTAATTCCTTTATGACTTCCTACCAAATAAATAAAAATAAATTACCTCTTTTAATTAAAAATACTTATTTTATAGTATAATAACTGTGATTTTTAAATAAAAATTATTAAAGATAGTTAACTTATTGATTAAAACTAGTGATATTTATAAACTTAAACACCAATATTGTATTCAGTGGAGTACTAACAGGAGTACCCCCTGAAATTCAGTTCTAAGTACCGCCACTGATTATATTTATAAATTATGGAGATACTTATTTAAAAAAGACAAATTATCAATAAATTGATGAATTTGAGAATATTAATGATTTATTAAAATATCAAAATATAAATTGTATGTGGAAACATGATTGTCATAATTTAAGTTTAGATTTAGAATTAGATTGTCAATCAATAATTCATTATATTAACATTTTTCAATTTTTGTCTAAAAATATACTGATCTCAATAGTTCTATATTTTTATCTATACTTTGACATATATATTAATTATCATCTACTTACTAGTTTGTAAGTTAAAGTCCTACAGTTAATTATATTTTAAGATATTTTAACTCAATAGTGGTTATCATATTTCGTTTTTATGTTATATAATAATTATAATGTTATAACCAGAGCTCAAACTTTATGTGCTAAAAAACAACGATACAAGCTAATTTATGCATCAAAAAAAAATTTAAGATTCAATAATATAATAATCAATTTTTAAGTTATAATATTAAGTTATAAATTTATATGAGAGTAAGCTTTAAAAAATTCATAATTATTCAAAATGTTTGATAGTATGAGCATGTTAAAATATCATGCATTATTTTTTTTTATTATTATCAAAACAAAATATTTTCATTTTTAATTATATTTTAAATATTAGAAGTCAATGTACACAATAAAAACATTATATCTTTAATATAATTCAAAATATAGACAATTATCTTTATTTTTAAATTAAAGTTTTTATTTTGATTTATGAACAAAATACTCATTAAAGAAACACTAAACTTTTTGTACATTACAAAACTCTTCAAATTATAATTAAATATTAAATTATTGTAATTAAAGCTATTAAAAACTAAATTCAAAAGAAAAAATTTAATTGAGGAAATATTAGGATGTTTAAAATGGCAGTTTAATATCATGGGCTCGAGCTCCATATAATTACCTATCTTGCACATGTAAAAATTAATCACTTAAGAGGACGTCGCACCCGCATGTATTGTTTCTGTCTTATACACGTACGACATGGGAAATTTTCATTGGCTAGTTTCAATAGGGTATTGTCAGTTTTTATATTAGAGTGAATTGACCTATTATCAAACTTTGAAGTAATAACATTATCTGTGTTCTCTCGTTGGTTTTTTACGATATTTTAATTTTTAAGTGAATTATGAGAATTTTAAAATATTAATACTTTACATACCCATATCTCACTTAAAAATTGAAATATCGTAAAAGACCAAAGAGAGAACACAGATAATGTTATTACTTCAAAGTTTGATAATAGGTCAATTCACTCTAATATCAAAACTGACAGCACCCTACTGAAACTAGCAAACGGAAATTTGGTATGTCATACGTGCGTAAGACGGAGACAATATATGCGGGTGCAACGTCCTCTTAACAAAATCATTTAAACAACAAAAAATTTTTTTTGATGTTTGATTTTCGTATAAATGTACGCATTTTTGTGTTAAAGACAATATGATAGAAGCATCACAATTTGAATAAAGCGTCAAGCTTTTTTTAAATATTTATAATACTGATAAATAATGGCCAGTTGCGCCATATAGTATTGTGATAGGTAACTGCTGTGGTAACAGAGGCGTACATAATAAAAATTACTTTTATACAGTATAAATATTTAAAAAAAATTAAACACTAGTCTGGTGTATAAAAACACTTCACATACCTACAACAAAAATTTAAAAATATATTTTTAAATAATTAAATTATTGTGTGAAGCGACCAAATTGTACAAACATAAGATAGGCAGTTACAGTGAGATCACCCCAATGACGTCACAAGTATTAATTTAATTTCTCACAACTCATTAAACAATATGATTAGAAACTATAAGCCTATACCATTTTTTGTAGAATTAAACATTCTTTCAAATTAAATAACTTATTTTTTTTTTGTATTGTATTCCTTCAATATCTATAAACATGCAATAATGTGCAACATACATTTTTGGATTTTAGTTGTATGTAATATGAAGCAAATTTGTATCAGATCACATTTTGATTTGAAACTTCCTAAAAAGTATGCAGATGTATGAAGTTCTAAGTCATAGTTATAACATTTAGTTTTACAGTGAGAAATATTCCAGAAGGAAAGAAATTTAACATAAAATGCAAATAACGGTTATAAGATTTTTTTCAAATAAAAACGTCAAAAGGAAAATCATTGAGAAACTACAAATCACCCAAAATAATTGTTACAGATCATGTTTAAAAAGAACCAGGGTTCATGACAAAAAATAAGATTTACAATGTTAAGGTTATCATTTTCTATCTAATTCTATTAAACTAGATTTAAAAACTTCCTATAATTTATACCTCTGAATTAGTGATTTACTATCAAAACCAAGGGATTTAGGTAAAAACATCTTCAATAATAACTAAAAATATCCAATATTTTCCAAGATATAAAACAATTATTTAGTCAAAAGATAATTATTGAGAAATTGGTCAAAAAGTATGTTGGAAAACAGGCCGAATACAAAAATTCTAATCTGAAGAAATTAGGGAAAAAATCCAAATTATTCATTTTATATAAAAATTAAATTTAAAAAAAATAATAAATATATTTGATTTAATAGGCAGAATTAGGTAAAATAATTACCAAAACTATTATGTATTAAATGCATACAAAAAAAATTTTAATTTTATGAATTAAATAATGTGTATTTTTGGACTTTTTTCAAATTGGACTGTTTATATCTGTGCTTTTTGTCGGTGTTCAATTAAATTACACATGGTGTAAATAAACATACTTAAGCTTTCAATATAAGAGTCGGAAATGTCTGGACATGAATCTTCAGAAGTACAGTCTTCTTCAAATTCACTACCTACAAATACAATAATATATTATAAAGTATAAACAAAAAAATACAATAATTGTATACATACTAATGGAATAACAATAATTGGGATAAATTAATGGTTGGTCATGTCCAGAACAAAATTGTATTAAAATCCTCATAACCTGGACGACATAATCTATTGATGGCCTAACATTTGGGTTTTGATCCCAACACCTAAAAACAATAAACAAGATAGTAAACTGTTGAAATGTATTTGGAATAAATATGATCGAATAGGCTATATCTATCTAACATTCAGTTTTATCTACTTAAAACTAATATTTTTTATAGGATGCCACCAGAAAATCCTTATTACGCTTAGTGGATTTACTCTCATATGAATATTATATTATTGAACTTTCTAAGCACCTTGAATAAAGACACAAAAAAAAACTTATATACAAATTAAAAAAAATAGTGAATTATGTAAAATTATTTGTTGACTTTGAAACCTAGATAAACACAAATAATAAAAGAGTATGTTGTTTATTAAAATACAAGTAATTAAAAATAAAGGAGAAATTAATTTCATAAAACAACTAAGTGAATAAAGAAATAAAGAATAGTGTTTATTGTATAATTAAAACTCATTGATCATTCATAGGTTATATTTATTCAAAAATTGCTTATTATGGCATCATTTTGTGTATTAGCTACTGGAGGATGATAAGTAAGGAAAACAGTTGTGTGTGACCTGTGCCTCACTGACGAAAACAGGTTGCAGCCGGGTCACTTCTAATGTTGAATAGAGTATAGTATAAGAATGCCAAATTTAGGTAGGAAGTATATTATACTGATGACTATTTTACTAGGTAGCATATAGGATCATATTCAAAAAATTATGTTTATAATTATTTCATACTCGGTAATCAATTCCTGGAACGGTCGAGGGCATTGCTCAAAAATTGGTGGTCTGGTTCCCTTATGCACAGCCCACATAATTCCATAAGCAGATCCTCCAATTTCATTAAATGGTTTCAGTCTTGTTAAAACTTGCCATAAAATAATACCCCAGCTATATATATCACATTTTTCAGTATAATTTGAACCTTAATAAAATGTAATATGATTGATTAAAAATTAATGCTGTACAAATTAATAATTATAAATTTCAAACCTTCAAATACTTCAGGTGCCATCCAAGCTGCACTACCTTTATTATTGGTCATATATGTTTTTTTGTCACAAGCAGTCCCAAAATCACATATTTTTAGTGTTTTTCCTTCATTCACTAAAAGTAAATTTGGTGGCTTTAAATCACTGTAAAAAAAGAAATCATATTTTATTTTTACTTTTAAATGTTTAAAGCTTATAAATCACAAATATAATTGGATACCGGTGAATTAATGGTTTAGGTTTCATATTATGAAGATATGCTACACCTTCTGCACATTGTAATGTCCAACTAACAGCATGTCCCAAGTTGTATTGAGGCTCAGGTTTACAATGTAATACTATTAACATTTAATATAAAATAAAATTTAGAAATATTTCAATGACAATCAATAGAGTAATTATTAATAAGACAAGTAGATTTAAATGTATTTTCTTTTTCCATTACAAATTAAAATATTAAGATTGAAAACTTAGAATCAAAATAAATGAGTTCTTAAGGTAAAAATCAGTGCAATACTTTAATAATTGTGAATTTTGTAAAATTTAAGTTATATCAATAAATACAACAATCTAACCGTTGTATAATGATCCTCCTTCCGCAAACTCCATTACTAAACATACAGGATTTGATGTGCATGCACCATATAATTTGACAATATTAGGATGATTGACTCGAGACAACTGTCGAACTTCAATTGTAAATGCTTTACGCTCAGCTTCAGTGTCAATGTGTTTGACAGCTACATAGTTGTTACGCCACCGTCCACGGTAAACAACACCAAATGACCCTTTGCCAACAATCTACATAATGTAAAATGACACTATCAATATACTTTGGACATAACAAACTATACTATACAATTATATATATAAATTATGTACTTCAAGCTTTTCAATTTCATCGTAATCAATTTCTTCCACAAACTTTTGTCTGTGACTGTGTGTCTCTTTAATAGCCATTTGATTTGTGCATGTGCCTCGAATGGCATAGAATGTGTTCGGCACCGTACATCGCCCAAATAAACCGTGAAATTGTTGAGAAGAATGAATGAATACACAATTTCAATAAGGTATTATTATGTATTTTCTTTAAATAAATATTTATTTTTTTTTTTTTTTTGAATTATTGTTATCCTTTCATCACTTGTGATTGATTGATTGATAAAAATAAAATTAAGTGATAAATAACTCTAGCCACAAAAAACTAAGAAATTACGTTTATTATTAAAATAAATACAGCTTAAGTCACGTGACTACGCTCAGTTTATCGTTGATAAAATTTACAACACTGATAATAGATAACGGAAACCATTGGCTGAGCCGCTGAGGTATCAAACCTTTAAACCAATAAACTAATAATCCTTCAACGCACCAGGCCCTCGCAAATGGCATATTATTCTTTTTTATTCTTTAATCTTTATTTTCTATCACGAATTAAGAATATTGAGATAGGTCACAATTCGCGTTTTGTATCAATTAATAATAGCGATTTATTATTCTATTATTTGGTATTTACTATTTAATATTCATGTTTTTTTTTTTATCAAGTTTCAATGCTTGAAGTCTCCTGAAAATAGATACTGAAAATACAATTTAAAAAAAAAATGCGTGTAGAACGTAGTCAAAGCCCTACTGAGCAGGTTAACTAAGGAATACAATTTGAATTATAAAGAAAATAGTATTCATTGCTGTCCACATTTTATTTTGTTAAGGTGACCAGTATTTTAAATGAAGCTGCTGTGGCTCCTGATGAAAACACTAAACTTGATTTACTACTTAAGGCTAAAGAACTACTGTTGTATCAAGAACCAACATTTTTACCACAATTTATTAATGATGTAATTGCGTATCAAAATGATCATAGTTCAACAATAAGAAAATTTGTTGTAGCGTTCATAGAAGAATGCTGGTAATTTGGTTTGAAAACTACTACTGTTAAAGGTATTTAATTACTATTTTTTTTTCAGCAATAAAGAAAAGTCAAATGTTTGTGTCACATTGCCAAATTTATTAATGTTATTGGAAGATCGATCACTTGTGGTCCAAAAAAGAGTGGTGCAAGCAGCTAGCAATATATACAGAGCTGGATTACAATGGATATCAATGACTGATTTACCTAGTTCTGATCTCTCAAATGTATGGCAAGATTTATCAAATCTGAAATCACATGTAATTAACATGATTGACAATGATAATGAAGGGTATTTAAAATTATTGCTATTTTCTTTTATATCAACTATTAGGAATAACCTAATTTAAATTATTGTTTTGTAGTATTCGTACTCAAGTAATTAAATTCATGGAAACGGTAATACTTGTACAAACATACAAAGGTGAAGGTGGTGTGGATCGTGAGAATGATATGTCACTTGAAGATATACCTTTAACTCTTAAAGTTACCCGCCGTAGAAGACTTGAAGATGAAGCAAAGTACTGATTATATAATTATATATTGCTATATTAAAGTTTAAAACAAAGATTATTATACTATATTGACAATAATATTGAATCTTAGGGTATTGTTTGATCTTCTGTCAAGATTTTGTCATTCTGGTAATGTAGGCTGTGCAAATTTAATGACTTGCATGGGATCTTTGACATTGATTGCCAAATTCCGTGTGTCATTTATTGAAAAAGTTGTAACTACATTAGAAACATTAACTAGTAAGAAATATTATGTAAAAATCATTATTATACAAATTCAAATTTATTTTTATTTTTTAAATTAATTTTTTTTAGAAAACATACCAAATTCTTTAACTCTGAGTCAATCAACATCTGTTCAGAAAAATCTAAAATTACAATTATTAAGTTTATTGCGTCTCCCTGCTGCAACTGAATATCAGCAAACTATTGGAAGATTATTATTAGACATTGGTGCTTCCAATCAAGAAGTAGTTATACAAATATTTTTATGACATATTGATTTAGACTTGCATTACATATTATTCTGTTTTATTTTTAGATTATGAAAGCACTTCAGGTTTTGTCAAAAAATGAAGATAGTAAAAAGTTATTGCGATCCTTAAAACGTAAAAATGATGATAAAGAAGATAAAAAATCAGATAAAGATGACATTCCGGAAAAAAAGAGATGTACTGAAGGTACACCACCAGATCGACATATTAATGCAGTTAAAGCGTGGGTACTTGAAAAATTATCTCCAGAATCCATCGCAAACATTATTATGACATTCATGGTAAATATATATAATAATATTAAGATGATATGCATATTATGACATAGTGATTTCTTAAGTTTTGAACCATGCTCACCAGTCACCACATTTTAGATTCTGAGGTGGTTTCTCACTATTGGTTTTATATTGATGTTTTTTTTGTCTATTATCAATTATAAACTATCACATTTTAAATTAAAAAAAATGATTCTATCTTCAACTTTTGGTTTCTGGTAGCCAATTACATCTAGTTGAAACTTTCTTTAAACAACTTTAGTTATGTTGTATTTCACAAAACATTAATTGTAAAGGTTTGAAATTTAAAATATTATTTTCTATGCACAATTAAATTTTCAAAAAATTGAGACTAATATTAAGCTATTTATACTATGAACATATTTACACCATTCTACTAAATTTCAGTATTGGCTTGGCTTATAAATTAAGAATAATAATATATGATATAATTTTATAACAATTGATACGTAGTGTATTATATACTTATATGTAAAGAGCTGATTTTTAGATTTTTACTTATATTTATTTACCATGCAGCTCAACGTGGGAGAAAAATGTCGATGACTTATGTATTGTAGAATTTGTTGAAAAAAATGTATCTTGCATAGTAAAGCCTATTTTAAAGACTAGAGAATAATTCAGCCTATATTTCATATTTAACAATATATTGTTTTATTGTTTATAAAAAAATAATATTTGTTAATTTCTTAAATTGTTATATATTGTAATTATTTCACATTAGGAAAAAACTTATTTTAAATTAAAAATGCATAGCTCACAACTCACTCATAACTCACTTAAAAACTTAATAATCATAAAAACCAACATGTGATTACAGATAATGTTCTTAGTTCTTACCTTAAAATTTCATAACAAGTCGATTGACTCTTATTTTTTAACTAACGGAGGTAAACATGATCTATTAAGCGTAAATTTGGTATGTTACACCCTTGTAAGATGTAGACAACACATATTGAATATTATGTTTCTGTACATCTACAATTTCCAAAACATTAGAATTTGATTAAATGCAATATTTTAATATAATCATGGGTGATCTTAATTCAAATTTTTTTTGTAAGAGTTATTTATATTTTAATTTATAGCCAAAATTACCATCAAAATTGCCTTCAGCTTTTGTAACAAATTATACTCCAATAGCTGCAGCTGGTACTGATAGCCATATTACACATATTGCAAAGTTATTAGCTACTCAAATATGTGGATCAGAAATTGTTATTCCTGATCTGAAGTACATAACCCAAAATGATGATGAATCATTAGAAGGAGTAAAAGAAGAAATTATAAAAATGGAGGAAGAAGATATACTTTTAGCTCAGCCAGCAGAATTAAATATGAACAACTGTCAAATTGATCCTACTGAAGCTGAAGAACTATCTATTGATGCTTTACTTAGAGTTTTAGACACTAGTAAAATTGTTTTGTCAAAACAGTTTAAAGAAGTACACATTAAAGCTATAACTAAAGTGGCAGTTATGTGTAGTGATGATTTTCGGAACAGTAAGTAATACTTATTAATGTACTTCGTTGAAAAAATAATAACAAACCTAGTAAAAATGGTTATTCATTCTTTGTTTAGCTATACTCGACTATATAAATCTGGATATGGCTAAAAATATGAATTTATGCTTATCGTGGTTGTATGAAGAGTATAGTGTAAGTCAAGGATTTATTAAGCTGCCAACAGCATTCAGAAGTACTTTAACTTCAGAACAAAATTACAATACTGTTTTATGTGCACTAATCAGAGGCGCATTAGGTATTGGAGATCCCAAAGAAAAAGAAGAGTAAATTGGATTTTTATTTAAAATAACATGTACTTTTGATTTTAATTCTTGTAAAATATTTATAGTGCTATAACCACATTTTATTTTGAAAGTCCATTCATTACTGATGATGCTGTAGATATTTTGAAAGAAATTTGTGGTGATCATGCATTCGGTCTATTCATTCTTAATGAATTGGTTACCAAACGTCCTCCAAGACAGTTAGTGTACTTAAATGCACTTCTTTTCTTCACTTCACATAAGAATGATAAAGTAATATATTAAAATACACTTAATATTTTATAAGTGTACTATTTTATACTTAAATATTAATAAAAAAAATATTATAATGATACATCAATATACACATACTAACCAAACATCGAGCTATATAAAATGTATTACCCTATTACCAGACGACCTTACGTCAGCAGTCTCTAATCTAAAATATAAATATTAACATTACTTACTTATTATTTTAAGATATTGTTAAAAATTAATTTAAATGAGTTATTTCCTGCAATATATTTTAATACTGGCAATCAATTTTTACAATAAAAATATAACATTAAAACAAATAAAATTTGTGACGTTTAAGGGGATGTTACAGTGACATTTGTTGTCTATATCAATAATCTATCAATAAGATAACTATAAACTTCCATAAATAATTTGGGCAAACCATACACATGCACATATTTTCTATTATTTTATCTTATAATTTGACCGTTTTTTTAGAGTGCCCACTATATAGAGGTATTAATGTATTCTTCCCATAACACTAGACAGGACCAAAAAAAATTATCGTTACATAGAGGTGACCGTTATTGGAAGTTTTACTTTAGTACTACCGTAAACCATAAATAATTGAAAGTTTACTGTATTTAATTTGTGTAACATAAATATTAAACTGTACAGTGCACACAATATAATAATTTATCATTTATTTTACTTCCAATTATTGAGAAATATATATTTTTATCAAATATAAATAGGTACTTATAAAATAATAAGCTTGATATTTTTAGTATCTTTTTCAACCAATTGAATTTTGTTAAATATTTTTAGCTTAGAGAGATTGCATTGAATTTTATCAGTAAATTGTATAAAAATAAAGATTTGAAAAATATTATTGAAGAATATGCTACTTTTTACTTGGGATTCTTAAGATTACAACTACCTCCTGATGTACTTTTTGGCCATGAAACAGGCCGATTGGTCAAATCTGAAGTGTGGGATGAAGACTCAACTACAGCTTGCTTATACCTATATTTTATGTTGATGGCCGATAACTATGAACTAATTCATGAGTATGATTTTATATTTAATTTATGCCGGTGTATATGAACAATTTATTTTATAATCCATTAGATTAGCAGCTGTATTTTCTAACTCTCAAGGAGAAGTAAAACGTTCAATTATAAAACTTTTACCACAACCTATTCAAAATATGCCAATGAATTCAGCTGAAATGTTTAGACTTCTTGAAGACATACCAAAAGGATCTGAAGCAATGATAACCAGAGTGTTGCATACTATTACTGAAAAAGGTGAGTGGCTATTTTTAATGTTAAGGGCGCACTACAAAATAATAAGTAATAAAATGTCCATAAATAATAGGTTTTTTGTTTTTGATAAAACATTAAGAATCATTAAAACTAAATGGCTGGATTATTTGGTCTGTTGACTATTTGATAGTTGGTTCCATCATGGATATAGCTAGGAATATAATATAATAAATGTATAATAAAAAAATTAATTTTTACTTAATTCTTTTGATACACAGAATTTGTATTGTATACATTTTATAAAATATACCTATGTAAACAATAATACACTTTAATTTAGTGAACATTTTTTATAAGCTTTAAGGAAAAATAATTTGTTTATTGTATTCAACAATTTAAAATAATATTTGCAGTATAAGTATGTTATCACTTATCATTAATAATATTACATCTTTATGGTACAAACTACAAATCACGAATTAAGATAATATTATTAATATTATATCTTAAATCGTAGTTTTAATTTAGACACCTCTTTGATGTAAATGCCTTATTAAGATATAATTAGTATAGGACATAACCACATAAGTAAGTATAATATTACCTTAATTCGTGGCCTTATGTAGTTATGCATACATTTTTTAGAACAATTAAATTATTGTGGTTATCAGTGACGTAGCCAGGGGGGGTTTTGGGTGTTGAACCCCCCATTGGTTTTTATTTAATATTTTTTTTAATTATTAAATTCCCTGTATGCCATATAGTATTACTCTATACTTTGAAAATGGTACACAACAACACAACAACTAAAATCGTACGTAACATCATATCGATTATTGGATTATCGATATTCTATGTTATCAGTTTATCACATATTATGACATATATTAGTTATGTGAAAATAGGTTGAATGGTTTGGCATTGATCACGATTAAAGATATACAGGTTGGGAATCGAGCTAAGATAAAGTGAAGCACAAACCTTCTAAAAAAATCAGCTGTTCCAACTAATTACTAGCGCTCGGTAACTCCCCAGTGTCGAAAACTATTACTAATTAGTTACAAATTACAAATAAATAAAATTCATAATATAACGATATAACAATAAAATAATTTATTCTGTGACTTCAACTTTTTACTAATTTTGATAACTTTTTTTTAGTTTTGTTTTCCTTTTTATTTTTTTGGTTTTGAATGTAAGTAAATTGTCTCATACGCATTATTATATAATAGGAAAAAATGTCCGTTAACATTTTTATTTGATGCTCCTGGATAGTACATGAAAACTTCAAAGTCATATTTTGTTTGAAGAATTCTTCATATGTGTTTTCAAAGACTTGAATTTGCATGTACGGCAAAGCACTCTTCAATGCGTTTGACTGTAATATATAAATTGCTATTGGGATATGTCAGATAGCCTCTTGTTTTAGCGTTAATTAAATCAGCTTCTTTTCCTATGCCAGCTCCAGAGGTATTTAAATTCTTCAGACTTTCAATGCACATATCACATTTAGTATTCTTTACTAAACGCCTAGCTATATAACTAAAAATAAAATGAGTGATTATATTAAGTACTAAGTTTGAAAGAAAAAAAACATTATTTATTTTACCCAGCCAAAAAATATACAACACACTCGAACACTGTCGAATCTGTATAATTGTGTTCTAACAAAATGTCATCCAAATCCCAACAGTCATCTTGAATAATTTTATCAATTTTATTTTTTAATTTATTTACTTTAGTAACTCTTTCAGACAAATTTTCTGGATCATTAATTATACTTTTTATGTCAGTCATTGAAATTATAGGAATTGTTTCTGAAAATAATGTCTTCAGGTTTGAAATGCTTTTCACAAACCCTAGAATTATTTTTTAAATTTATACCCAATGAAGTTTCCCATAATTGCATCGCATTTTTGGGTACCTATACCAAAAGTACTGCAATTATCATTTTTGGTACAAAGAGGAATACAACAATTCTTATTCATTTTAAAAGCAAAATGTTTATTTTTTTATAGCTAAACAGCAAATCAACAAAATTCTAACATCATTTAACATCAGTTTATCACATGTATAATGTAGGTATCTATTTATTTACAAAATAAATTATAACAAAAATTCTTCATAATTCATCTTGAAAAGCGCGGTAACAACAATGATAATATTGTACAAAATAATTCCGATAGTATCGCTAGTGATTAGTTGGAACAGCTGATTTGTCCAGAAGATTCTAGCTTGAAGATTTGCAATTGAAAACATGGGCCGATTCCCAACCTGTATATCTTTAATCGTGGCATTGATGAATATACACAATGATATAATGATAGACCCCGATGATGTCCTAAATAAATTAGCGACCAAAACAAGAAGACTACGGTTGATGTAAATTGTAATGTAGTTAAAATATTTGTTGACTTTAAATGTTTTAAATAATATACCTATTGTATAGACCCAAACCGTAAACCCCCCCCCCTCCCCATTGAAAAATCCTGGCTACGCCACTGGTGGTTATACAATTTTAGACTAGATAGCGCTTACATAGCAACTATTTTGTTATCAAAAAGGTGTTATTAATTCATAAATACATAATATTATTATTTAGTTTTGTTTTTACATCTAACTATTATCTATTTTAATTTTTGATAAGTTTAGCAGTTTAGCTATAGTTTTAACTTTTTATTAAATTAAAATAAATTACTAATAATCAAATAGTTTGATTGATTATTTAATAAAAAATTGATGTTCTAATTAAAATATAAACCACACTGTTGAGTGTTGGTTGATATTATGTACTCATCAAGTGAAGAAGATTCACCTTCAAATCCTATTGGAATATTAGTATCACATAGACAACTTGAAGGCTGGTTATCACAAGAAAATCCAATTCCTTCTCCATCTGAATTATATACTTTTCGCTGTCCATACACTTTACGCAAGACTGAACAGTTTCGATTTATGAATCAACTTTGGACTGTAGGTGATATTGTATCATTAAGAGGATCAAAATCAAACAAAATCTTTTATGCACAAATTATTAAGTTACATGAAAATGAATTATGTGAAAAACGAGCAAAAATCATGTGGTTGGCACCTAAAGCAAACGTTGGAGTTACTGATGAATCAAAAAAGGTGCATTATGACACTTTCAAGCCTAATAATTTTGTACATGTTTCTATTGATAGCAGATTAGTACCCATACATTGCCTAACATTTGTTATGAGTGTTCCAAACTTATTTGAGTATAAAAAACACATAGGTACTGATTACCTAGTAAATACACATATTGTATCACATGCAGAAAGATATGCAGAATCTGATGAAGACGATGGACCCAAATCCAAAAGTAAAGTGAGGCGACTACTTAACAAGTGAATAAAAAATGTATACCTATTAATTATTTTGTAATGTATTTTGAGCCAAAATTTTCACTGTTGATATATTCCTATTTTGGTTGAAAGAGTAAAATGTCTTATGTTAATATTAATATTAAATTAATGTAGTTACCTACCTAATTTCATATTGTAATAAAACCATTTTTTTAAATGTAATTCACACTTATTTATTCATCCATTTCTAAAATAATATATTTAATATTTTGTTAAAAATTATCTATGTTAAAACATAATTTTAAGAAATCATCATCTATTTATTTTTAATATACTGGATATGTATTCGGTAAATCTGTAGTATTATTATTTATACTTGGGTCGTTTGTATATAAATAAATAAATGTAATTACATTATGATAATAATATTTAAGTCTTATGCATAAATAGATTCAACTTTTATATTATTATAATATATTATAAAAAATGTAATATTTTAATTACATATTATATAAAATACAATTTTTAAATCTTAAGTGGCTAATATAAAAAGTATTTTATTTCACCAATAGATATTGTACCGAATAGTACCTATGTATAATGTTAGGTAACTATATAAAGTAGCAATATAATATGATATTCCACACTCTTATATATTATAATCTGAAACTTGTTGAATAATATTTTATTATTAGATATTATTATTATTATTTTATTTTGTTAATTTTGCTTTAACTGGTAAAACACTACTGATCACCACTTTCCCTGAACCTGCCCAAATATTTTAATGTATGTTCTATTCTGACATTTATTTAGTTAACTGCTTTATGTAATATTGTTTTTTTTTTGATAAATTATGAATATAAATTTTAATTTTATATTATATTAATATATACCTAATATATATTATGTATATATTTTTAGTGTCCGATATAAAGCAATTAATTTGGTACATACATAATATAACATTAATTTTAATACTATGATATCTTTCTGTAATACCTAAATACTTGCTGTAAAATACTATACTATTATAGTTTATAAATTAACATAATATTAAATAAAAAATATATATTTAGATAATAGATTTTCTAATTATTAAATTTATACCTATTTTATTTTTCTCTTAGAAATTCCATCAACAGAGTTAGTATCAAGAGTTAAAAAATTATTTGAAAATCAGATAGTTGAAGTACGTTTCTTGGTACCAATAATATCTGGTTTAGATAAGAAATATATTTTGAATGCTTTACCACAACTAATAAAATTAAATCCAAATGTTGTAAAAGAGGTATGGTTTACAGATATATTTAGTTATAAAAATCTATTAATACAATTAAATATATTTCCTTAACTATAGGTTTTTAATAGAATTTTGGGCATTAACTATTCAAACTCAAATCCCTCTGTCAGTCCAGCTGAGCTTTTGATTGCATTACACACAATGGATTCAGATCCTAATGACCTCAAATACATCATAAAAGGTAAAATAATAACTAATACGTTTTAACAATTTAGGACAGCTTTTACTTTTTGTACTTATTAAAAACATAATTATATTTTCTAATATATATTATTGTTTTATTTTAATAGCTACATCACTATGTTTTGCCGAAAAATCAATATTCACACAAGAGATATTGGCAATTGTTATGCAGAATTTAATGGATGTAAATCCATTACCAACTTTATTGATGCGTACAGTTATACAGTCTCTGACAACTTTTCCCCGTTTGATTGCTTTTATAATGAATATACTCCAGAGACTTATCCTAAAAAAAGTGTGGCACCAAAAGAAACAATGGGAAGGGTTCATAAAGTGTTGTCAGAAGACAAAACCTAATAGTTTTCAGGTGTTACTACAATTGCCACCAGAACAGCTGGAAGATGTCTTATTTCAATGTCCAGAAATGAGAAAATCATTATTAGATCATGTACTTAGTTTTACTGAAGTACAAGTAAGTGTTAATCAATTAATTAAAAGTACATTTTTAGAACTGAAATGGTTTTCATTTTTTAAGCGTTCACACATTCGACAAGCAATTATGGATGTTATATTTGGAAAAAAAATGGAAGTACCAATGTATCAAAATTTAAAGGTGAAATGTGAACCTGTAAGCGATACAAATAATCAACATGTTGTAGTGTCTGTAAGTAAATTAAAATAATATACTTGGATATAGGTGTTGTCAAAGTATAATAATTAATAATATATATTAGAAACTTGGAATACTATGGAACTGATTATAAATTTAAAAGTATATTAGTTGTAAGTTAATTTATCTTAAGTTGCCATACATTTTGTCGCTATTGATTTACTAAACTATCACAAGTACATATGTTTTGCATAAAACACTGTGCAATTGTTGACATTTACCGTTGGGACTTTCAGTAGCGGATGCAGGATTTTTAAGGGAGGGGGTTGCTTAAAAATAAATTGTTAAAATTTTATTTTTATTTTGTCTAGTCTAATAATTTCAGAAATTTAGGTGAGATATTTAAAAAGTTTGAACAACTTCAACTTCTCAGGTTTTTGGTAGAAATTAAGGTCTAGTAGGAACATTTAGGAGGTCAGAATTGAAAATTCTCCGTACTTTTTAATATAATCTCAACAAAAAAATTAAAATTTGTTAGCATTTTAATATTATTATTAAAAAAAATAGTTTCGTAACCTTGGTTCGATTGTCTTTGATTCATTTTAGTTTTTTTTCTTAAAACAGATAAAAAATAATTTGCTCGGTCAAATAAAAATTTGATACAAGGTACCTCAAAAGATTTTACTATAGCTACCTATTTAAAAACATGATATGATATGATACATAAGAACAATATTTTGACAAAACCAAAACATTAATTTGTATTTGAAAATGAAATGTTGAATTTTTATTATATTTTTTTAAAATTTAATACAAGAACCCTCGTATAAGTAGTTCATACTGTAACCATAAAATCACTGACAATTTTACAAAAATAGGTATGCAAACACAATGTTTTTTTACAAAAATGAATCCAACCTACCTACATTATCCTATGTAATAAAACGCTTATGACTAATAAAACAATACTAAGATAAAATTAAATATCCTAGACTGACACTGTTTTTACTCAGATTTTTTTTTCTTATCATTGAATTAATTTATCACATCCATTACAGTGACCCACTACTGACACTAGACACCTACTGTACATCAGAGCAGTTCCCACTTTCTTATTTTTTAAGCTTAGCTCTTCTGTTGAAAGTTATATGAATTTACGCCCTTGTTTACTAGTTGATTATACTGTAGAAACTTGATAAATATTTTTAAAATAATAATAATAATCCAGTAATGGCTTCAACCTGTTAGCCTCCCCCTGTCTATGCCACTGGATACTTTATATAATTTGATGAAATATTTTTTCTCATAAACATAATTATTTAAAATTATTTTAGTTTCATATGATTATAAAAAAAAACACAAAACTATATTAAAGTGGTACACAAAAAAAAGATGTACCTACATAAATGTAATCAAAAGTATTTAGTACTATTTAAGTAATAGTGAATAACAACACAAATTCTACCATCAAATAATATTAGTACCATATGTTTAGTAACTATTATACTATAGTTTATTGAATTTGGTAGTTACAATATTAACTTTATTTTTTTTCATGATATAAATAATACACATTGATTTGATTTATTACCTATAAAGGTTTACATATAGTTAAAATTAAGTTATATTGATACGTTTTTATTATTTTTTTTATATTTTTACAGAAACAAGAAAAACTATCCCCTGAAAAAATATCTAATTTGAAAGAAGACGAACTTAGGCCTCCAGGGGATTGTGATGAAGATTCAATTAATGGAATATAGTTGTATTCGTAATTTATAACTTTATTTCTATATCCAATTTATTTGTACTTTATTTTAAAATAAATACAATTAATTCAATCAAATGTTATATTGAAAATGTAATTGAATAAACTTTTAGTTTAATAAATTTATTGGTTTTGTGTATTTTTCTAATTAAGTGGAACATTCTATAATAAAGAGAAAAATCAATAATACTCTTTTTTACTATGCCCTAAATTTCCATAAACTCCTTGGCAACAGTTTATGAAAACAAACAAAACATAATATGCTCTAGCAAGTTCTGATACGTTGATAGGCAAGGTGTTTTAAGTTTTTAAAATAAGTATTAACTATAAGGAAATAAAATTAAGAAGTTTAGTTTTTTATGTGTTAAATATTTATAGAATACTATAATGTATAACAGAGAACACGTAACTAATTTACCAAAAACCAGTTCAGAAATTATTAGTGAAGCAAAAGCAGCTCTGAATCCACCCCTTTACATAAAGCCACTTACAACAAATAGACCATTCACCCCTCGGGAAAGGGTTTTTTTCTGTCACCGACGAACAAATCGTCCACCAAGTGCTTTTAAGTATGTAAAACTGTTTCAAAATTATAAACACAATGGTTGATACTTATGAACCTTATATGTTTAATAGGTTGCAACAAGTGCAATTTCAGGAAAAGAAAAAATCAAGTTGTACAAAACTACCAGCTCTTGATAATACAAAATATTCTACAGCCAATAATCGTAAGAAACATTACAACTGTTTTGAATGTTTCATGGTAAATTTAATATTTTATTTCTTATGTAGTAGATTGTAAAAAAGAAATTAAAAGACAAACACATAGCAGTTCGCCAAGCACTACACGTCGACGTTCTAATTCAGATGTGGCTAACAACGCAAATATATCAAGAAAAAAAATTTCATCATTATCTTTTCCTCTGTCAATCGACACGTTACTTAAGGTACAATTTGATGACTTGATTTTTGATTGATAGTATTGATACTATTGTTATATACTCTTGATTGGGTAATATGTATTTATATGATTACTTATATCTATTTAGTATGCTGTGTGTTGAATGTTTGTGTTTAGTATCAACTTATAGATTGCTTTAAAATGTATATAGATAGGCACATTAAACATAAATATAACAGCCACATGTTGTATAATCATTAAAACATTATAATTATGAATGTATAAACTACAATATTTTTATAGTTTCCTGAATGTTTATAATTTATATTTTATTTATTAGATTATAGTATTAAATAGGAACACCTATTTATTATTGACTATTAAGTTAGTACTTTTCTGTTTATGTAGGTAGGTATTTTAAAATTTTAACCATAAAAAATGAGTAATCAATGTTCAATCCATTAAAAATATTGATTTTAATTTTTATTTACTAAACAGAAATTATATAAAAGTATTCGTTTAGAAACAAAAATAATTTATTCTTGTTCTTACATTACCTACATTTCACTTAAGAGTTGATCGAGTACTTTCAGACACTGAATCATACTCAAATCAATCAAACAGATATTTTGAGTCCAACAATGAACATTTTGACCAAAGTCTATTTTATTTTTTTTGATTTCATGAACTACATTTTCCGTTTTTAGCTCACGAATCACTTTATTGAGCTTGTACCGCAAGTGAATGGTATTAACGTTTGGATAAATTAATTTTAATGCATCTAATAATATGTCCATCGTCGTCGATCGATTGATCCTGATTGCTTCTAATACAACTTGCATTACTCGATTTAATTCGATGTTCAGAGAAGAATCCATAATATTATTATATACCTATACCAGCTATATACTTAGTATATATTTTTATGTTAATAGTTAATTAAAAATAATATTGTAGATACAATTGTTGGAAGTTGGTAGCCATAGATACATGATACCTACATCAAAACTATAAGTTTTAAAATATAAAAATCAATATATTTTATAATACCTACTTTATTGGTAAAAAAAAATCGAATAGGTGTTGTCATTGAGTACCTATATTAATATATTTTAATATATGCTCGAAGATATTAGATATATTATATTACAATGCACTGATAGATACTAGCTTGCTATAAGACAATACCCGGCGTTTACCCAAGTTAATAGCCTCGTCGACCGTCGTACCTAAAGCTTAAAAGTTAAAATTAATCTGAATAATATGTTATTGTGTATATTGTATAGCCGTATGCGTGTAATATAAAACCATTTGCACAGACGCACAGTAACAAAAGATTGAAGTTCATATGAATAATATTTTTTGAATTACAACTAACATGACGTATAAAATCATATAGGTATATTGGTATATATATCATAAATATTTCGTTTTAATATCAAATTTCGCTAGAATTTGAACTTAAAATGTTTATACAAAATTTGCGTTTGTATTTTTTAAATTTTAAATTTCGTATAAGAACAACTTACGAAGAACTTGGCATTAAAATTAATTTTCTAAAACTTTGAAACTTGAACTACCTATACAAATTTCAAACGCTTATAACTAAAAATTAAGATCATGTTTTTTTAATATTAACACATTTTCAATAAGAACAATATCTGTAGAATCTAGTATTAAATTTTCAAACCTTTAGATGTAAAAATAAAAAAATTGTACCTTATATCAAACTTTAACTAGGTATACCAAACAAATTAAAAATTGTCTTGATTATGAAGAAATTCATAAAAAATTTAATTTTAAACTCTTACAAAAAAATTGTGAATACATTTTCGATATTTTTAATTGAGGTATGGACAATTTATGAGGAACCTTGCATTAAATGTTCAAGATATTTAACTAAAAACAAACATTTCAAATTTTTAAATGTCTATAAATAGCCAAAATAATTTTAAAATGATGTCATGTCTATAGAAAATGTAAACATAAATATTATTGATTTAAATAATAAAATATTGATATTCTATGATATATATACATTATACCTATATATATTATATACATTGATATATAAAATAATTTCAACAGGTAGACTAGCATTGTGTCCTGTTTGAAATATGTTACTTTAAGTATTGGTTATACCTAATATTGTAAAATTAAAACCATACAATTACTTAGGTAGTTCAAAATGTTAAATTATATTTAGGTAGGTATATATAATATATAATAAATTATATATTAATAATATTATAATTATTGAGATATTTTTAAATTTATCGTTATGAATAAAAATTTAGAACCATTATGAACAAAACGTTTACGATCATGAATACATGAGCCATGAAAATGAAATCAATGAAGCGAGAGCATTATGTTTTGATGTCGACACTGACTGCTTATGGATCATATCACTAATTGAAACCAAAATGAAAAAAAGTATTGGGTGACAATTTATTTTATACTTTCTTATATAGTGATTACTTATTGATAAAATGATATTATTTTACCCAAATTTAGAAGATTTTTACGACTCACGAGTAATTCAAATTAATTTTTTAGTTATTTAATAAGTACTTGCTACCTATATAATATTTACAGAATAATGCTCTTTACATGTTCATTACCGGTAATCTTTACTTTTATAGTTTGATATGAAGCAATAATAGAGTAGGTATGAGTTTGATGAATTGTGGAATAAAAGTCCAGGTAAAAAAAGTTCCGATAAAAAAGAATGAAAATATATCAAAATTAAAATATAAATATTGTTAAAATTACATAAAAAATCATATAATATCCAAAAAAATGTATAATTGTTAATTACGTACTGAAACCACATATTAAAATATAATAAAATAAAATTTAATAGAATAATAAATACAATTTATTGGTAATTATAACAATTTAATATTTTAATTAGGTACACCTCTTTCTTATGTTATTATTTACGGCTGTTAAAATATCTAACACACCGATATTGCCTGCTTGCATTTGTATTATACATAAATTTTTTGCGGACATTTTACAAAAAATCCTTATGCGCAGCCTGAGGGTATTTTTTCTTAGAATTAATTAAACTCCATTTCTTAATTATAACCTTTCTTGTAAACTGCGAAAAAATATAAAATAATAATAACGATACGATACCATACCATACAATGTCATCCACAATACTCATTACCTATATCATAACTGTGTCTTATGTTCGGAATTAGAAAATTTTTTAGTGTACCAATTAATATATATAGGATCAAAATATACGGCTTATGATAAATACTATGGTAGATAAAAATTATATTTTATACCTACCTATACATTACACGTTAAAATACAAGGCAAAACTGTAGAACTGTACAAGAATAAGATTTTCGGCAAATTTTTCACTAAACTTTTTTTCAAGTACTTTCTTTTCCTATAGTGTGGGACTTTTTTACCGGAACTTTTTTTTTCAATTACCGGAGTAGATATGGGTTTTGTATTGCATTATCATTTACCAATTGGCAATCACCATAAATTAGTGGGCATGTTAAGTGAATCACTTAATAATTCTTATTTTGTATAATTGTATAATTTATTGTGATATCATATTATTACTCAATTACCTACTATTTACCATTATATTATGATATAGGCACTAGTAATTATTTTAGTAAATACATATTTCAGTGGCGAAAACAGAACAGTCATTTGGAGGGGGGATATATATATTCATAATTTAATTTCTAAGATAAATCGCAGGGTAGTACCCCCCAATAACTAATATTAAATACATTAAAAAAAAAATCTTGAGGGGATTCATCTCACACATAACTTGACATATTGACATACAAAAATTGACCGAATAATTGACTTATAGATAAAGATTACATGAAGTATAAAGTTTAACAGTTAGTTAGTATATGTACAACTTAAGTCAAGTTCCTGTAATCGGGTAGTCCCATATTCCCATGTGTTATACAAATTCCATATACCTACCTAGTATATTAATATTATTAATACACTACACCATTTATACACATATTAATACATTATGTAAAATATAAATAAGCGTTATGTACTTTTTAAAATGTAATTATATTTGTAGACTTTGAAACTAGCGAGATGTGCTCACTTTTAAATAAGCTAGCAATGGCCATAAAACGCGAAAACCTATCTGTAGTACGTGACGAAAATAAGAAAGAAACTATATTAAAAACAGTATTTAAACTTGTTAACACTTCACCTGACGATGATCTTACCGTTCATATATTATTAGTGTTACTTCAGGTAAGTTAAATGATTTTTCGATAAATAAGTACTAAATATACAATACCTAATTCATAAGTAAATGTTGATTTTTAGATGCAAGTGACTGGAAAATATTTAGCAACTGTTTGCAAACTAATATTCAAAATATCTCGTTTAGACAAAAACGATAGTTTATTCCTCGAAACCAACGTGTTAACCCTTTTTGTGGATATACTTGGCTTGGCGACTCCCCGCGAAGATGCTGAGTCTTTGATTTACGGTTACGGAGCTTTAAAATTTCTTACTATGAATCCAGATTTAATGGAACGTGCCATGAATAACGGTTGTCTATCGCTAATGCTGTTACATTTAAAAATGATAAATTTAGAAAGAACAGAACGCCAAGTCTTACCGGAGACCATCAACCACGTACTTTACCAGTTAACTGGTACTCTTAGAAATGTAGTCAACGACAGAAAATTTTACGTTGAACTTTTGTCTTCCGGTGGTTTGGTGACAATATACCGTGCTTTGGAATTGTTTTCCGGAGATATTGATGTGGTTACGAACATTTCCAGAATTTTAAGGTACCGAAAATATTTATTACGGCATCCATAACAAATATAATGTATCTATACTTATTTAGGTAGAACAATTAATATAGGTACCTTTATTAATGTGTTATAAACTTATAAAGTAAAATTAATAACATATTAATAAATATTATCAGCATTATGTCCACTGATGGGAAATGCTGCGAAGCACTTGTGGATTGTTGGTCAAGTGTATCCGTATTAATGTCAATAATAGACAAATACCCGGGGCAAGAAGAAATTGTAGTTCGTATTACCTATGCATTAGGAAACATACTGACCAATAATGAAAACGCTAGACACCAAGTAATATTTCTTGAACATTTTGATCAACTAAAATAATACATTTTGTACTTATTGTTTACCCCCATCATATTATATAGTTATACGAAACACATTGCTCTATGGGAACATTTTTGAATTTAATTCAATTATACTTAGAAAAAGATTTAAACAATATATCACGTGACGTTAAATTCGACGTTGTTGAGGACGTGCTTATCAAAGTAAAATAATTCTTTTTGTTTTAAAATATTAAACAAAATAACATATACTTGATTAATATAGATAATACGTGTCATAGTAAATATGAGCATACAACCAGAAATTGGTGCTAAGTTAGTAAAAGCGGCAGACGATTATCATCCAGTTCACAAAGTTAAAGAATGTGAACAATTTTTAGATTCTTTATTGACTATACTTAGACGGAAATCTATTGATGAAAACGAAGAGCTTGTACTCGCTGCGTTAGCGGCTTTAAACAATTTATCCTATTATGCGGACATGTCAAATCCTAATCATGGTCCTTTTGGCGCTCGTCAGTTAGATATAACACAAGGTATTTATAAGCCAAATTATTATAATATTCAATGTAGTCATATAGGAGATATTAAGTACGATATTATAATTATTTAAAAATATATTGTTTTAGCATTGAGTTTGTTACTTACAACCAGAAATCAGTTTTGCAAAGTGGAGGTAGCTAGAGTATTTGGGAACTTAACTAGATCAGCTACAGTTCGAGACTACTTATTGGAGACTAGTGGTAAACGCAATATTTAATTATTCTAAGTGAATCGAGGAATGTCTTAGTTTCACAACTATGCATGTCACTTGGATAGTAAAAAATATGTAGACTCTGTAGACTGGAAATTAAAAACAAGTGAATAGTGATACTTTAAGGGTTTATAAAAATTCCGATAGTTAGACTACGGAAAACAAACCATTGAACATTGAAGAAATAAAACCAAATATACGGTTTTAAACAAGTCTCTGGCAACTTTGGCTTTACCGAACTTCGTTACCACAATTTTTTTTCTGCAGGTGCATTGGTTCATATCATTAATTTATATAATATAAACACGAGTATAAAAACATCTCTAGCTACCGATCCAACTCTAGAATATATACTTTATAGTTTCTATACCTGGGGCCTATTTAGAACTGAAGGTTGCCACCGTATCAAATGTCCCAGAGACAGGGGTTAAAGTGGTAGTAGTGTAAAAGGATTCAGGCCCCCAACCACAGACTATGCTCAAAATACGACCCTTTAAACTTATTCTTCAAAAGGTACTGTGGAATTTTATTGAAATCAAAATAATTTTTATATCCAGAATGACATCATTTTAGATTTTTTAGTATTTACTAGTGTAATTTTATTTAGATTGATAAAAACAAATATTGGCTTATGAGTCTTGTTATATTAGTGCACATCACGCCGTAGAAATGATAATAGTCCTTAAAAATGGTTTTCCAATTACATAAAAAAGGTGAAATATTGGATCCAGTGTTTATTATACTTTGAAAATGTTAACAAATTATTAATCACTAAAATGTTCAAACCACCATAGCCCCTAAATCTTACAAACCTATTTTCATAGACCTATATTATCTTTAGTACTCAAAATTAAATAGCTTAAAAATTACTCATACAAATTTTGATTCTGATACGTCAAAAATTTCAAAAAAATTATCAACTTAATAATTTATGGTTGCAAACGAGAATTATCATTTGAAAAACAAGTTTGCATCTCCACAGTACACTCCTTAACTAGTACCTACAGAAAATCACATTATTTTTAAAATATAGTCTTTAAATATTAAATATATTTAAAAGACCCAAAAATCTACTCCATAATAAGCATTTAGGTTCTACCTAATAAAATAATATTCTCGTAATTTTTCATACACCACTGGCCTATTGCATACGTATTTCAGGATTATTGGCGGTGACCAACTGCTTAGATAGTGGTGACAAGGAATTACTTGTCGTATGTTGCGGCGTATTGGTTAATATGACTTCTGACGAGAACAACCGAGAAGCGTTCAAAAATTACAACGGTATTTCAAAAATGGTAAACATTCTTAGGTCGTTGGGTGAACACAATTGGACCTTGTCAGCGCTTATCTGCCAAACCCTGTGGAACGTGTGTTCAGGCAGTGACCGTTTTCCTGGTGACCCTATGGTAGTACTCGACACGTTAGTCAAACTCACAGGTAGGAATCACCATCGTAATACCAAATTGATAATATAATAAACAATGTGGAATCGGAGAACACAAATCGTTAATATTTTCAATGAAATTATTATTTTATGTGTTAGATGAAGAACAATTATTTGGTGAGCTATTGTCGTCGAACGAGGAGAAAGTGGCAGAGTACAAGCAATGGGAAGATTTCGCTTCGGTAGCTACGAATCTCTTAGAGTGGTTAGATGAACTACTAGAAGGGAGATTTGATAACATAGAACAATAATAGGTACTGACCGTCTAGTTCACGCATTATTTATTATTGTTTTCATTCTCAGATGTTTGTAGCATATCGGTGGTTTACAAATTATGTGAAACCCTAGTACCACATGACGTGTAAGCTAATCACAACTAAATAACTTTAAAGAATAGAACAATATATTCTCAAATGAAATAATATTGAATATTAAAATATTAAATTTGTAATATTTGAGAATAGTAGAAGTATCTATACGTTATTTAAAATTCAAATTAATATATTGAATATTATTTCATTTTAGAATTATTTTTATTTTTTATTCTTAAGAGGACGTTGTACCAACATAATCAGTGGCGTACGCAAGATTTTTCCCCGTAAGGGGAGGGGCTTGAATGTTAATTACTGATCTTTTTAGGAAAATTGGTATGGAAATACAATGTTATTCCAAAAATGAATTCATTCTGGTAAGACGTTTATTACTTTACGTCTTGCTTACTATAGTTGACGACAGTTTGATCTTGATAAATATTTTTTAAGTAATACTAATAAGGGCAATGTGATGGGCTTCAACTCGTTAGCTATTAGCTTATTAGCCCCCCCCCCCTGCGTACGAAGCTGCACATAATATATTGTAATGTCTCCATCTTACCAACGCATATAAAATTGACATTTACGTTAAGCCGTTCCAACTTTGGGTTGTTAGTTTAAGTATTAGAGTGAATTAACGTATTATTAAATTTAAAGGTAACAATATTATCTGTATTATATAGTTGGTTTTTACGATATTTTAATTTTTAATCGAATTATGAGTATGTAAAATATTAACGTATAAAAATGATCATAAGTCATCATAACTTGCTTAAACATTTCATTATTGTAAAAACCCATTGAGACACAGATGTTTTTACGTTAAAGTTCGATAGGTAAATTCACTCTAATACTAAAACTAATAGAACACCCAATTGGCACTGGTGAACGCAAATTTGACGTGTTGTCCATTTCACAAATGTAAGAAGGAGACAGCACTATTGGGTGTGGGGCAAAATGTAAGCTCAGCCCGGCAATATAGGGGGCAATGAAAACGTTCGATTGTTAACTCAACCCGATCATTTTTACGGATAAAAAAAATAATCCCACATGATTTAATTTGAGAATAATGAATTCATTTTTGTATTAGAATTTTGAAACTATATTTACATTATGTATACCTAACCATCACAATAAATTATCGTCGATTTAATAAAATAGTTTTTGGAGGATAATGGGAATTGCATCTTTGTGGCTCGTGGTGTCCTCTGGCAATACTATAAATGGACAAATGGTTCTTAAAAATATTATAAGGTATAATAACCATAATTAGATATGAGAATATATCAGGGGCATTTTTTTATATAAAAAGTTTACTTACCAATAATTTTTACCTAAAAAATATCAAGTTTACTTTTTGAAAAGTACTACCACTAACCTTGGGCCGAGTTTACAAATTTACATTCACACCCCGGTGATGTCCTCTTAAAATTGAGTTATTTATTGATACTTGCAGATTTGCCTATTATTATACAGGTATAAAAATGTTATGATATGATTATTATAAATTTAATTTTAAAATATTTATATTCATTGGATAATTTCTTACTTTCTTAGATAATTAATCAGTAGATACCTAAGTAATCATTATACATTACACATGAGTACCTATATGACCCTTTATCTAATTATTAACTTTACACTACGATTTAAGATGTATTATCTTAAATCATGCTTTACACTAATAATTTTGGTCAAACACATTTTCGGTGTAGTTTTAACAAGTTATTATAATCATTTAATATGTATTATATAGCTTACTAGAATGTAGATACTAACTTTAATATATTTTATATTATTGTGAACTTAAAATTACTAAAAAAATAAGTTCGTCGGTCAATGACACTTTCATAAATATACTATTTAAACATTATACATAATATAGGTAATGTAAATCAACAAGCTTAGCGTACTAGTGTTGCGTACTGCGTACATAATTTTTTATAAACAATAACGCCTATTGACTATTTGTATAAAATGTTCACTTATTTCTGGTTAAAACTTAGACCTTAGAATGTATACTGTACTAATACTTATACCTATACTATATAGGTACTATGGTTAGATTAGTATACACGGTTAAAGTTTGTCATTATATTTTATACCGTTTTGTTATTACTATAGTATATATTATGTATAATATAAGTAAATATATCATTTAAACTTAATAAAATAATACTCAATTTATTATACACAAAATCGTATGTTCCATATACATGTACCTACTCAGTCTTAATGACGCAAGTAAATAATACGTTTAATATGGTTTATTATAAAATACCTACAATATTAAGTTACTGGCTAATCCCATACACTTTGTCGCCCGTAAAAAATAGCAACTCTTAAAAAAATTATGGTTGTTCAACTCCTTTTGGGTGTAACTCGCTGCAATAAGTGCAACTCAGTCACCCTGGTAGGCAATGTTTAAAAATTCAGTTTGATGCAACTTGCACCTGATCTGCCGAAATAATCAATGGCAACAAATAATAAATTAATACCTATACTAATTTCTTCTATAATCAATACTCAATAGCAACCATTTATAAACAAACATGTCCACCATAAATATAAAAATCCTCGTTTGAGCCTCTCCTCGGGTAGTGGCAGGAGGGTGATAAATACTTTACGACCTATTCTCATACCTACCAAATTTACAAAAAAAATGTCATTAAAATCGGTTGAGCCGTTTCGGAGGAGTGCGGCCATAAGCTCCGTGGCAAAAGATTTTTATATATTAGATTATTGCAATATAAAAGAGTGGAGATATAATTATTGTTCATATATCTTACATACATCGTCTGAGATAGGTAATCTATTAATTCATGCAAATTGCAATTAAAAGACAAAATAGTTTTAAAATAAAAATAATGAAGTAATTAATTGTGACATTGTGTCTCTAATACAATATATTATATATACTATTAACTGGTGGTTTATTCATTCCTGTTTAAAAAAGTTAAATTAATTGTTACTATAAATAGTTGACGAAAAATCAAAAAATAGATGTTGCTTCAAATTGAATCACTCCACAAATAATGTAAGTGTAAAATAAGTAATTTTAACGAATAATATATTTACGTATAAATCAATGATTAAATTGCCTTAGCCTCAACCAGTCAACCATAATCCATGACACAATTTTCTTTTTTTATATTCATGAAAAATATCCTAAACACTTTTGGACAGTTGCCAATAACAAAATAAGGATATTGACCTCAGCAAAAGATTTTAAAACCAGTCGTGCATTGTTGAATAAAAATAATATGGTACATAATAAATATTTTATATACAATATATATAAATATAAATGGAGATAAATCCGTAAAACGAAAAATGTATTATTATATTCGAATTTTCTTAATAATAAAACACTTATTCAAAAAGGACTTTAACAAATAGTTTTTCACCTTCATTGCCATATAGGCATTTAACCGATTAATATTTATAAATATACAAACCTATAATATCTATTATTATTTTTATTAGCTACCTACATAGTTTATTAAAGTTATTTTTACATGAAACCTATTAGATGTGTCTTTACTGTCTAATACAGTGATTGTTAGGCATACTTTCGAAACTATTCAAGTAAATCATAATCAACATACAATGATAACAATGATATTGCAGTATATTAAATATCACAATAAAAGATCCTCGATTTCAGAACAAGTCGGTTCAGCTCTATACTACGTACCTACTTATAGGTCTGCCTTATACATGTGGGACAAACATGGACATTTTTCAGCTGTGCACACTGCACCTGCACCTTTTATGGGTCATACACCCTCTCACACAATCACAGAAATATAATACATCTATATTCATTATGAGTCTTTTATGCTCCACATGGTCTGTTAATATAATTTACTAGGGTGTCTAAATCGTGCCCTTTAGGTAGTTTAGTAAAATAACTCAAATAAATAAATAACTATATTTATTTTATATATTCCAGAAAGATATACAACTTTAATATTGGATACACTATTATTTTTTTGTTATATAAATTTGTGACTATAAATATAATATTTATTATTGTTTGCTAAGTGACCAACCTAAAAATTGCAATTAATATTTAAACGACAATAGATTTTTCTATTCAGATTTTTTTACAATGACGAATTCCTATAACTAGAGATAGGATTTTGATAACCTAAAAAGTATCAAAAATAACCAAAAAAAATTTCTTCAATGCCCTAAAAATATAGAAAATGTTCATAAACAAAATTTAGTTAACATTTAAATTTTAAGTTTAATTTACAGTAAAAAAAATATATATAATTAATGAAAACAAGTTAAAAAGTAAAATATAAATGAAAAAATGTCAGTCTTCATTGTTTGCCAAACCGTTTATAGCTAAAAATGTCTAAAAATACAATAAAATGCAAAAAATGCAAAATATAATTAATTTATTCTGAATAAACGAAGCGTATCAAACGAATTTATAGGATCAAAGTAAAAAAAATGCAAAAGTCATCAACATCTTATCTCTACCGCTATAATTAAATTACCAATGATTGACGAGTGACGACGATAATAATCATTAATCAATTATAACGAAAATTCATAATTACTTTATTTTATACCTGTTTCATAGATTTAAAATGATTAAATGTCATATTTCATATTAGTTTGATATAAACATCTGCCTATACGTGCATAGTATACACTATAAGACACAGCAATAGCGCCAATAGCAATGAATGTCCCATCTCCCATAAGGTGCCTGGGGACACTAATGCCCAGTCAATTATAATCATCCATTATTATCCCACCGACTACGACTACCACATATCGCAAATAATATAATATAAATATATTATTATCTCAGCATGACTGATACAATCTTATCATTCTTATCACTATAATAATTTTGAGAAAATAAACAAAATAATTTGTACTACATATTTTATAGTTACATGTATGGCTGCATAGTTCATATTAAATTGATATTATGTTTATAAGCGTGAGCACCTACGCGTCCTTCGTACCACAGAATATAATATTGTTCGTACCTATTCTTTAAAAATATTTTGTCTTACTATATCTGACATGCGTGTAAAAACATATTTTTAAAATGCTCACGCGTGTAAGTTACTGGCATAATCTCTGATTGCGATATAAAGGTCGAACAACCGTATTATTATCAATTATAATAGATAAAAAATATAACAATATATATATATATATTAATCGTTTAACACCGAAGCACGTCAGACCGTGGGATATTCGCATAATATAGTGCCACAGCCCGCAGTATAATATATATTTTATTGTATTTATTTAACTATTCAATAATATTAAGCAAGTATAATCAATTTGACGTGGATGATGAAAGGGAAACAATAGACAACCTAATACGCATTGGAAATATAGTAGGTAAATCTAATCAGTAAATTGTTTGGACTCAAAACTGGCGAATTAAGTACATTCTCATTGCCCATATTACATAATATGTACATGATATAGGTACATTCACACTTACACGTACCTACTGCGTTGAAGTTATATAGAACAGGGGTTGTCAACGAGTCGATCTTATTAAAAATTATTTAAACTAAAATCTGTTGATCACGTGCGTGATCTTAAAGTTGAAGACTTAAACACACCTTTACGCTTTATAAACAAATTAAAGTATTTATTAGCGAAGAAAAACATACGATTTTTCGATGGAGAAATTATAAAAGAAGAATATTATTATACTGCAAGTAATAATAAAAATAGTAAACCTAAACAAATAGTGGTAGGATGGTAGATCACCAGGTATACTATACTTAAAATGTTTAATGTGGCTCACTTGTCGGAAAAGGTTGGCGACCCCTTGCTATAGAATATATAGTAATATATAATATCGGTTTTTGCTTTTGTATAGTTGTAAAATACCGACCGCTAACGCTAACCTCATGACGTCGAGTTCGCTAAACAATCTAAACTGTTTTAAACGATTTCAAGGCGCAGGTGATCGGCATGTATCTTCAGCAGACTGTGGGTATAGGTACCGCGCCTCCTCCGCACGAGGGTTGCTGTGCACAATGCCATGTGAATATAGGTACAAGATTTCCACGCCCTCCAGCAATGTTTAATTCCTTCAGCCTTCTCACACTCGCCTCAACACAAAAAGTAATAATAATACAAAACCAGTATATATACGTGGACCTATTTCCGCGAACGTAAATGTAAAACTTTGAATTTTATTATAATATAGTTATTGCTTGTATTAATAGTATTTCAAGATTATGTACATATACGAAGCAATAATCATATTATATTCTATACATGAATTGCTAGTGCTTATTTACCGCCCAGGCAATACTTAGGTACTACACCCAAGGGCGTAAATTACTAATTTTAGTTGTTATTTTTACTAGAGAAGGACATAATAATTATATATTATGATCTACGTTCCTTTTTATACAGTCTCAATGCGTTAAAATTATAACACATAAATAAATCATAATATATAGAGTACCTTACATAAAATATATATGTAAGTAATGGGTACATATATTATATTAACAACACGCGTCCACGCCACCATTATGTAAGCATGTTCCTAGCACAATAATATTGATAAACATTTGTCAAGCAACACGACGTCATAATTAGTTATAATAATATACCTGCAACACTATATTCAGCCGAATCGAGCAGTGTTTCGAACGGATGTTTTTGAAGTTTTTAAAAAGACATATTATCTAGTGAGTTTGTATTTTTTTGTAAGACTATAGAATTAAACTACAGAAAAAAAAAACAAAGGTGTGGGGCATAATTAAAAAAAAAAATATTTTAAATTAATTCTTTTGAACAACCAAATCTTTTCGTGTATGCGTATCTGATAAATGAAAACCAGCTTTATTATTCAGTTAGCCAGTAATATGTAATTATACTATACAGCTCTACAGCGAATCTTTGCAGTAAAAGTTATCATTAGAAAAGGGCATGGCTGCAGGTTTCTGCTAAAAGTATACCTTTCCCTTTTCCACTAAATCATAAATTGGTGAATTCTCTTTTCCACCGAAAGTATATTTTTCCTTTGCCACCGTTTCACTTTTCCTCTATAGAATTATAGCATTCGCCATTCGATAAAATTACGTTATCTTTCAACAAAATTACGTAAATATATGTTAATAATACATTTTTTATGAGTCATATAATGATAAGATAATGTACCTACCTAAGAAATAACTAAACACCAATATTATAATGTTATAAAAATTTACATTTTTATTATTATTTCGCATAAATTTAAAATTAATTATATTTCTTTATAATTTATATAAGTAGTATAGATGATATAACTTACTATATCGTCAATTTTTTGTCATTTTTCTTAATTTTTGCTTAGTAGACAATATTTGGTTTACAAAATCATATTTGAAAATAAAAGAACATTTTTGAATTACTTTTAATTAAATAATATGGTACTTGTCAAGTTTACCATTTTTATATGCCGTTATAAATTATAACTATTTTTATTTTTATTTCAAGCATCTAGAACTTTCTTTTCCTAAATGTGACTATAATTTTAAGAAGATTATGATTTTCAGATTTTTGTTTTTACTTGCACTATGTATATATGACCAATCTTTGTGACAAATTTCTATGCGTACAGTAAGGGTCTTATAATTTTGATTATGAATCAGTGAGTAACAAAAATGTAAACTGAGAAAGTTTCCCCTGTACAAACGGCTTAATATATTATGGGATCCATTTTTTACATTGTCCTAAGCTATTTCGGCGTAATTGGTGTTTCAAATTTCAAAAGCTAAGGAAGCTAGAAGCAGATATATGAGCGTGAGAAAATCCGGGTGAATTGGTATTCTTGTAAAGATATACAGAATGCTACGAACTTGCCCCTGGTGCCTATGTCAGATATATAGTTTTCAACAGTCGTCGCAGAGGGTTGTTTTGATTTTCTTCAACTAAAAAATTACATAATATACAGAAAGTCAGAAAATATATACCACCACCAACCTTAAATGCTATTCAAAACTTTTAGACGTAGCACAGCAGCTGTGCCTCTTATTTTCACCAGGTATCACACATAATTAAACAAAACATTCAACATTTTCGAACTGTCAAAACACGTATTTTAGTAAATTTATAGGGCATAGACCATACTCTGCATCATTCTCGAAAAAACCAATAGGTTCCTATTATAAGATTTTTTTTAATTTAAATTTATAATACTTTTACCTTATGGTACCTATGTTTATCTTATATCTACAATTGATGCATTTACATTTTTGTTTTGAACTTTTTATGATAAGTAATGCACCTACTTACAATAAGTTGTATTGTTGTAACGATGACAAGTTTTTAGTTTTTACACGATACTAATATTATAGTAATTTATAATAATATATTTAGTACGTAGTATGCACAAGTGCACTAGCTGCCGCTTAAACGCTTTCAATATTTTGTAGATGTGTGGACCTATGACCAGAACGGTAGGTAGATACTTGAAATGACGTTATAAATAATATTAAAACTAGCAAAACTCTCTGGTACAGTAGATATCTTATATTATGGAATGCCGTATGTATGCAATATTATTCCGTATAAGTCCAAACATTAAAAAACATGGTATACAATACGTCAATAAGTATGTACTTTAAGTACTTATATAGATATAATATATATACCAAGAGTCTATACACATACTACAAAGACGTAATAATGTAATATGTCTTAAATGTAGTTATGGAGACCGGAATTGAATGCACAATGCGTTTATGATATAATATTAAATAATAAACACAAAAAAAAGATAAAAATATGATGTAAATATGCAGAGAAAAAATGGCGAAATACTAGTGTTACCCATGTAAAATGGCCCGATTTGAGTGGGACTAAACATTTTTTTTTAATAACTACAAATTATTTAAAATAGAATAAAAATTATCAATGAATAGGTATATGAATAATATGAATTTCAAATTGAGCTAGGGGAGGCTAAATGTAGGTAATGCAAGATATAATCAATGATTTATTTGAGGGGTTGATGGGGCGATGAGTGGGATTGTCTCCTCTCTGATAATTGCTGAGATAACTTTTTTTCTTATGTATTTATAATTGTATCTAAAATTGTGGATGAAGAAATTTTGAATTATATTAAAAAAAATAAAAAAATGTTAATTAATGTGGGGTCTATCAAGAGTTATATTAAAACAATGTAATCATCTCGCGAACCCCCATTGGTAATGTACCTAAAAATTAAAATGTACCTATGTTATTGCTTGTTAGCGTCGTGATTAGTGATGATTAAAAGTCGATAAAGTACGTTAATTCATTTGATTTTATTGTATCAGACAAAATATTAGAATTTCAAAAAATTTTGTTATGCTGTATTTTTGATATAGTTTTCATAAATATAAATTATAAGAAAAAATATTGACGAAGACAAACATAGTTAGACTGTCTAAATAAATAATAATATTATTTAGACGTAATACTGTACGTAGAATGTAGATTGATAATTTTTGTAAACACATAATATTATAAAAATATTTACGCTGAATGGAACAGTTTTAATAAAATATAAAAATCCAAGATTAAGAATTTGAGATAAATCACATATTATCAGATGAGATATCGACTTTCATCGACAAACAAAAAAATTACTAAAGCTCATATTACTGCGAGACGCGAGTATCGTTAGACCGTCAGTCGTCACAATTCACAAACATTGTTAGTTTATTGTGTTAGGTTTTGATAAGCAATTTGTTTTGTATGACTTTATCAAAAGAGATAATTATAATTAGATATGTCATATTATATACAAAACGTAATCAAAACGATTAAAATAAATGTTTAATAGATACATTTTTTATGGATGAACTCTGGAAATAAAAAATGAAAGAGATGAGTTTTTAATAAAATTATATGTCGTTACTCTTAGTCTTATATATATCAGCAGAAACCCAAATGCAAGTGAAATAACTGAAGAATGCAGATTACAATTTGGTAATTTCGTGACAAGTTTCTATGGGCCTTAGACCTTAATGTTTGACTAAACGCCGATAAAATATAATAGATAGTATAATATGTTTTTTAGAAGTCTACTGTGTCCGCATGAATACATGATAAGTGTTTTCTATGTCCATAATATACACATTAGTCTCATATAGCCATTTATAGCATAAAACTACCATATACTATACAGGTAAATAAGTAAATTATTCAATGATGGTGAACACTTCCGTGATGTACGACGATTACGCGATATTGCTGTTTCTGTAAACGAGTTGGCCTCACAATGCCAGCGGACACTTTATTATAAATCGTTACATCAAGGAGAACACCTCAATAATATAACAAATAATTATAATATGATCTATTCCATATAGTTCATACTTCATACAATTATAAAACAGAATATAATACATCCTGTAAATAAAAATGAGTTTATGAAAAAAATAAATTTAAGAAAATAATATTATTTAAGCTGAAGTCAAGATTCTGTAGGTACCTAAATAGTTTGTATATAAACCGTGAGGCGTGAATGATAAATTTAAACAATTTAAAATTTGTGACTTATTATTTATGAAACATTAATATTATATATAAACTATAAAGTTTATAATATCCACCTTTGGTTAATCTTAAATTGTAATGACGTAATGTAAACATCAACATTTGACAACGATGTAGTTGCTTATATTATATTATTAGCGCTACCAGAAGTCTAACTTTAACATCTATGATATATATGTTATACATATATTGCTATATAGTGCTTTGATTATCAAAGATAAAATTAATCAGATTTATCTATTATTTAAATAATATAAATATTTTTTTTTCAAACAGAGGTATTGCTTATAAATAATTAGTAGTTTGATAAAACGTCCAGAAATTGCTTGATCTCCAAACAACATATTTATACAATTTAATAAATACATCGTATTGATTTAGTAGTACTTATATATTTATTTATTTATAATTTTAAACAGACGGTGTCCTTTTACAAAATGATTTAATTTACAACAGTAAAATATTACAATTGATAGTAAATTAGTGTGGTGCACAATGATAAACATACAACAATTATTGTGAATATTAATTATAAACTATTAGTAATTGAATAAATACAATAAAATAAACAAATGTAGGATAATATTGACTTTATTCAACACTATTAACTAAACTTAATATTAATATTATAACTAGTTAAAATCAAAAGTATAACTATTACCTGCAATTATTAACAGATTAGCAGTACTATTTAACATATAATTTTTATTATAGAATATATAGGATAAAAAAATCTCAGGATTTCTAGTGTTAAAGGAATTCATTTTACACTTGATTATTAAATAAAGTAGTTCTGGACAATCTATCAACCCAGAAATTAATTTATGTAGGAATTTTGAGAGCAACTTTAAGCGCCTATTTTCAATGGGAATAAGATTTAAGTTTATTTAAAATATTATTATATGAACCATGGGCTAACCTATGTATGTTACATTATACGTCTATATGTACCTACATTTCAATGACACTACCTATACGTACATAATTAATATCATTCAATTAATAATTACCTATTTAAATATTTTCTTTTTTAATCCAATTTCAGAGATAACATTTTTCGTAGTTACGATTACAATATTTGATCTATATACATTATGCATGTATGATTTTTTTTTTATTAAACATAGATGAACGTGGTATATGCTACCTCTACTGCAAGGTAGGTATACCTATACAGGTAATCGCACATGGTATAATATTTTAAAACAACGCAATATTAATTAGGTTTATGTATGATGTATATAATATTATAATACCATATAATACACAATGTAGGACGTCAGTGTACATATAACATGAGATATGTTTAATCGTCTATATTATATTTTTATGATATATATGTACTATATATTAAAATCTAATCACGAAAACGAATCAAACTTAAATTAGATTTGATACATAATATATTACAAAATATTATTTTTATGCAATTTTCTCGTCTTGTACGCTGCAAAATCTGTATTAATTATAATCAAATGATTGAATAAGCACGTGATGGTTACTCAAGAAAAAATGCCACTCATAGTTTTTGTATTTTAATTGTTACTGAGATACAACTGTCGGTTGATATAAATAAATTATACTGCTGGTTGAAAAATCTTTTATACCTACGTACTACGCAGCACCTTAAATTGGTGATTCGATTGACTTAATAACATTTCAATTTTAAAGATTGTAGTATAAAACAATAATTATTATTTACACATTATAGCGATATAAATACAATGAGCATAGACATTTCTTAGGTAATTGTTTTTTCATTTAAGAAGGAATAACGGCATAACGCGACTATATCTTATGACAATAAAGATTTGGCTATGCTTCAATTTTATTTTTCAACTTTATACTTAAGGATAAAAAGTTTATAAAATTATAATTTATTTTATTATCTCCGAGATGAATAATTTATTTATACTGGGTTTATCGTATTTATAAAAAAATCATTGGAAATCTACAGATGTTAGAATAACAAGTTTATATTATGTTATATAGTAATAAATAATAATTAATAATTTTTAAACCTAAAAATAAACAACAATGATTACCTATACCAAACTTCTACTATATAAACGCATTATTTAATATTGTTAATTTAATTGATATTATAATATTTGTACTTATTTTCAAACAGTGTTTTTCCCATTAGCCGTTATAAACTATAATTATTACTTCATTTATATGCATATTTCATACAAAATAACGTAGCATCATATTGCGTCTGTTTTAATTTTAATTTAGCTTCTTAGGTATATAATATTTTGTATTTAAATATTATTTTAAAATCTTAAACTTTTCTTTTCATTTTTCAACTAAATACTATGTTCAAAACTTATTTCCTAGTATTTAACACAACTGTAACGTCAAATTATGTTATAAAACAAACTTTAAAATTTGACTCTATTTTTTTAAACTATAAGAGAAATGTACCTGTAAGGCTTTAACTGTTATTTAACAGTAATTTGCATAGTACTATTTTGATCTCAGCCGAACAATCTCTTAGCCCAACAAACCGTTTTCTGCTTTTATTTCCGGAGTGTTTATTTTAATGAAATAATAATTAATTATCAAAAAAAAATGTGTTACCTAAAATAAACTTATTATTTTTTAATAACATGATCTTCTTAAATAAATATCTACACAAATGTACAATAATTATACAAATGCGTCATATACTACCACTGGGTATAAGTAAAACCGTAAAATCAAGTGCTCACGTTTATAAAATAGTGACAAATTATTTTGCTTTCACTTCATCCGTCATTCACAAGCATTATAATTTAAATACTAACTATAAACATTAAGCGTATACATTCTGTAATAATCTGCGCTCATTGTTCTAGGATAATATATAAAAAAAGAAACGTTTACTTGTTAAAATAACCAAAAATTGTGTTGCTATTACTTTCTAGATTCTCATTCTCCCGATACCCTTTTACAGATTTATGTATACATTTCTAAGATAGTGTATAATATACTAAGTGTAAACAAAATTTAAACGCAGGTATAAAATGTATGTTGTATATTGGACGTTTACACTTTACAGTCGTACAGTTTTTGTTAGAAGTTTTATCACGTAAAGTGTTGATTTGTATACAACTCGATTTTTGATTAATTTCATTAAACTAGTTACTAATATAAGCACTGACAGCAATAAAATATACAATTACAGACGTTTTTCATTGCGTTGAGTTGTGCCAACGATATTATTTAATATTTCTTAATAAATAATATTATCATTGCATTAGTTATATAGTTTCATTAGGTAATTTTGTAGTTGTGTTTTAACTAATAATCTGATTTATTTTCAATTAAGACATTTTTTTCTCGTTATAAACGTCAAATATTGTGTTTGAAATAATGTAATATATATTTTATGTTGTTATTTATTTTAGTTATGAGGTCAAATGAATAATCTTTTGAGATTATTTTTTGCTGGGGAAAATGTGATAAGTTATATAAAACAACGTAACTCCATTCGTCGAGTGTTCTTAGTTTCTTACTTATTTTTTATACCTAATCAAAAATATATATTTTTGTTAATTAACCGAGTTTAATATAAAATTATACATATATTTTTTGTAACCATTTTATTTATGCTATTAATCAATATAAAATAGCGTTTAAAAAAAAGGATTTTCATAACATAACTACAACGTCATATTACTTGTATAAAGACGAATCAAAAAAAGCGGATGATGAACAAGTGACCCTCTATCGAACCCTATTGTGTATTACGTCCTTGAAAACTAAACGATTAACTTAAAACCTGTTTATTTCCTACTACCCAGACGTTATTAAATTGTTAAATTATTGAAATAAAACCCTTATGTGTTTTGCATAATATTTTAAACTACTTTATTATTTCTTTACAAAGGTTATACATCTAGGTACGTTATTTGAGAAAAAAACAACTAACATACGAATTAGATTTTAAGAAATGATATTCATACTATTTTATTAGTTTATAATAAACTTTGAATGTAATGTGCATTGTACATACTACATAATACACGATTACTAAACAATCTGTTTCTCAACTAACTCTCGCTTAACTATTCAATGCTTCAACAGAGCAGTAAGTGGGTAAAAGTATACGCTGTTAACTTTTAATATGCAGTTCATATACATACTCATGCAGTTATATATTATAATATAAGTGATAACCATGTGATTGATGATTGATGGATGATAGTTCATAATTATGTATATTATTATGTGCGCTGCGTTTGTGTGTATGTGAAATGTGAATGGAAACGGATGGTAACACTATAATACAATACCTATATAATTATTAAGTACCTATCAATAAATTTTTTTTAATTTAAGTTCGTAGCGTTTGTTACTACACAAATATTAATCAATTAATTTCTGTTCTTACTTTTATTTAGTTGTTTTTTTTTATTTTATAAAATTTATTATAATATGAAAACACAACACAGACAAATATGTAATTGTAGAAAGATTATTTGTTGAAAGACATCCTGTTATTAGAATATAAGTTGTTATTAAATCATACCCATTTAAAAACCTTCTATTGTAATTTTTATATGCCTACATTTTTTATGAATAGTGGTGAAATATCACCTGTATATAATAAGTTCTACACTGATAAATGAAAAAATCGGCAACTGATAGGTGATAGAGTTATACACTAATACGCATGTTAGACATGCGTAATCATTGAAAATGTAGTAACTTGTATTTAATTTCTAGTGTGAGACGATACACTTTTAGTAAAACCAGCAAAACTGAAAACGTCAACAATAGATAGTTGTAGTTACACTATACAGCTGATTCTTAGTTAATATTTACGTTATTAAATAGTGTTAATGTTTTGTATTTCTATGTTAATACTTAATAGTGAATACTTTGACAAATAATTATGGTTTATGGAGTGGCAGTAGTGTACTGTGCTACGCCACCACCGCATGTCATAAATCCAGCGTCATCAGAATTCAGCACTATATAGAATTATAGTCTTCATAGTCATCAATATAATAATCACTATTAACTAATCAGTATCAAAAAAAAAAAAATTATTGAATAAAATACATTATATTATATTCTCATAATTATGATTTATTGTATTGTCTTGAATAAAGGGGATAAGTACAAGCACATTATGGCTGATATTATCTTCGGAAAATGTAAAACAAAACTAATTGTAAATTTCAATTTCTTTATTTTACAATACACGTGCAGTGTGCACATCTGTATGGTATATAATTATTACATCATATTTTATATCAATTATATCGCATTCAATCTTGTAGATGTAGGTATAGTAGATAATTTAAGACATGCTTGCTAATTCAGCAGATAACATTTACAGTGTTTATTAAATATGCTCCTTTTTAGATTTTAATTTTAAATCAAATATTGAACAAGAAATCTAACTTCTCTGAATTCTAGTAAAATATATTAACTACAATTCTAAGCAAAATATGTACCTACCTATTATTGTTTTTTTGTTCTTATCTAAACAAAAGATAAACATATTCAAAATAATTAATTCAACAGTGAACACCTCGTGTGTGAACAGCGTGGGTAGTATATTTAACTTACATCGAGAAAAACGTTTTTCTTTTAAATTTTTTTTTTGTATTATGCCCTTTTTATTTCGTCCTTCCGCGTTAACCCCGTTGGTAAATTGTATAGAACAGGGGTCTCCAAACTACGACCCACCGGCCGATTTCAGCCTGTAAAGATTCTAAACCAGCCAGACAAACTGATTGATATTTTGATCTTAGACTACAAGATACTTGCTATATATTATAAATATATCAGGAAGAAATCAGTTGGTTTGATAAAATAACAAATTGATTTTTCTATTTTTTCAATCTCATTACATCACTAATCATCCCAAAAAGATTCGGACTGCAGTAAAAAAATTTAGGAGAGCACTGCAGCTCCAGGGTAATACCATACCTGCATTTTATACCATTAGGCAAACTTTCTTAAATTCAATACCGTATTTTAATTTTATTGACACAATACATCTAGTAAATAATAAAATACATAGGTAGGTGTAATATATTAATATGTTAAATGTTAATATATGTTTACTATATTTTACTAATCAGCATATAATATTTATCACGCGCGTTATGTACCTATATACTTGAGTATAATACGTCATATCGTGTCATAATATAATATGTATTAAGTATTTAGTATATATAATATTTTAAACTCTGAGTGGAGCGATGGAAGATGGGATGTATTGTTTATACAAATACAATGATGTATTGATGTGTGTTTTTTGTCTGCTTATCATCAACATTTGTGGTAGTAAAAATGCTCCGATTTTTGACATCAGCATCTTTTCTGATAGAAAAGTGAATCTATAGTTATTAGTAATAACTTATTACTTTTAAGAGGTAAAAATAGAAAATTCACAGTAGTTTTATAAATCATCAGAAACAAAAATTCGGGTAAGTGGATATTGCTCTGCTGTACAGTAGGTTACAAGTGGGTGCGACTGTAATGGATGGTGTTAAATTTGAATTTAATTATATAATATAATTGTATACGAAAAACGATACTGAACGGAGACGGTTTGTCAACCTAGGATATTTATATCATATTAATATTGTAATTAGTTATTATTAATACGGTAGCCGGTTAAGTTATTATTATTTGATTATTATCATATTTGTATATTTATAGAAAAAAAAACTAAAAAAATTGGAAAAAAAATGTTCGTGAACTGCTCAAAACATGTAAAAATATTTTGAAATGTTATGGTGTATAGAAAATGCTAATATAAACATTCAATGAAAATGTCATGTACCATTGTCTATGAGTTATGACCATTTGTTTTAGAGTAACACCAAAAATTAAAATCGATTTATTATATCAAAAACCGATTTGAGTAAAATGTCTTGTTTTTCTTTAATTTTTCTATTGTACTTCTGTATTTCACTATGCTTTTGAAAACTACTGGAAAAATTTAACTTTTGACCCCTATTTTAGCTATGGAAACATTTTTGAAATATTTTAAAGTTCTTTTTGATCTATTTATACTTAATAGCCTGGAGATATTTTAAAATTTTTTTAAAATTATTATGTATAAAATCTTTTTCACCTTTTAGTATTTATATTTATACTTATCACTTATGTATTAACCGATTTAGGAAATCGTATAATGTGTGTGTATTTGATTTAATTAGGTAGTTATTAAATAAAATATTAATTATTGTCTATAACCACTAATAAACCACGGACTGTCACCAAAAGGTTTACACATAATTTTCTTTATTTGTTGGAGAAAATTAATATCTATAGCTAATATGAAATTCAATAGTTCAACAAGATAAATGTGAAAAACAAAATTTAAATGTCAAATAATTGTAAGCCGGTAATATTATTGTATATTATCTCACTTCTCGTCCAGATATCCCAGATAGCACAGTGTGTGACAGGATAATAAATAATATTCAAACAACCTACCAACTTAAATGGTAAAACCTACCGACAAACTTGATATTACACAATATGATAGCGATAGACACAAGTTTGGGGTGACGGGTCGAAGCGGAGCGGCGATTGCTGTTGCCTCGTGCCGGGGCGGAAAAACGGAAAATAAAATAAATATGACGCGCAAAACAACATTTTAACGACAATAATAATATTTATATTATTACTATTGTTGTGTCGAAAAACGGCCACAGGCATGATACACTGCCGTATGGCTCGGGGTGGGGAATTGTGAGCGTCAAGTCGTCGGTGGCGAGCTCCTCGAAAAACACGTGACGCGAGACGGCGTACGTTCTACGCGCGGCGATAATAATATTATCATCTGTGCGGTGGCGGCGACCTTGAACAGGTGGGGAATCGAGCGAGGGGTGGTGCGAGCGCCGTGTAACGCGCGCGGCGCGGAGAAAACGCACACGAACGTCGGCCGGGTGGGGCGCGCGCGGGCGGTGCGGGGGCAGCGAGAGAGGGTTCGACGGGAAAAGACGTTGTCGCGAGCGGTACGGCGCGCGGCGGTGGCGGCGGGGTGGGGGGTGTGGGGGAAACTAGTCCGTCCGTCGGGCGGCGGCCAGCACGCCGCGGCCGATCTCGACTGTTCCTCCGCGTACGCTCGTCAGTCCGAATAACGCGATCGGCACGCACATACGCGGTCCAACGAAACAGACACGCTTCTCACTCGCAAACCATCACACGGCGTTTTTCAGTATATTTTTAGCGACTTGTGCCTAGCGACAACGCAAGCTTTTCGATTCGAATATAAACAATATACAATTGTTTTTTTTTTCTTACCTCTTGACCACGGTCGTCGATTGGCAAAGTCGTTGTTCATCACACGAAATCGCCCGGTGTTTACAATTACATAGTATTTTTATTATTATAACAATAATATTGTATTTATACACTTATTATTATAGTATATTGTTATATAATAACCAGTGTGTTGTTTCGTCTACCGATTCGGTTTTTTTACGCAACGCGCTGAAAATTAGCCTACGGTAAATCAATTTATTATTTATTAAAAACGAAATAATAAAACGAGTGCGTCTCAGAAATATTTACGTAAACAGAAGAGTTTGACAATCTACGTGAAAAAATGACCAACTCGTTGTTCAACAGTGGAGAAACAGTCGCCAAGGTAAAAACCACAAACATTTAATTACAATAATACATATACATAACATAGTATAAAATATTTAAGTTATTTTGCCTAATAATGTTAATGATGAAAGACGAAAGTAGTGTCGTAGTAATTGGTGCGGCGTACGCACGTAAAGCACGTTGTCGGTCGACCACGTGGACCACGTGCTTGTCGGTGGGCTTTTGTTTTCGACGTTTTAATTATAAATTATAGTATCGTTAGCGGATCCCCAACGTCCTACCGCCCACACTGTAAGGTCTGACCTCTTCGTCGCGAAAATTTACGTCGATTTATCTCGGAGACGTGCGTCGCGATGATAACAATATAAATAAATTATTATTAAAATGAATTATACTGTATTGTTGTGTGATTGAAAAATTGAGTTTTTTCCGATGCGGCCCTACTGCGTTACCGCCAATCACGTGCTCGTCTGCGATAACGGAGTCAGTTTAATTGCCCAATAGGTTATGCTGACTTCAAAACCTAACATAATAATAATTTAAAAAAAAAACATATGTACGAGTTTGTAATTCTGAAACAAATATTCCTGAACGTCAAATTGGTATAGCTGTTATCGTCAGGCAAACCATCTTTCCGTTCGGGTTTAATTGTTTTAGGTCCATAAGGTTTATGACCTATTGATAATATTTTCGTTGCATCTTTGTCTGTTTTTGTTCTGTGCAAACACAATAACGAAAAATCATCTGTACACACACACTCGAAGTAATAATATATAAACCTCTTGTTTGTCGTTTTATTCTCTCGTTTTTCTACCCGTCCCCATATCCACCCAAAGGGTCGACCGAATCTTCGGGTGGTATTAGTCCTACGCAGCAACCACCTGTTCGATCCCCTTTGTGTGCTCGGCAAGGGTCCATCCCGCACCGCCCGCTCACGTTATATTTCATCTTTCTCACATGCACAAAGCATAACGACCGCCGTATGTGCAGACGTACATTTTCTATTCCAACAGGTTTTTTTTCAATCCCCACACACCACACGGGTACATGAGCGCACACGTGATTATATAACTGATATAATGTGTCGTATGGTTTTAAAGGCCAGAAACGTTCTATTGGTCGCCATTTGACATTTTAGGTGCGTATTATATGTTGTGAAGGCCACCGCGTTTGTTCGATTGTAGTGTGTTTGTCCCTACTAGTGCTGAATAATATATTCGACCAATTGGTTGTTGTGTTTACTTCGTTACTGTAAGTGTAGTAATGTGGTATGGTCTACAATGGTGTACACTTGCAATATTGCACACAAGCTTACCATTACCTTGGGGCTTTGACAATGATTCTCTCGCGCTAGTTGCAATTTCGTCGTATAAAATCAATACGACACGAACATTTTCTTATTTATAGTTATGGAGATGAAGCAAATTTGCATATAAAAATAACAATATCTTTATTAAAACCGTTTAACTATTAAACTCAATAACAAGCAGGTAGAGCGATAAACTCTAAGGTCACGGTAATACCGAACGATTTATATTATGATATCGCCTTTTATTTTTATCAATTTCGATAGCCCATTCTCATTGCGTGTTTACATTTTCGCTATTTACACCGTTTAAGTGCTCCAATCAAAATCCCTAACGCGATAAGATAACAATAATAATAATAATGATGATTTCGAATTGTTAAATCAGTAAATTAACTGCCGTTCGTATGATTTCATAAAAATCGAAAGTGGTCACGGTTCGAGACTCCTCCGTTATACGTTAGTCTTCCGGTTTTCTCTGCTCTTGGGAAAACCGTTAAAACAATGTTTCACCAAAAACAAACATACAACCACAATTTTCTCATAAATCCTATTGTCACGTTTCAATCCCCATAATCGATAACCAAACACTATTTTTTATACACTCTAAATGAGTTTCAAGGTATAAATACGAAGAAAAAACTATTATCTTGAATTGATATTGGATTTAAAAGAAAAAAAAAATGTACATTTTCAAATACACAATACACTATCATGTCATCGACCCGCATTGTTGGCCGTACTAGACACATTGTAGTCGTACCTACTTATGTCTACACCTCCTAGTATTTAGGTAAACGAACGGCAATAAATTAACGTTTTTATTTGGTTCAAAGAAGTACCATGTGTTTCATAACTACCTATATGTATGTTTGTCTTCCGTTAGGGCCGACTGCGTGTTAAAAAGTGACCGAATAATGTTCAAACACAGACGTTAGGTACCTCTATTGGTTTATGGCTTTATATTGTTTGTAGTATCCGATGATCAATTATTATACCTCGAATTATACTTACTATTACTACATATATGTATTGTGATCGTTAATCTTTGAAAAAGCACCAATAAAAATAAGGACAAACGATTCATGGTTTGGACGTTTAGGTTATCGAACACGTCCTTGCCCCCGGGGGGGTCACACGTGCAAGAGAGACAAGAGAAAGGTAATTCGCTACATGACCAGGAAGTTGTCGTCGTCGTCGCCATCACCACCACCACACCCCGCGCGCAAACCGTATCGATACCCAACGATTATTATAGTAGTGCGCAGCGCGGCCCATACATGTTAATGCACGTGGGCAGCTGCAAGTTCAAACAAATTTCAAATTATAAAAACTGCTACTGTCTCCCAATTTTTTTTAATTTTTGAACGTAACCAGCTTGAAGCAAAAACCAGGATGTGGCTGAAAAATTAAGACTCAAATACCCACCCAATACTCACTCCTCTCTCCTAGAGAATTAAAAACACACACATCCCGTATAGTTGAATTATTAATATTACCATTATTAGGTATTATTAAATTATGTATAAACGCTATCCCGGTAGTGCTTACCGCTGCGTATAACTGCACACACAAGCACACTACGTGACCTTGTCACTAAAAAATCGTACACACAAGAAGACGCCCGTCCGTCCTACATACATATAATGTAAGTGTGTGTATAATAATATTATATAGGTACGGGAATAGTTTGTAGACGGTGACAATGGGTAACATTATCAATTCAATATCGTTTTGGGTTAGCGCTTAATTTGACAATATCTTTGCTTGTTGACGTTGCGTTGCGTTTTTTCGCGAGCGCATTTCGCGGATGACATACATTTTGCACGCGGGTACATCTTTTTTTTCTTAAAGATCGAATTTTTATCATTAGTCACTTGTTTTCGACTAGAATATTTTATTTTTTCACTTTCTTCGTCCTTCCCGAATTTGTCGCGTAATCATAAACATTTGTGTGTGTGTGTGTGTGTGTGTGTGTGTGTGTACTACCGCGTGTATGTTTGCATCGCGTGTAATGTGTGACGTGTTCCCACGGCAGCGACGTCTTGAAGGGAATAAAAATAGATTAAAAGAGAGAATACTGATGTAATGCATAAACGTCATCGTAATTTTTTTCGGACTTATCGGTGTGGGACACAATAAACGATGATAATTTTTTTATTTTTTGTTACTACACGTGAAAATATTGTGTGTGCGTGTGGAGTATCGCAACAGCCTTATGCAACAGCGTTCAAGACCGCACCGGTTATATTTTCACTTTCTAAACACTGACCGTGTCCGTTTGTTGTAATATCTGTGTCTGCGCATATTTTCGTTACTAGACAAAAAAAACCAATATAATAGTAAAGAATGTAGTCACGGTATAAAAACCAGGCGAAACGCTCACAGATGACAAAATAGTATTATGGCGAAAAATTGTCTTTGTTTTGATTTTGAACATTTCTGTTTACATGCTACAAAATACATGGTACAGCCGTTCAAAACACGTATAATTATTATTAGTTTTTAGAGAAAATAATAATATATTGTCTTACAAACAATTATGTGATTTTCAGATTAAAACATATTATTTAATGATCACTGATTATCTATCTTTGGAATCACTAATATACACGTTATAAGAGTTTTATAGTATTTGTTGTTATAACCGACTTAAAGGTCTAGCCCTAACTTGTTAAATATAATAATAAAATTTACTGGGCGATTAGCCGTTGTATTTGCAGTTACTCAAAAAATTAATAGGTCACTATAAATAATATGTTAATGTCAAATAAATTAGTAAAATTTAACTACCTCAAACGTTATTGTTTATATGTAAATACCATGTAATTTATTTCCCTGTTATTCTATTTTTTACTCCTCCGAAAATCGCGCACTATTCGAATATCAAATATCGAAAATTATAATTTATAAGTTCTGACATCTTTTTAATTGAAAATTCGTTCATGTAGTTGACTTGTATTCTTTGTTCTAAGTACGCAATCGTTGAAATAAAATAAATCAAAGAATTAATTTAATAAATAATAATTTACAACTGTGAGGAATGGCAGTTATGAGTAATGTCTGTATATGCGTTTGTTAGTTCGACTTTTATGAGTTCCATATCTCAGTTTAAGACTATCATTTGTCGAAAAGAAAAAACACAATACAATTATTGCTTATAAATTAGCGATGTAACGTGTGCGATGTTTTTTTCCGTCTAGACAGCTTCCCGAATGTGTAGTTTGTACCTATATAAATAATGACCGGATTTATTCGTGTGCGTAAATGGAAGCGGAACCCTCCGTCTTTTATACCGAAAATAATTACATCAATGGCAATAATATTATTGGAAGAAATTTGAAAATAAAGACGATATTATGTTTTTCTTTACATTTTTTACGCGTTTGAATCATGTGTTTACGCTATGGTAGTGAATACAAATAAATCTCGTGTGCGACGTGTTGACTGATAGAATATAATTTTTTATAACCTTGTGATATTAATATGTATGCTACGTGAACCTGACAATTAATGTTACATATCAATTCGTGTATTTCCTTACAAACGTACTTGAATTGTGATTTTACATTTAAAACGAGATGTAATCATTTTTTCTGTGCGTTTCAAAATATTCGTTGACTTGATATTTTACCACAGCATATGTGCAGTCCACAGATAAATCATTATCAGCTATCTCAAACATATGCTGATGTGCCATGTGCGGGAAAAATGTTATTACATTTTTACACACGTTGTAATTTTACTTGATCCTAAAAACGATAAAAAAAAAGTTATAGTTTATTATTCTTCTTTAAATCTCCGTGTGTCTACTATGGGAATATTTTTCTCAAACAAATAATATGCTAAGGTATTAATATTAATACAATATCCCACTCGATCTTTTAAATTAAAAATCCATCTACAAAATACATATATACAATTTTGAAAAATAAACAATAGGTACAATATATAGACAGTTGGTCGATTAGTATATTATACCAGGCGGTTGAGTGGTTCTGTAATCTGTAGTATTAATATAGTTACTAAACTATTTATTCGTTTAATTGTTCGGGAATAACAGTTATAAATTATAATTATTGTTTTATCTCGGAAATTAATAATTGATAACCTTGTTTAAACCGATTTTATTTTTGCTAAAAACCCATTGTAAAGTGGAATAACAGCATTGTTGGTAAATTAAAAATCTGAGCCTGTATTGGCATGTAGTCTTTCGTTGCATCTTGCATAATACACGAAAGCACAGAAACAAATATATAGGTAAACATAGAAAAAATCAAAAAACTATTTTGTAATATTTCCAAACGAATAACTTGATACCGGTCCCCGTGTGCGCAAATGTTGTAACTTGTAATACGATGATCGCGTTATTATAAAATTAAAATAAGACTAGGTTTCTCTTTACGCACCGCATCGCTCGAGTACCTATATTAATACTTATATAACATAAATATATTATAAAATAACTAGGTACTCTAATCACCACTCACGTTTCTCCCTACCTACCAGTCCGAATTATGTACTAATCGTAGCTCATAAAAAATTACATTAAACACAAATTTAATTTATTTCTTTTTCCTTTTTCCGCAGACACAGAATCGACCGCGCGCAGTGGCCACGGAAGTGGAACACTGGTGGCAAGAGATGGTGTCGTCGACAGGTAGCAACAGTGGCAGCAGCAATCAGGGATCAGTGTCGTCGGAACCCAGACGCCGCCAGGGACAGGGTCGCCGCGGGGGCGGTGGATCTGGCAAGCAGCAACAGCAACAGCAACAACAGCAACTGACAGACGATCAACAGCAATTGCCGCCGCAGGCACCGATGGGCTCGCGGTACAAGACGGAAATGTGCCGTCAGTACATCGAGAAAATCAAGTGCGCGTACGGCGACAAGTGTCAGTTCGCGCACGGTGAACAGGATCTGCGCCCCGTGTTCCGTCACCCCAAGTACAAGACGGAACCGTGCCGCTCGTTCAACTCGGCCGGTTACTGCCCTTACGGTCAACGATGCCACTTCGTGCACAAGGGCGACGGTTACATACAGCCAGCGTCTCCAGCTTCGCCGCCGTTGTCCACCTCATCGTCGTCCGGCATCGGCAGCGATGGTTCGCTGGCCGACCTCGGGCTCGGCATGCTTGACAGCATGTTCACGCCGCCGCAGTCGCCTGAGGGCCGATTACCAGTGTTCAACAGGCTGTCCGGCTCTCCGCCGGCCACCGGCGACGTGTTCTCGTTCCACGTGCCGGCCACAGTCGTACCGCGCCGCCTCAGCGAACCCGAACACGATTTTGGTTTTTACGGGTTCTGATCGCCACCCTCCCCCCCAGCCCATCGGCCGTTGCCACATTGTTCTAATTTTTTTTTATATATACCAAAACGTGATAACAGTCTTGTACATAGTTTAAATTATATTTCTCGTTAATTAATTTAGTATTTTTTCTTTTTTTTACAACTTTAACGGCGTTCGTTTTACAGACATTTTACAATTATTATGATATTATTCTGATGTTCCGAATTTTTATACTTGTGCTTAACTTATGTAATATTATTATGTCGTATATGTACTGTATAGGTACTATACTACTATACTATGTAATCATTCCTATCGTATTCGCACACACACATACTCTCTCTCTCCTCTCCCCCTTTCTCCCTCTCTCCATTTCACTCTCCCTTGCGCGCGTTTGAAAGAAAAAGAAACTGATAACTATACGCCCGTAACGATTTTACTCGATTTATTCTTACTAATTATTATTATTACTTATTAATTATTATACTCGTATATTATTATTATTATTATTATTATTATGTTATTTAGCATTAGTTTTGGTCCGCGTTAACCGGTGCACCCCGTCGTACCGCGCGGGGTGCCGTTATTTTTATTTTTATTATTTTTTTTTTATAATTATTATTATTATTATTATTAATATTATTTTGACCGTACGTATATGAACGTGATTAAGTTTGGATGATCGTAATCGGTGGGCTATAGGCGTTTTACGGGGAACATTTCTGGAGGACAAGGAACCGAGCGTGGCGTCTGATTGCAACCGGAAACTGGCCGAAAATCGCGTTTTTTCGGATCTGTATCGGTCTACGTGCCATCAGACTACTACGCTCGTTACCACTCGCGTTTTTCTCAGAATTTGTCCTTTAGAACGGTACTGCCCACCGATCACGTCAGTACGTATTGCGTTCGTGCGCGTGCGGCAAACCATTATTATTATTATTATTATTATTATAATTATTACTACATATTTTCATCAAACTGACTTCAATGTTATGATTATTATTATTATTATTTTTATTATTACTCCTCTCTTTTATAACTACTATTTACATAACTTAACTAAAAAAAAAAAAACTGTTTATTTATTTAATTATTATTAATAATATTATACGCACGCTGACCAACTCGCATAACAACTTTAATATTATTATATTTATTGTGTACATATAAATATACATACCACGCGCAACGTATTACCATACTACGCGCCATCCATTCTATGTAATGTAACGCGTGTAAACCTTACGGCGCAGGTGTGTGTGTGTGTGTGTGTGTACAACTAGAGGCCGGTGACGTTTGTTTTTTTTAATGTTTCGTATTATAAAAAATAAATATTATCAACCCGTTTTGCTGGAACTCAATCAATTTAATTTATTCATTATGTCTGATCCCGTGTAAGTTTGTAAAAAAAAATTAAAATTACACAATCTTTTCCAATCTCCTATCCGTGTTCTACGCAGAATTAACTCAACTCAACTTAAAATATATGTGTGTACATGTGCTCGTCGTGTGTGACTTATTTATCTTTTTATTTGTATTCGTGTGTTAAGCTCGTATTTACTATACTGTAGAATCGTAATTTATTAATTTATTATTTTGGCAGAACGTACCTCCCCAGTCGTTCTTTTTGTACTTTTAATATTTTTTAAAAAATCGATTATATTGAGTTTTATTTATTTTTTTCTATATTTATGTATTTAGCCAACCCTCGTTAGCTACTCTTATACTGCTCTGCTGTTTGATGTATAACATCAGATTAATTACTTTTGACTTTTGGTTATGTTAAAAAATAATATTTATATACTCATTATTTATGTATTAAGTGTGTTCTATCGAAATTGTACTTAATTATTATGCAAATGTCATCCTGACAAACCAGTTTTGTATTACTCTTATTTTTATCATTATTATATTATTATTAATATTATAACGTGTGTTTGGTTGATAGTGAAAACGAAAAAAGTAATAATAAAAATATATCGATAAAATAAACCTCGCTTGTATTGTTTTATTACGTTTGTCCATAACCTCCTCTAGAGTGTGTGCTCCCAAGTTGAAACTTGAAATCCGGCTGTCCGGTAGTTGCGCATTGCTGTCGCTTTATAAAAAAATGTTGGCTAGTCACCGCCGCTACCCACGCAACGAAATCACCGTATAAAAATACAGTAACAGTATATTATATTGAACAGCGTAGCGCGTTATTACAGTTGGCCGCGGCTATAATTGTTTTCCTCCTATATATAATTTTATAATTTATTATAATATTACACCATCACTGCAGTACACCAACTCGCTGCGATATAAGAGAAAGAGGAAGTGATTTCGAGGCAAAAACAATACGCAGACGCGAGTCCGGAGAAGGGGGGCACACCGGTAATATATGGATATCGGCTGTATTATACACACAAATAGACGAGAAGGTATACGCGTGTTATTATTATTGTACAAGTATATCTATAGTATAATGGCGTACAGACCGGTATTGTGAATATAGTATTATAGCAGTGTTGGTATAGTGAGATATAGTAAATAGTAGTATAGTACAGGTTAGTATAATATATAGTGAACGGCTGTCTTACGCAATACGTGTTACGGACCGGATCGCTCGCGCCGGGGAAAGTGGTTTTTATCCCTATTACTTTTTAATCGCATCGTGTGCCCGAGGCTTTTCCGCGTCTATATAGTCGTCGTCGTAACACGCACGCCGAGAATCGCAATGATACGATGATATTGCGATTTGTGTTACTAATATGTTATTATATGCAAACAATATACATATATACATCCGTCACACGAGCTCTATTGATTCACGTCCGGACGGTTTGACGGTCGGTATTAGGTTTATTTACAATCAGTCTCTTATACTTCATTATTATAAAAACGAGAACGGTTTTTAATGTTTTAATTCTCACACACTTGTTGGACGCAAGCGTGACAAGGTTTTTTTTCGGTCGTACGGAAAGAACGCACCCACAATTAAGGGGATTCGATACCGTGATGTTCTGTCTGTGTCTAACACGCGAGCGACATACGATTTTGGACGTATTCTTTGCCGAACGGCAAACATACCAATTGATCTAATGAAGCGATGAGAATTCTGAAAACAGATTTACATTTATCATCAAGTCTACTAGGAATCAACTTTCCCACATTTTTCTATTATTCCTCAAAGTCCTAAAAAAAGTTCATATTTCAATTTTTTGAGAAATTCAAATCAAAAATGTGGAAAAGTCGATTTGAAGTAGACTTGACGACAAATTAAAATCTGTTTTTAGAATTATTATCGCTTCATTATATCAATTGGTATGTTTGGCAAAGCACACGTCCAAAAACGTCGCGTGTGTGTTGGACAAAGACAGAACATCACGGTATCGAATCCCCTTAATCCTAAAACGAGTCGGTTTGACAAATAATATTACCTATGCAAACCAAAAAAATAAAAAAAAAAACGTCTGAATTATCTGCCAATTGATCGGTCCCGATTGCGATATTCGGCTGGCTATCTATATGAGCGATTGTGTAGTGGATTATACTGGTGTAGTTGTTTGGGCGGCGGGGAGAAGAAGTGAGAGACCAATCACACTTTACACCTAATAAGAAGAACCACGCGCTAATAAATTACTAAAATAATGATATAACTCTCGTTTTGTATAATATTATAAATTATACAATACCTTTAACATTATAATCAGTGAAAATAATATTACCTATATGTATGAGTATATAACCTGTTACTTTTCGTTTTGTAAGTTATTTACATAATATAGGTATATTATTATCAAATAAAATCAATGTCGTATTGAAATAAGTGCGCATGATATTTGCATTACGCACGTGTACCGTGTTGATTAATATTAAACTCAATAAATTGCAGACTTAAAATTTAAATTTTGTATTGTTTACAGTGAAGCCTTTATACTGTTGCATGGTAATTGTTTTTAGTGGAAGGGGTCCAAAATAATAACTATTGGTATGAAGAGCTTATACAATTATTTAAATATAAATTTGTACAATCATTATTAATTACTAAACAAATTAAAATATCGTTTTGATTGAGGGTGGTTTTAGGCTCCCCCCACCCCCAGAAAAAAAAACATAAATTTACGATGCCGGTATAGCAGTCTTAAGTCATATATTATTATACTTTGTGGGTCTTTATACATTTGTTGTCAGCCAAACATTATTTCGGTCCGTTGAAGAATTGCGTTTTGTTTTCAACTCTGCCGTTGAATTACGATTAATTTTTCATAAGAGAGCACGTTGATGTTATAATATGTGCAAGACGATAAAATGTAATTGCTTACAAATTACAAGCATCATGTTCTTGTACGAGAAAATTACGTTAATCGTTCGATACATTATAATTTATCATATAATATTACATATTATTATTGTTATTGAACCTAACGCGGATTTTACGAGCGCACTCGACCTTATTTACCGTATACAACTATACAAGTTGTGTACTTGTTATTTAAATCGCAGTATCCTCATATAAATGTATAATCTCTTTTCGGAATGACGTAAAAATAATTGGCACGATATGAACACATTGTGTACGAACAAACGAATATGTGCGTGTATTTTAAGAAATATAATATAGGTACCTACGTGTGACGCGTGATATTTTAAATTTAATCCATTTCGTAGTAAAATATTATGTACAAATCATCATATTATCACTGTTATATTTTATCATACACAATTATTATTGTTATACTACGCGTATGCTGACTACTGCAGGCTACACTGCTACAGGCCTACAGCGACGGGTGAGCGGGGTACAACAAAATAACAAAGTCAAATATAATATTGCACAGGCATTTTTCACAAAATTAAAAGATAATTTATCTTCTACTGAAACGACCGAAAACCGTCTGGATATAATATACCTAATATATTATACGCACGACTGACGGGCGCATCTTGGATCGTCTTTTCACATTACTTACATTATTAATGTTTACGTTAACTAGAACTGAGTAGCGTTCAGAACTAAAGAAACTGTTAAGTAGGTACATGGTACATCGTTATAATTTTAACATAAAAACGTAAAATTAAGGCATACAAATACACAGTTAATTATGAACCGCGGCACATTACCCACGCATTTTGAATCGATCAATACTGCACATATTTTGTTTATTGTCAAAAATTAATAAAATCGAAAATATCTCACGGCTATAATAAGCGTAACTTTCCGGTAATCTTTCTATATGTTAGATAATGTTTATATTGGATTACATTTACATCCAAGAGTTTTCAAATATTCAATTTAAGTTATTTCATTGTTTATAAATTAATTAGGTATAAACATTTAAAATTGACTAAAATAAAAGAATTTCATTATTCTTATCTACTTTTAGTGTACGGTTAACTTCCTCGACTATTTCATTTTTTTTATCTAGTTAATCCTCAGCGGCTAAGCTTATTTATTTCTACCTGTCTCTTACAGCTTCCGTAAAGAACAACAACAATTATTATACCTAAACTATGTACATACTCTTTGGCAGTTTTATTATAATATGTTATATTTTTGAAATTATTGTTAGAAGAAACAAATAACATATATTAATGTCAATACGTCAACATACATTTGAATGATTGGGAGGTATCTATTTTTTGTTATTCTTGTTATTTTCAAATTATAAGATACGTTGTTTATAATTACGGATACACTGTCACAGTTGTGTTGCACAATATTTTGGCATACATTTGCTGATCTTCACGTGGTCACGTCGTCACGTAGTACGTATAACAGTAGTTGCGTAATCTATATTTAATTGAACACTGATAACGTATACTTTAATATCTCAAAACTCTTTTTGAACTTATTACAGTATTACACATAATAATCGTTTTTCGCAGGCTACACAAACGCGTTTGATAAATTCTGTGGAAAAAAAATATATAATATATGTTTTATGACTTCATTACGCATTCAAAACTGGTGTATGCGATCAACAGTGTATTTGACCTCTGTACCTAAATAGGTAACGAATAACGATTGATTATTATTATTTATATTAACGGGAAACAAAAATATAAACACCAGCTACCAAGCATACGGACAATTCAATAATAGATACTGATAAACTTTCAATGTTTTGCATCACAGACTCCTCGATATGTAAAAACCATCAATTATAATATTAAATTAATAAAATGAATAATATACAATTGAAACTTTAGAATTTGTTATTGAAATAAATTTAAATTTTTTACGTGATTAGTTCCACATTACACATGGTTCAGATTACTGCTTCAATTTTCAACTAAAGTAGACCTGCAATTTTGGCAATATTCGTCTTGTATAATATAATATGTACCTGCAGTATAATTATATATATTATCATTTATCTTCAAAAATATTTAACATTTCTGAATATTATTCATTCTAGTTATGGTAGTCCACAAACCACTTTATAGTCTATACTCTATATCATATAAGAATTAGAAACTTATTAGTTATTACAATAATATTGTAAAATAATTAATAAAACGAAATATTTAATTTAAAAATGCAAATCATTTGTCAATGATATTCATTTGATTATTAGCTATAATTTGATGTAGAGTTGGTTTGAGTATAATAACAAAATATAGTTAGGCTTAGGTTATTCGTCGAAACCATAAAAGATAAAAAAAAATACATATCTGAATATCTGATTGTAGTTATTGTTTTGATAAAGAGTATAAAAGTATAATTGAATAATTGTAGCAATAAGTTATTCAGAATAATCGAATTACATAGGTACATGGGGTACATAAGTACATGAATATATTCGATAGAACAAATCTTCAAAATTGTTTCATATAATATGAACTAATCGACTGACCGGGTTTGCGTGCAAGTGTATAACCTACTGTTCTGCTTATTAACTAATTTGTAATTACATACAACTTTTATATTTCACCTCTAAAATTGGTGGTCTTATTATATTACTGTATATTACTGTAAGTTTCTGCAATATGTGATAAAGAAATATAACTAACGCATAATACTAGTAGGTATATTTTATACACACAGATTAAGTATACTTTAATATAGGTACTATACTATAGTATACTACTATAATATACTAATAAGTTATAAATTACTTAATATATTACCGTCAAACAGGGCTACTTGGGACATATGGGTAACTTGAGCCATATTTAAGAAATGTAGTACTGTACTGGCGTCACTAATTTATCTTTTTGTTATCATTATCAATTTATTCACGCAGTATACACAGTACACACTAATACAAACAAATTGATTATGTACAGCCGTATAAATCAAGGTAAATAATGTTTAAGTAACACATCTTAAAAGCTCTAAAATGTAAGCGAATTAGGTTTAAGTCCTGTGCGTATGGTAGTTGAACTATGAAGTAGATTTATGTGTTAATAGAACAGTGAATACATTGTAAATACAATTTAAATGTTGCTATTTCCTTATAAAGTAATTTGTACACGATTATAAGGTCAGTGGGTAAATAAATTTAACCAATTTTAGGGTAACTTGGGATACGTCTATCCTATGTTTTATTACTGCCCCGAGTTCAAGCTTATATCAGTAATGTTACTTTAAATTTAATAAAACTAATAAAAAATAAAATTTTAAATGTCAATTTATTTTAAATATTTTAAAACCATCCCAAGATACCTTGAGTCTTACATGAAATTTCTATAAATTTAATATGACTGTCCTAAGTAACACCCTTCGGAGTGTAACTATTAGGACACCAACATTTTCTAAAAAAAAGATAATTAAGCAAAAATAATTTAAATTTTAAGTTTTAGTCAATGATAAATGAGACAGTATGCATATTTTATCTTCTAAGACATTTTTCATCAGACTAATATTTTTAGCTCAAGCTCAAAATGAAAATGAAAAAAGTCTCAAGTAACCCGGGTTTCCGGTATCGTAAATGATTTATATTTTGTATTTAATCTATAGCACACAATACATTAATACTACAGAACGCTACTTATGGGTTACGTTTCCCCTCATACAAACATACAATTAATATTAGGTAGGTAATAAAACTTTTCAGATAATATAATTTTTCTATTATTGATGCTGCATCAACAAGTATAAGGTAATGCGAGCTTAATAAAAAATTACTGAAAATATACGGTGGCCATGATACAAAAATTAATGTAGGTATATACAGTATATATACTGGCTCGATTGAGTTATACATGTTGATGGATTTTAAGAAGGTAGTTAACGATTTTTAGCATCTGTCCTCCTGTTGGGTTCAAAGCTTCATTTAGATTACCAGGAATTTCAATATTTGCTCTGTGGACAAGGTGTTAACTGCAGTTCATCATCCTTGGTATAAGATATTTTACACATTACACAAACATGTATAATAAATAATAATATATTAATATCATATTAATCGACAATATTCATTTTACGCTGATGACAAATAATATAATATTAGTAATAACGAAAACATTTATATAATTATATGATACACACGTAGTTTCACCAGTGGCGTATCTTGGTTAAAATCAAGGAGGGCAAACAAATTTACCAACCAAAATTTAAACCCTGAGCCCCCGCAGACCATCAGTTTAAAATATATTTTAGATTCTGAGTGGACCGATGAATGTATTGATTTTACAATGATGTGAGTTTTTTTTTATTTTTGTGTCTGCCATCACTTTTTGGGGCAATAAAATTACTTCGATTTTCTTCAACAGTAGCTTTTCTGATATGAAAGTGAATCTAGTTGATACTTTGAGGGGATCAAAAGTGAAAAATTCTTAATCGTTTTCAAATGCACAGGGAAAAACAAAAGAAAAATTAAGAAAAAAACGGGAATTTTTATGTAAAATCAGTTTTCAGTAAAATCGGTTTCGGATTTTGGCATAACTCTGAAACAAATGACCGCAGATACATGCAATTTCACTGATTTTTTATATGAGCATTTTCAAGTTCCCTATTTTTTTAGGTTTTTTTTTCTTTGAATGTCAATTAAATTTTATTTGCTAGGTAAAAAAGCTTGAAAATTTAATTCAAGGATCCTAATAAATTGTTACAATGACTCTTGAAAAATATTAAAAATCTATAGTCACAATTTTATTTTAAAAGTATTAAAAGTTCAAATTTTAGCAAAATACGTAAAAATCACGAAAATGTGCAAATTATTTTCAGTTGGAAATTCATAAAAATTTTTCCTTTTAAATCTAAAATTTGAGCATTTGATTCAACTCCATAAGTTTGCCTACCTTTTTCAAAAAAAAATGTCTACCTGAAAGTCAAATTAAATTTTTATGAGTGTTTGAAGTTAAAATTTTTACAACGTTGGAAATTCACTCGATTTCTCATGTAGCGATTTTCTTATTTTGCTGTAATTCAAAAGCGAATAACTGAATATACTTGAACTTTATGTAATATGTTTATTTTATCAATTCCTATACTTCATAAAATTTTCAAAATTTTCATAATAGTTTTGTTTTGAGCTATTTACGGATATATTATTTTTATAGTTTTTTTTAATTTTTTTCTTTAAATGTCAATAAAATTTTATTCGTTAGGTCAAAGCTTGAAAATTTAATACAAGGCTCCTAATTGCTGTCACAATAGTAGTTAAAAAATATTAAAAATACATAGGCACAGTTTTTTTTTAAGCATTTAAAGTTCGATTTTTGACAACATTTATCAAATTTTAAATTTAAAAATATTTTTGTAGTTAAAAATTGATAACATTTTCAACTTTTATAGCTAAGGTTTGAACATTTAAAACAAGGTTCCACGTAAGTAGGTTATTCTGTAACTAAAAAATTTCATAAATATAAACACACAGTTTTTTTATAGCTATTTTATGTTCAAATTTGGACAAAATTAAATATTAAATAACTAAGAATAAAGATTTTAGGTAGTTATTTTGTTGTAATTTTATAATATCAATTCAACTTACCAGCTACCGTACTAATAATATGAAATAACAATATAAATTCAAAATAAAATATCCACACTGACAAACCGACAACCGTCTCAGGTCAGAATAGCTTTACGTATACAATGATATCATATCATTGAATTCAAATTTAATATCATCCATTATACGGTGCAGTACCTACTGTACAGCAGAGCGACATCCACTTACCTGTTCTTTTTTTTATACTTAATTCTTTGGTTTTGCACAAGTTTTAAGACTCGTTTTATGGTTTAGAAACAAATTGTAGGTTGTGTAAGGTACTAATATCAATAAAGAATATTAAGTACATAAGTGGTGATAAATAAAAAGGTTTATCTGTGGAAGGGGCCAAATGATACCTTTGCCCCATCCCAGCAAATTACGCCACTGCTTATGACAATAATTTATCAGACATCTGAATTTTTGATAAAGATATACAATTGTATCTTTTGTTTATTTTTACTGCGTCATGTTTTAATCGATGAGAAACGCGATTACCTAGTATGTTTGTATTTATATTACATGTGTAAATTTAAAATAATCGTGTATAAAATATAGGTACAATTAAAATGATATTATATTTATCGACACCTACAATTTATCAATTTATGCTATGTAAAAAATTGTTTTCAAACTCCCTCCAATCGACATATCAGCTGTATTAATATTGGCATTTATAATGTATACTATATATATTTGATATTACATATTTCTATTGTATAATAAAGAGGCTTCTTTGTAATGTTATGTCGCACACTCGCACGTGCAACCACGTGGCAATCGAAATTGAATACACGCCAAATTATTTCTTTTTTTCGATTCCCCGACCCAATATTTTTAATAAAACCAGTTTTATTGCTGATTCTGATGAAGTCGCTGTAATATCCTACATCTGGAACGGAAAGACAATTTTCAATTTTATAATACACGTATAAACATAAAAAATAGTATATACGGCCACACAGATGATAATGTTATATTTATGTAGGTAGGTAAATATAAAATTATATACAATTCAGGTGCATAATATTCTTTTTTCCAATCGAATCTGTAAATATTTCTTGTAGACCACCATCGACAATCGAATATCTATTGCCGACCTATATTTTATCACGATGTTATAATGTCATCGGACATGATAATCGTGGACACGGTCATTATTTTTACATCACTATCAGGCTTGGGCAACAAAAAAAAACGTCGACACTTTCGATAGTTGCGACACGATTTGTATTTTATTTCCGTGTTCAACTTCCGATAATATTCTTGAATTTATGGTACACGAATACACGATACAATATCATAGCGACGGTCCTGTAATAAATAGGTTACGTATACAATATACATACTCGTGTATAGGCTATTAAACGTGAATTAATTTCCAATGATTTAAATTTAAATTTATTCTTTTTGTTTTATAACTGAAACATTTTGACATCGAGACTTATGATAATGTTTATATTTATGTCGACGCACGACGATGCGTTGTTTTTGTTAAATATATTTTGTCTTTTCTTTGGCATTTTTGTATGATCAGAAAAAAAAATTAGAGGTTAAATAAAAAAATGTGAATACAATTACAGCTTATAATTACAGCTTTTAATACTTATTACTTACCATATCATAATGGTCTTATTTTCTTATCTGGTCTCTTCGTTACGTAACGCATAATAACTTAAATTAAATCCTAAAAAAAATTTTTTCCTCTCAAAAAAAAAAGAAACCTGTTAAATTAGTATTATATGAATATTAATCGATGTTTATGATTTCAACCTAATAGGTTTTTCATATAATATTAAAACACACGCTGTAGTTGTGTTCCTTCATTCTTTTGTATATTGTTGTGATTATTAGTTGATACTGTTGAAATAATTCAGATCGGTGTTGACAATATTGTTGACTATGTGTAAAAAACAAGGTAGAATTCCATAAAATTTTTGGAGAATTCCGTGTTTTGCAAGTTACATGTTTATTATTTATATACGCTATAATACCTATATAATGATAGATATACGCGTTATTAAATTATTATATAGTTAGGTATGTAATTATATGTAAATCAAACAATTATTATTATTGAACTACCTTTCCAAAGCGTGAAGGCAGATTTTCCTGCGAGAGTGGTTATCTAAAATGTTTTCCCTATAGATACCTGCACTCCTGAATATATAATATATAATTCAATGTATAATTATAATTTATAATTCGAGTTTATTTACATTCCTACTATATTATACATTGTAATATACCAATGTACTTACTACAACTAACTGTTTACGTACGTATATCATACTTGGTAATTATAAATAATAATTTATTTGGCAACAATTATAAGCTTTTATCACTAATTTAAAATGACAGTTATTATTGATACCTATATATCCTTACAGAAATACTTAAAATTTATTATTGATTTAATATTATAAAAAAGCACATGGGGGTTTTGAATCTGAAGACCCCCATGGCTATGCAATTATGTTCAAATAAATGAACAATAATTACAGATTACGTAGAAACCTTTTTTAGCAACTGTCAAAAACAAAATTGATTCTCTCAAATGTATAACGATAAAAATGTATATATTATTTCCAACACGTTGCCTGTTTTTCTGGCGTCTTCGCATACAGTCGTACCCATTTAGTTGACGACAAGTCGGTAATGTAATCTGTTTTATTTCGATACACAAGTAAGCAACACACGACTGACTCTAAAACGACTTTCTATGAAACTCAAATATTTTGTTTATTCGGCCGTGAGCGCAGTTTCGCCGCCAGACTTTCGGTCATAATAGGAGATTTCTGCAAAAAAAGCACTATATTATACCCCTTACTCGTTACTCTCGTGATAACTATCGCAAACCATTTACTCGTAAAACTTGTTATTGATATTGTTTACAATTAATATTATCGATCTATATATAATATAATATAGATATATAGGTACATTGGGTATGTATTTATATTTTATAATATAATGGAAAAGGCACATTGGTCACAAACTCACAACTCACATTGACATTGGTATAATAATAAATAACTATTATAGTGTAGCCAGTGTAGGTACTTTCAAATGCATTGCTATGTCTGCGAACTGAATTGATTACCAGCGTTTCCAACTTATAAAGTTATAAAAATATAAAATAACTTTAAAAAAAAGCATCTGTCCATTCAAAATGTTTGTCATATTATACATATTAGTAAAATAAAACAAAAAGGAGAATTATTATAGTATTTAAGTATCATAATTGATATCAATTTTTTTTTAATTTATGAAAAAAGTCAAATTTTAAATCAGAATTATATTTCTTAAAGTATAAAAAATGTATCATTCAATGATTAAATCATCCAAATTTGTTTATACTATCTTCGCTTCTAAAGGTAGTCTTTCATACATAACACCAATTAATTATGGAAATATTTGAATTTTGTTATTTATTAAAGTAAACTTATTTATTTATTTTAATAATAAATGGAACAAAATAATAAGTCAAATATGTATCGTTTTTTATTGGTTTTATATTATATTCGTTATTCGATATTTGTTTTTTCATTCAATTATTATAATAGAAAGTGAAACATTACTGTTAAAAAACAAACCGGTACCGAAATGTATTTAAGGTTCTAATTTCTTATGCAAGTGTTCATATTTTTAATGATACTAGGAAGTAACTCTACTGTATGGTAGGTTTCGAGAGTACCTATTAAGTCATAGAGTAATCGTACCTATATCTACAGTAGCATCTGTATGTTTTAAATTTGAATTCAATGATAAACCATCGCAAACGAAAAATGTTTCTGAGCGGACATGGTATATCTGTTTTGAAGAATCATGTATTGTATTTTCAAGCCTTATTTATTAGAATTAATAATGTTATGCATTTTTAACTAGAACATAATATTTGGACGTTTCAGATAAATATTGATTAATAAGCATTTTTTTTTTAATTTGAACTTTAAGTGATTTAAAATAAAAAAAAATTTAATTGCTGTAAAAACTTAACCTAACCTAGCATATCCTAATAACTTATGAAGAACTTAAAGTATTATTTAAATTTCAATTATATATTCAGTATTTTAAGTTATATACAAGCCAAAATATTATCATACATAAATCATAAAAAAAAACTAAGAAAAGTCACAAATTTTAAATTACTATAAATAACACTAAAAAAGCCAAAATATATTGAAATTTACATCATGTCAACTGTCAAGAAAATTTAAAAATATATGGTGAAAATATCAAGTATCTACGGATGTTCATTTTTAAGTTGCAAGAAAAAACAAAAGCGATTTTGTTCCCGTTTTCCGTTATATTTTTTAGATTCTGAGCGGAGCTATATGACCCTATTGAAAAAAGATTGAAATGTAATGCAAGGTTCCTCCTAAGTTATTATAATTTCAGATCACAAATATTAAATATATATAGATATTAGATAAGTATATATATAATTTTTTTTATAAGCATTTAAAGTTCAAATTTTTATATCATTCATTAAAATCTCGAAAATTTGATTATTTTATAGTTAAAAATGTATAAAATATTCAATTTATATAGCAACAAAGATTGAAAATTTAAAATAATGTTTCTAATAAATAGAATTGTGACAGAAAAATCTATAAAAAAAATATAAACACAGTTTTTTTATTTTGTTATATTTTAAAAATATTATTCGTGTATACTTCAAACTGTTTAAGTATATTATTTATCACACAATTACATTTTCAAGTGCAATTGTTTTTAACTTACGTATTGTAAGTATTACTAGTAATGTAGTAATGTCTTACAGTAAAATAAATTACATTAGTAAGTATAATATCAAAAAATATACTTAGTAATATCTTAGGCTAACAGGTCTTCGCTTATAACCGTTTTTCGTAAACAATTATTTTATATTATCATTAATACGTACAGTTACAGCGACTACTCTAGAAAGTAGAAACCTAATGTAAAGCAGAGTACCAACTTGCCCACCTTTTTTTTGTTTTAATTTTTCTGGTTATTTTGAAAAGATTTGGGAATATTTAATTTAGTCCAAAATTATATTGTAGATAGAAAATATTAATATACGTAATGGCTAAACGCTAAACGTTTCAAGTCTTTAGGATTAATATTTAATGAATTAAAACAAAATAACTAAAACCGTTAGAGGAAAGTAACAACTATACCTAGAACCGATTTTCTATCAGAAATCACCTTATGTTTAATAGCATCTTATTGGACTTCTATAAGTTCATAACAATTATAAATATGTCGACGGTCGATTCATGAAATTAAAAATATATTATGAAAACCATAATATGTGTAATATTCTATTACGTATATTGTATATGGAGGTAATGTACCTAGGTATGTTTCTCCATGCATAAAGTACATGTATTTTATATGAAGAAGAAAAAGTGTCCTAATGATAGAAAAATGCTGCTTAAATCTTTGTATTTCTATTAAAAAACTTAAATGACACCACTGCTTTCAAACTATAGTAGTGATGTCTAGGCGGTCTACGGCCGGCATATATACTAAATTAATTATTATATACATATTTACAAATATATAATACAATCAAATAATTGTGGTAGGGTAGATACTACTATAAAACATCCAACACCCCCCCCCCCCCCCCACCAAAACCTAACTACTTCGCTAAATCAGTCTAAGCAGACACTTAAAAATTACTAGGTACCTACCTAAACAATATTATTTTACAAATTTATTAAAATATAATATCATAGATTCTAAATCACATTAATGTTGTGTAGTTATATAGTTAACAATTTAATATATTTTACAAGGGGTTTAATTTAACATTATTTATATGGTAAATAAATGATTTTAATCTGATATGAATTATCTACAAAAATCTGTTCGAAATCAATTATAAGCCAATAAGGTCAAACTATTCGACATTTATAACTTAAATTCCTAAAAACGTTGTACTTGAAAGTTGGGACTATTTAAACGTTATAATACCAAAAACGTTAGTTATTTTTAAATATATAATTTAAAGTTTATTTTTAATTAATTTTAGAAGAGGTCTAAAGTATGAAATGTATGATAAATATTTAATTTTTTTCCAAATACTTATTAAATTGATTTTAGATAAATATATTGTATACACCGAACCTATATAACAAACTGAATTTTTTAGATTTCAAAACTTTCATTACTTACGAAAATTTGAACATAATTTCAAAATGAAATATCATGCCAATAATAATTAATCAATACAAGCAAATATTTTTGATTTTTTTAGTTGTTAGGTTAATTCGACCGAAACTAGCAAAACCGTAAACGGTTTATGGAGTTCGTTTCAACATACAACGTATTTTTCTTTGAATTCGCTACACAGAATTTAATACAAGGTTAAAATCACTCTCAGTCGGCTACACGTATAACGCGGAAATGGAGAAAATGATTAAAAAAATTGTATTTATCATTTTTTTTTTTACAAAAATCAGTTGCGAAATAGTTAAGGTGATCTTTGTCGGAGCGTGACATTAGACGTGTCAATAATTTATGCTAATAAAAGTTAAAAACCATAACTTGTGCGATCAAATACAACAGTAATTATATAAGAACACTAAGACTATTAATTATAAGACACTATCATGAAGTAGACCAATTATACGATTAAACTATTAAAGTCATTGTTTCATTCTACCATGGTTAATCGGCCTCGAGTGAAAAAGTTCTATCACATTTTGTAAAATTTTTCAGGAAATAAGATTAAAAAAATTTATACATTTATTACTCAACACTTAAAAAAATAAATAGCTACATATAAAATACAACTATTGCATCAAATGTACTAATTAAATGTAAGCATTCAAAACTATATAAATATAACTTTAAAACTTACTTTTAAGAATTTGATGTTCTACAAATATAGAAAATTGTTTATCTTTTAAAATTAATGAACAATTAACATATAGGTAAGAAGTAAAAATGTTTTTATTCTTCACACGTCTTATTAATCACAAATATTTTATTGATTTAGTGTTTAGAACTTTTTTATTTGATATACATTTTTAAAATCAAAATGTTTCCATCTAACGAAACATTTTCTATTATTATTCATAGCAAACGGTAAAATGATTTGAATTTGTATTAATCAAAATATTCTTGTACAACTTTCCCAATAAAACTATATTATTATGTAAGAAATAAAATTAATTATTATTTATTTTACTTCTCATTTTTACCAGCAAAATGACAAAATATTGTAGAAAACTGTCAAATCATATTAAAGCTTTTGAAAAGCTTACGTTCTACCAGTTCTAGCAATATTTAAACTCAGTATGTATAGACAGTAATATAGGCAGTTTATAGCCATTATAATATATAAGTACCTAAATTTTTATACAAATTACATTTTTATTTCAGTAATTACTCATAATATACTCGTATACTCATTAGTCATTGTACTCATCTCTATTTCTAAACTTGCATGTCTATAGCATTAGAGGTATTACATTTTTATATTTTCAAAATATTAGGTAACTATTATGCAAAGTATATTATTATTATCTTTATTCAATATAATTGAACATTTTAAATTTTAACAGTATATTCCTATTCCTATATAGTATTATGTAAATATACTATAGTGTGTTTATATAAACGTGTCAAGATTGTTTGATATTTTTTACTCTTATGATCTTTAGTATATAGAACCTACATATTAATCACTCTTCGTTTTATAATTGATCCGGTTGACAATTATTTGCAGGATAAACATTATTAACTCAAATGTTAATGGTGTAATATAATGATTAGTATATTTTAGCCTGATTAGGTTTAGGTACTTTTTGCTTTTATGTAGGTATGCCGTTAATGGCTATTCATGATCTAACTATGTCGTTTAAATATTTGGTAATTTAGAGTTATTTATATTGAACGGTGGTTATAATTTATCAAATTATTTGATTGTATTGCATCATTGGTTTCGGATCAGTCATTACTCATTAGTCATTAGACATGATAAATATATTAAATTATATAATATTATCATGTCTGTATAATCATAATCATAAATTGATAAAATAATTGTTTAAAACCTTTGATCAAAAGTAACTCATTATAAATGTTATCAAATGATTAATCGAAGGCCCACCTTTTGTTTTTAACAATTATCGATGTATAATATTATAATATGTGTACATCGTATATTATACTGGTATTTACGTTAATTGAATCATTTCGCAAGTACAATAATTATTTTAAAGACAAACTATTATTACGATAGGTGCTCAGTATACTTTTCACGAATTCGAAACATTATCAAAATATTCTATGCCTATATCGTGCCATGCAAGATTACGTATAAACATTAATTATTCACATAGATAATAAGTATCTGATACAGCCCTTGGCGCAAAAAGCTAAAAGGTTATATTTTTAGGAGGGGTTTTAACTTTAAGTTATAACTTACAATATTATACCCATATATACATACCTATACTCATTACAAATAAGGCAGGCACTTCAAACCATTTTTTAAAATTAACGAAATGTTTTCTATGATAATTTTATTATTCCGTTAAATAATAATTATAAGATATAAAAACCATTGGTTTTAAACCAATGTCTATTTAAAATACCTGCATACTATTTATACACAAACAAAATAACTTACCAGTTACTGTTGGCTTTGATAGTAATAACTAATAAGAATATATAAGTGACTTTAGAGTCTTCAAAAGTTTCTTTATATGTTAGTTTTCTATGTTTTGGTAAAAAATACCCTATACAACTTTTATAGTTTGGCCCTATACTCAAAAAAATCATTAGTTTACTTATTATTTTCTAGTTTTTATATGAGATCTAATTGTTGGGAACGCAAGAGCTTCCCAAATAATTGTAGTTTTTAGCGTACCCTTAGCCCTTAATAATACTTTTTATTGAGGCAGGGCCGCAGGGGTACGTAAATATTAAATATTTATGAACACAGCATGGAGGACCTAGTGTATATTATGTAATATATTAGATTTAGACACTCTATATTAGTTATTATAGTTATTACGTACCTATTGGCTATTAGTTAGATTTATAGCACGGCATCAAGTCATCCTTCCACCTAACCCTCAGTGCCGAGAATACGATTTATTTCAAATGGGCGGGGGGTAATTAAAATGAGTAATAAGTAATAACTAATAAGTATTTATGATACATTTGGACAGTTGTCTACACGTGCAGTAGCTATTTATACAATACTAATAAACTATGAAATGTTCTTAGTGTTGCAATTACTCAGGTAATTAACCATGAAAACTATGATGATTGTTGTTACGCATTTCATTTGTGTTATTATTATTGAATTCGTTTATATTAAGTATACAACCACACGTAAATAATATAATACAACGTATACAATAGACGTTTTAATGTATTATTATTATTGAATGATTGTTCACCTCGGTACCTAATACCATTGAAACCACATTATCACATCTGATTGTGTAAAACGACAAATGTTATGGTTTTGAAGAATATAAAACCGTCCTACTAATTATTGGTACCTAACCTACATATATTATAGCTTTTCCTTAAATTTGCTATATTATTATAATTTAGCTAATTGCAATGGAATAATTATATGCATTATTAGCGAATAGTACCTATAACTGCACAAGTGGCATGTAGGTGTAAAGTAGTTATAAAGTGTGTGTAATCTATAACCGTTTCTATTTATCCGGGGCCTTTACTGTTCATGGATAGCGGGCTACCTAAATACGAACTACCTGATACAATTTTATTGGTTGTTTTTTTGTTTTTGTATATTGGATAAGTACCTACAAATCCAGTCTAGTTGGCAGTTGCATATCATTGATTTCGCACAAATATCACTGGTTCTACGTACTGTTTTCATTCCGTTTCGTTTTAAGTATAAGCACTACCAATAGACCGTATTTAGAATTTAGGTGCCCCTTATAAAATTACACCGCTCTTTTTTTGTGGAGAGAGAGGTGGATGTCCAGTGTTAAAATAAAAATTATAAAAATTTTCTCGTATTTGATATAAATTGTGTATAATAATATACAATGGTTTATTGATATCTATCATATTTTATGTGTTTACTTATTATTGACGTAACTTTTTAGGATCTTTTCTAATTTCAGATGGAGAGTATTCTCATAGTTTCAAAATAAATAGTTTAAAATTAAATTAGAATGGGCTCATTTCTTTTTATTATCTCATTTAACAAATTGTCACAGATGGAATAAAAAGTATTTATTTTATAGTATTGATAGCCACTAAAATATAGTATCGGGCTCATTTGATTCATCACTTTGTCTTTTTCAATTTTCAACATTTCCTTAAAATTTATCTTTAGTCGATTTTTCATTGGTATTAGGTATTTATAGGTAATGTTTTTGTGTATTCTATCAGTGAATTTTACAATTTAACAACAGTAGGTTACAAGTAGATCACTGTATAATGGATGGTATTAAATTTGAATTCAATGATATAATATCATTGTATACGAAAAACGATCCTGAGCGGAGACGGTATGTCAGTCTAGGATATTTTAAATTATATTGACATTGTTATTTTACGGTAGCTGCTAAGTTGAATTAATATTATTCATATTATTTAATTATTAACCTAAACTTATCAGTTATGCTAGAAAAATATTATAATATATACTTTTACTCGTAAATATTGATTTTAATATGTAATTTCGTCCAAATTTGAACTTAAAATGTCTGTAAAAAATAACTGTGTTTATATATTTTTTAGATTTTTGTTTACAGTATATACTATTTATTAGAATCTTTATTATAAATTTTCAATCCTTAGTTATAAAAACTGACCATTTTATAATTATTTAATTACAATGATTGATAATTTTCAAGATTTAGATGAATTTGTCAAAATTCGAACTTTACATGCTTATAAAAAAAATGTGTGCCTATGTATTTCTAATATTTTTCAATTGTTATTGTAACAATATATCAGGAGCCGTGTATTAAATTTTCATTATTTTTGGCCCAACAAATAAAAATTTATTGGTATTTACATAAAAAAAAACTAAAAAAATTGAAAATTTAAATGATCCGTAAAAAGCTCAAAAACAGTCAAAACATGTTCAAAATTAGATGGTGTATAGAAAATACTTAAAAAAAAACACACACATCATTGTAAAATCAATACATTCATCGCTCCGCTCAGAATCTAAAATAATTTAAAAATAATGTACCGCTCCCAAAATTCCACAGGGAGATATTTTATTAATTAAAGCTCTCCCAGCAAATATTATTTCGGGTAATCCTCCAAGGCGTTTAAAACGCAACTGGTGTAGAGATTTGCTAACTTAATATTTAAAAAAAAAATAAATAAATAAACAAATTAATATATATAAATTAATGTATAACCTCAATTTTTAAGTGTCATCACTGGGTGGCTGCTTTTATCAAGACTGTTCATGTATTATATTTATCTCAGCTAATACTCCTATTGTACCCATGGGGTAAAGATTGTGTATATAATAATAAAGGAAAAAAAAAGATATTTTACTACCCTGCATCTCTTAAACACTGGCCTGGACACTGGCGCGGAGCACAACACCACTGACGAGTGCGTTTGGTCTGAGTACCTATCTAAATATACCGATAATAATGAGGCATTTAGGGTAATAGACGTAAAATGTCAATCGTATAATAATACACAAAATTTGTATAGAATGCTTTCATAATCATTTTTTATATTATATACATAATAGAATAGAAATTCGTGCATACAAATACAGTACAGTATATAATAGTATATATACCTAGTCTGTACATTTTAGGTACTTCCTATAGATTTGTGAAAAGGTTTTTATTATTTTTTCAGCGAGACATAATTAATACAAATAAAAAAAAATTAGTTGTTAAGGAGTGAGAATCAATATTAACTATATGATTTAAAGAGCAAATTTCAGAGAATCAAACAAAAAATGTGTTTAAATTTGTATTAACTTGTATATAATATGATGATTACACGAATGTTATTTAAGTTAATAATAAGTAGATCTATAAGCTGCACGATTCCTGTAAATCACCAAATAATTTCATAGCGATAAACAACAAATTATTTATAGCATATATAGGTACTCGATCTAATCTTTGTGTGTGCAATGTAGATTAACCTTATAAAAACAGATATTTTATACAGTTTCAAATAAATTATAATAAAAAACGAAGTTTATCAAATTCCTGCAGCGCTTTTTAAACTTGATAAATAGTATATAATATGTATTAATAGGTATTTTATTACTATTTACTATGTATATGTTTTACTATTTATGTGCAATGGTGAAACCATTAAATATATGAAACTATGAAAGAGTGAGCCAATGAGTCAATATCACTACGAAATCTCAGGTTTTGGTATAGTTGTTGTTGTTTGTGTATCAATAGGTATTCAATATCTTACACGATATACATAATAATATTAAACAGAACTACAATATCCATAAGGCCATAACTAATAATATTAACATAATTACCTATATAGGTCAACTAAAACCGAAAGTGCTATTTTTTTTCCTAATAAACATATTATTCCATAATTACATATTGATACACATCAGAACATTTATCGTAGGTATTTTAAAACTGTAGTTTTTGTAATTCTATAATTACGATTTTATTTGAAATAAACAAAACAAACAAAAAACAATAAACACATTTTGTCAATGTACCGTTTTTATTACATTTTAATTATATAAATTGCATAACATAATCAATATTTCACAATACTAAATCGGATATTTTTTTGTCAATCTTATCATTGTTAAATTCAAGTATTTGAGAGTAATTTTCAGTTTTAGTTTGAAAATAAATGCTCATGGGTTAGTAGTGAATAAATGCGGAGTAATTGCGTGTTTATAAAGGTTATTATTTATGTTGTGTTAAATAAATATCAAATAGTGCCAAAATGAACGATGAATAATATTATACGTCTATTTTAAGTCTGAAGATCTAACAGTATTATGTATAAAACAAACATTTCAGCATAGGTAATTCATTTATATGGTGGAAGAGGGAGGCTATATTCTATATGGGGAGGGGGCTAAACAAAATTGCAGGTGGGATACAGCCACTTTAGCCCTCCCCATTATATATCTATGCGTTTCAGTAATTTCAACTTTCATTATATAGTGTAGGTATAGACGTATAGTCCATAAGTACCTACTCGATATCGTAATATAGCAGTAGCAGCAGCAACTATACATAACACTCAAATATTGCATGGAAAAATAAATCAAAAACATTAACTAACATATAATTTTAATTGATCAAAATTATTATACCAATACCATATTATTATCATTATACTATCTATATGATTATAGTTATTATAGGTATACATGTATCATGTGTGAATAACAATTGGACATGCAGCCACAGTGTAAAATATTAAAATACGAGTGATATCATCGCTTAGTATCTTACGCCGTATCTCGTAATAGTAATTATTTTGCGCTGCACAGACAATTACGATGAAAATTAATTTATAAATTATTGTAATCTCATGACTGCATACCGAAAATAACAAAATACGTGTCATAACGAGAAAACAATAAAATGTGTTATCAAATTGTAAATATTACAATACTGCACAGACGAGAAGTCGGTCAGCTGACCTATAATGTAGGTACCGCGTGAAGAAAACAGATTTATGCCTAGTACCTATTGCTTACCATAAATATAAGTAAATAACATTTAATACTATAAAAGTATAAACAAGTCGAAATAACTTTCAACTGTAGAAATAGAAGTACTCGGAACTAAAATAATTTGTGATCATCAAAGTTTCATATCATGACATCACATTTTTGGACTTTCGAAAGCAAATATTTCAGTTAAATATAAAAGTTTATGATGAAGGCAGTAGGCACGTTGAATAAATAACGTACTATAAAGCGTTTCTATTATGCATAATATAACGTGCTGGTGCTATACTTATTCCTATAGTAAATAATAATACAGAACTCTACCTATTGATGGTGTTTTGCAAAGCTATGCCCTACCATTTCACAAGTATATATAATTAGCCACTCAAAACTTTACTTACTATGAATACGGGCATTTCATTGCATTTGTAAAATATTTAAAATTTTTCATAAAATATTCTAATAACTATACCGGCTATGCCTATGTTAATAATTAAACCTAAGTACCTAACCAAAAGATTACATACAAATAAATGTATATATAAACTGTACCTATAAACATTTTTATAAAATTAATTAATAATAGAAAAATATATGATGTACAAATTTTCATTTTAAATCTCTAAAGAAAAAAAAATGACAAATTAACGCGTTGTTTTTTATATATCGATTTATTATCATGACATTGTTTTAACCTATAATATTATTATAAGGTGCGTTTACGTTAAATATCAACTATCGCGCGTGTATGATAATTAATAACTAAATAACAATAATATTAAACAATGATTAAAAAGTTTGAGAAAAAAAATATTTGTATACGACGTTCTGCATCCTGCCTGCACCGAAGAATTGTGACACAATAATATAATATCGTATCTGCTATAATATTATCCATGATAATAATATTAAATTATATTATTATTTATTATATCATTACTTTCGCCGAAAAGCTCCGTCGAGGTTACCGCAGTGGTGTGCGTTGGCGTGCAACGATATAATAGGTAGGCAACAACAATTATTATTATTTATTATGTGGACGGTATATACCGTTTACCAGGTTAGAAATCTACGTGCGGGTCAGCGTGAGTCGTAACGCGGTGGCGAAACAGAATAATATAATAACTAAGAAGCAATATATAATAATATTATGGAGGAAGTGCACCAGCGGTTACGAGTAGTTACGACGACGGCGATGAGCGTCGGGTGCACGTCGCGAATGGAATGGAAACTGGAAAGCCGGTAGAACCGGTGGGCGCGAGCGAGAGAGCGAGTGAGCGATGGCGTGGTTTGCAAACCGTCGTCCGTCGGTTGTTGTTGTTGTCGTCGTTGTCAGTTGTCACTATCGTTGCAGTGTAATGCGTGTCTGCTAATTATTGCAATGTAAAAAATATTAATATCTTATATTAAAAACAGCAATAACGGAATGTTATATTGACGACAAACTAAGTTCCTAAACGACTAGATTTCCAAGGAAGTCAAAATAATTTAGTCGATTTATGAAATCTATCGCATTAAAATCGAATAAAATTACAACATTTCAATTCGTCATTCTCCTCGATTTCATTTTTATGTTTATAAGTCACGCGTTGTAGTAAATTGAAAGAGTGACGGAAATAAAAATTTGTCTACTTCGAATGTTTGGTTATTATAAACCCGAGACTTCAAAATCCCCTAATGTGAGAAAATTGGGTTTGCCCACGCGTTGGATCGACCAGTACGTCGGAAACAGAACACGTATAGCGCGTGTGACGTGCAGATAGGTACATCGTACACAGACATTGTGTCATGTTTAGCATGTGGGTGCACGGAGAGAGGACAAAGCCATAGAGGTCTCGACGGCGAATCAGCAATCACCCACCGATTCGAATTTAGCATACTATAAATTGAAATAATAAATAGCAAATAATAAGTAATGTGTGCACAAAACGCACGCGCGCAACACGGTCGGAACCACGTTTGAATAAATGCGTTCGCTTTCACCGAGCGACGAACGCATTGTAATAACACGGCATCACGAGCACATGGTAGGTACGGGCGGGTCGGCGTCTACGTATATAATAATATAATAATAATAATGTGTATAATAGTAGAAAGCAATTATGACGACACGACGGCGGCGGCGGCGGCGGTGGTCATCGCCAACGCGATCGGCCTTGAATCCTTTCGCCCGCCGTTACGTCAACCACCACCACCGCCGACACGTATATTTTAGTATAATATTATATATTATTATTATTATTATTATTATTATTATTATTATTATAATCGGTCACCGCCCGCACTTTGTGGAAAGCGGAAAAGGTTAGACACTAGCGATTGACCCTTAACAAAACTTTTTTCTCCCCATAATGGTTTCGTACATACAACTTCCGCCAGTACACACTGGACAGTATATCCAAAAACTAAATTAAATATATATTAAATCGTGGTAAATAATTATGGTAAACTCTCAATACTGAATAATATCACAGAATAGAAAACCATTGCATCACAATGATAAAATTATTATTTTTATTAGCCTTTATTAGCAATTACGAATGTATATAAATACATAATAAATACAATTATTAAATTATAAAATATAATTTGTATACTTCTCAGTGGCTAAACACAACTGACTTATTTTGGGGACGCTAAGTTGTGGACAATTTGCCGAGACATTAAAGATTATATTAAAGGTAATAATATTTGTTATTGACCAATGAGTATTACAAACTAGAGTCTATTCTAGAGTGTCTACTGTCTACTGTCTAGAAAGTATAGAGTATAGACTATAAGTAATATAGTAATATATATATATATTATACAATATGCATTATTCGGGATCTACGAAGACCTGACATATTTAAATTGTATTCAAATGTAAAATGTTTAGATCTCTGTGATACACCATAATATCATATTCATGATATTATGTCCCTACTCCAGTACTCCCCGTATCGCAACGATTTAATGATAATTAAATCATTTTCCAAATCAAAATGAAAACAATAAAAGCAAGTTATGTTATCGTCCATCGGGTATATGAATAAACACGAGTAGGTATACGACAATAACTGATTTTAGAATAAACTCAATAACATTTTAAATTAAAAAATCTTATTGTGATTTATAAGGGGCTAATAAAGTTACCATGGCATCTCTTCACGGCACTGCCATTGAGTGCCACCACCATTTACGCAAAATATGCAGTCGGCCGCGGTTACAAAAACTATAAATTATAAAATATTATTATATACACTATTAGGTATAGGTACTGACGTACTGTGATAGTATTATGAGACTAGTATGAGCGTAGTACTCATTGAGTACTGATTATGGTGACTACTGCAGAGTATATAATGTACGTACAGTCATGTACTCTTGTGTTAATTTATATGTTTTATATATTATAATATAGGAAGATATATTGCCTATATTATAAAATAGGTATATCGTATATTTTATACGGAAATCGAAAAAAAACGGTTTACAACACTATTTTGTAACATTAATTTGCGATATTGTATTATTTTGCGCTGCACAATGCGCGCTACGCATAACACTTGCACACGTGTATTTTGCGAAAATTAGGTGTTCGTCGCTATGTGTGCCGACTACAGGTATTATGCAATCTGGCTGTATAATATTATACATTACATTATTTTTATTTTATAATTGATAGTAATAATTGTTACGATAATAAGTCTATAACGGCTGCTCTTTTACCTTACGAAACTCTCACACAGCCATCCCATCACTCATCAGTTTAACAATGGTATATAGACACATATTACATATTATTGTACATATTTTATATAATGACATTAAAATAGTTTGAAATCTATGGATACTTCCTTACTGATAGTTTGAGTCACAAATGTTGTTTTGCAGTAAAATTATCCATCATGTTTGTTTCTTGTATGGTTCAATGAATTCACTTCCCCCCCCACACACACAAAAAAAAGTCTAAAGATGAGTCAATTCAAATTTGCAGGTTTGGCCACTTCTGGAGTGACTATCACGTAAACAAGCGTACTTAAGAGTTAAGATTATTATTGCGAGTTGCAACAGCCCGCAACGTCGGATTTCTTTTCTGTAATGTTTTATTTTCCCGTCAATTTAAATAATGCACAAAATGAAGGTAATTGATTTATAGCTTTATAGGTGGCCAAGTAGGCACTTCCAAATTATAATTGTATATTTGTACAATATTGTGTTTTAGGAGACTGGAACAAAACGATGCCATACAGCTGTAACCTGCAGTAGGGTGTAACGGTTATTGTATTTTCGGCGATTCTGCGATATTGCAGAGGTTTCCTCAAGTTATCAAGCTTTCAAATAAAACAAATGCAAAGTAAATTCAGTACACACAAATATGGCGTTCAATTATATAATAATGTATTTCGGTATTCATCATATTTCATATGCCATATAGACGTAATCTGACGTATAATACAATATCAGTTTTTATACAATTATAATATTTTATAATATACCTATATACGTGGCTATATGTCATACATCCATATAAATATATAATTGATTATCTGTCATTTCAATATAATATGAAATCATAAATAAGTGTATAAACGTATTTAAAAGTATAAAACATTTTTAATAAACAATCGGAAACTATAACAATCCGGGGTTTCTTTAAGTGTAAATTATGTTACCACTAGCAAAAACATGTGATCTAAAAATTGTAAATTATTCGTTTATAATATAAGACTTAATATGACGGCTACTAAATAGATTAAACTCGATAATATTATATAATTTAGGTACAGCATGTTCAACGTAGAGATAACATGAAATATTTCAGACGCATGACGCTGAATTTCGGTTAAGGTATTTTTACTGCATAAAGGGCATAATATAGGTACACCTAATTTAAAAAAAAAACATTTCCACACAAGCGTAACAAAACAAATTTTCAAGCAACTTTGACTTATAATGTTTTATTCTATCTTAGAAAATGACTTATTGAGAGTGAGTTAAGGTTCCAATTTATGCGTGTAATAGGTACTTTATTATTATTATTAGTTATAAACAAATACATATTGACTTTTGTCAGTGATGAGCTTAAAACTTAGTGACTAAGGCCGCTATGTCTCTCACAGACATTAAATGATAAAATATTGAAGTTAGAGTCCTGCATGACTCTAATTAAAGAAACAAATGATTGTAATGATAATAATTGTTTTGTATATTTATTTAAAACAATAACATTGTATATTACAAATTAACTTTTTGAGCCTTCGTTTGATAAAAAATAAATAATTTCGGTTAGGGTCTTGGTATAACTTGGTCATAGGTTTCTGGGAAGCCTATGCGGCCTAAATACGCCACTGGCTTTTGTATATTATATATAACAGAGTATAGAGTATAAGTATCTACATTATAAAAACCAATTCATACACCAAACAACATACGTATCCATAACAAAGTAAAAACCATGGTAGTAAAACTATACTTTTAATGTTTAGTAACATTTATATGTATATTAGAGAAAAAATTTTTTTTTTAAGATATTTAAAAATTAGTGAATAATTATAAATTATTTTCTACCAATTACTGCGACTAAACATAACTTATAATTTGTGTTATAACTAATAAGTTATAACCCATACCTATATAGTATTTCAGGACTGAATTTTTGATTATACGGAAAATAAACCATATTAAAATAAGTAAAATCACAACTATTATATTATAATGTTTCATAATTAATAATTACTTCTAATTTGAAAATTATAATTAATTTTGAAATGTATTTACAATATGAGATTAAATTGGTTATACATAAAATATTTATTTTTAAAAAGTATAATTTTCATAAAGATATTATAATAAATTGTCTGTAACTCATTAACCTTGAGTTCTTAATAACTTATATAAATAAATAGTAATTTTGACGTTGACATATTTCTGTACTAAGTGTCTAAGTTTAATGCCATAAACAATATATCTTTAAAATTATTAGTAGGTAATATTAACAATTAAGACATATTAAAATATATTATATTTTACAAATATTACATATATTTTAATATAGGATTTCATTAATTGTAATCTAACCTAACTCCATTGTAATCCTGCATTTATAATATTGAGGGACCTCTACCATTATATTTTACTTTATAGTTTATTGTATAAAGAGTTAAAAATAATAGGTAATTATAAAAAAAATTAGGAAATGCATTTATTATTGGTAAATAGATGTGATTTCAGTATTTCAATTGGTTTACTTATCTTTTCAGTAAAAATTAATAGACAGTTATATTGGCTCCCTAGCTCTTTCATAGTTACATATAGATCACACTATCACTGATATAGATGATGAGAAGATTTACGACGAATTATTAAAATATAATTATTGATCAATAAATTATATTTATACACTTTTAAAATATTTATTTTCAAACAAATAAATGTGTTCTCGGGTGTCTCGAGTTATAAAAATTTCACTTCTCCCACATTATATAAACGACCTTCATCGAGGCTCGAGCTACGTATTATAGATATATGTAACCTACTGGTTACTGTGCCTATAGACGATTATAATGCATATAGCATTTAGCGTATTATATTTCTGTATAATATGAGCAAAACAAATACAATGTTTAATCTTTTTCGCGGGATTATAATAGTATACGAAAAAAATTGGGTGGCTACAGTAGTTATTAATTATTATAAATAGTTGATTTTATTTAAATGCGATTTTTTCATCTTAAGTATGTAACTATACACTCCAAGACGAATAACAGCACAATGGATTAGAAAACATTTGCTGTATGTCTATATACTAATATTAATATGCTGTATTATAGTGTGTGTGAAATAACATTACGGTTGCGCGGGCGAACCCATTGTCCGTTGCACAAGATTATACGTTGAATTTCACTCTTTCCTAATGCGTGGCAATTATACACGAGTGGTGGACAAAACTGCGTAAAATTAACTGAATTATATTATTTTCTATGTTTCTCATTCTCTAAGTATCGTTTTAATTGAACCAAATAAAAGGGGAAATTAAATAAAATACTATGACATGTGTTGTTACTTGTTACTTGTTTAGGCTGTAAAAATTGGATATGATTCATTAATCATTATTATGTTATGTCTGGATTATAAATTGAGGTCTCCAAAAAAAAATAAAAATATTTATTCATTGTGGCCCTTTATACACTGGCAGCGTGATATTAATATATTAATAAATACAATGTTTATAATATATTATATACCTATACTATGTGCATAATATAAGCTTATTTATTACAGTATCAGTATAATATCGCAATGCCCACACATATATAATAATATATATATATTATATCAATAATCAATATGTTTAATATAAATTTAATATTTATTTGTAATTATTATTGTAAATATTATTTTAATAATTTATGCGTAAATAAATAAACCAATCTGAAATCCTATTGTGTTTGTAAAATAATTGTCTATTATGAAGGTTAGGAAAACAATCCTTGTTCATCAAAATGTTTAGATAATTATTGTTTTTTGTAGTTGACAATGTTCAATAAGCCGTAAATCCTTCTCAAAAAGGGAATACTAAAGATGAACTTGTTTTGTATTTATAATAATGAAATACATATTACATTATTATTGTGTGTTTATTATTAAATTGAAACTTATAATAAAATTGTAAATTATAATAGATTGCGTGGAAACTAACGAAATATATATGTTTTACATATACATAATGCATATTAATATATCATTATATGTGAATAAATGTATAATAATTGTAATATAAATAATTAGGTGTAAAAATAAATAACTGAATATTTCTTTAATGAACATTAAAAACATTGAAACAGTTAAACAATTTTGCTCAAGTTATTTGAAATGTTTTTACAAGTCTAGACATATTATCATATATTTAATATTTATGCTATATATTTTAAACACAAAGCATGTAAGAATAGCTGTAAAAGAATATGAAGTTAAATAAAGATTAAGACAATTTGTTTCATCAAGTATCAAGATGATATTGTAGATTGTGCAATGTAGATGAATCCGACACTACTTATTATGTGACCGTTATACCGACGACTTGCATTGGCTCTCCTTATAATAGCGAACTTTCACATGTAATGGTGTTAAGTCTTCGATTCACGAACTCGATTCAAAAAAATACGAACAAGTGAAACGCCATACTATTTTGTGCTAAAAATAAAAGTAAATATTTTAAGAGTAATTATTTCGATAAAAAAATAAAACCAATCGATAGAAAGTAACACTATAAATACGTCTACAGTATACACATAGGAAGTAATTACTAATTAGCATCTACTTAATTTTTTTTTAAATTACCTGTAACACGATAACACAAATTAGGATCTTTCACAAGTCTCTCATATACACACACATACACATATATTATAAATAGTTTCGTAATTTTCCGAACGAGTTTACGCAATTATGGCAGCAGCGGCAATCTGCAGCTACCGTTGTCGTCCGATTTTAAAGTGTGTATTATAATAGTATATTACTCAATAGTCTGAAATGTTATTGATACAATGGTAACGTACACAATCAGCTATAAAATATCAAAAACTGTCCCAAAAACCCAGTTTAACAAGTTAATATTATATATATACATTTTCTTAGACTTAGGAGGTTATTTTGATAAATCGAGCAAAATGGTGAATATATTAATAAATAATAGAAAACAAATGTCTCGTACAGCAATACAGATTTCATGAGCTCCAGAGAAATGCGTAGATAATTTAAGGCCACAGCAGAATTAATTTAAAATCGATAGAACTCTGATTTTTTGACTGAAATTGGAGTGGTGGCTACCGTGTGTAACTAATATAATAATTATATTGTGTACATGTCCTCCGGAGAGTGTAAGATTACATTGTCCAGTTGAAATCAAACGTGAGGCGCCAAATATATATATATACATTGTTACGAAACATTTTGCCTGCATGAAAAGTGAATGTATATCTGCAGTGTATATAAAATACATTTGTTTCCGGATTCATGAAACACGTTTACTCAACGTACTCTCGACTTCCTATAAACAAGACTACCACTATCTTTTTTTTTATTTTTGTCTAATTTGATTATATTTACGGTGATGGCTGGAGAATAATGAGTTGAAAACAAAACATCAAAAAGGTTAAATCCAACAAAAATTAATGGCATTAAAAACTAATTACACAGAAGCATTTTTAATAACAATACATTATATTTTATTTAATAATATATTTACTGGTATTTGATCTAGAGAAAAAATATGATCATTTTGTGATCCGCGCCCCGATGTATATTCATACACGTCCCACGTACGTAGATACATATTACATATAATATAAAGTTGAAGGTCTAAGTACCTTATTGATAGTCCATCTCCGACATATTATACACGCAAAGTATAGCAAATCATAGTTTCAAACTATTTAGTTTTTATTTATCAAATAATTATTCTATACTCATGTCGGCCAACTGAATTATTAGTAGCACTTAATTTACATGGTATTAAAAATTTAAAACTTTCCCACAATCAAAGTTACATTTTATACAACCCTCTACTCTACATTTACCTCAACTTCGACATTTTATTGTATTGTTGATCTTAATATTTTATTACAGCGCTACTTAATTGTTATATAGCTGATATAATATCGGATACCTATAAACTAAACGCATAAATAAGTACGACAACCTTAATGCACCGCGGGTTCGATCTAAAACAGATTATATAGATACAGATTGCAGCGTAGTTCAAAAACTGTATGGCTCTATAAATAAATTAATTTAAAAAAAAAAGATAAAAATGACGGCCATCACCATTGCTGACGCCCGGAAACAGTTTTCTGAGAGCCAACAAGGTCAACGAGTGCGCGAGCGTTTGCAAAGTTCAGGGCTGGTTGTAGAACGGCGGCGGCGAATTTAACTTCGTCGACCCACCTGTTTCGTAAAACATGTAGCACCGCCACTGTTTAAAGCAAATTGTATTTTAACAAAAAATTTTCAAAACAAAATCGTCCACGAAAATAATACCGCTAACGGTCTATACGGACGGATGGCGATCGCAGGCGAGAAGAGAGCGGATTTGATGTTTACTCGTTTTTATTTATTTTTTTTTTTTACCTACCAGTCATCAGCTAAAGAGATATTTTACATGTGGACTTTCTTCACAAGATTGGCGCCGGAGACGGAGAAAATAAAATCATACTTATATTATACATAATGTATTTTATAATATAAAAATACATACACACGCACCTTTATATATTATTACGAGTGTCGTAGTATGTACAATAGTATTGCGTAATTATTTTCGTCGCATATAAAACCGATTAATTTTAAACAATTTTAAACGTCGTCGGTGGGTGTCGTTTCTATTTTCGGTCACTATGATCTTTATAATTAAATAAAAAGAAAGGATTTGCGAACACGTTCGCGACCTCAAACGGCCCTTTGTCAACGACGATGCGACGATGACGTTCAAGGATGTCCGTTGTTTTATAGATGTTCGTTTTATTTTTACTACTACAGTTGTTGTACTACCGACTGTGGTGATCGCCATCGCTGATCGCTGCAGCTTGTGTCTATCCGTTAAATAGACTGGTGTTTCAGGTTAACCAACGTGTGGTGGTGTTTCGATATAAAAATAAATATCACATATTAAAATATTATTTTCATACGTGTACACGTAATCGTCAACGACACTAAGAAGAAAAAATGGATAAATATTATATTATAGTATATACATATTATAACATTCAGAGTTCCGACTGCGAACTGAATGTGTATGTGTTTAGATTTTCTTATGTAAGTAATGTTTTCATATGACGGCCGAATAAAAACGTGTTTGGACGCGTTCCAGTCGGGACATGAGCCAAATTATCGTATTGGTCTTATTATAGGGTCTCAGTTTAAGTTTGTAAATATGTGAGCGTGTGTACACCTATAATAGCACAATGGTTTTCCTCTATATAATTAAAGCTTACGCATATTTACCGAAGGGTTACAAAATACTTAAGTATTCAATATCCCGTTTACGCGTGTCATTACCAAACAGTTAGACATTAGAATATTATTCTAGCCATCATATACCTCATTTAAATTGTATTTGTATTTAGTAGGTATTTAAAAATTCATCATATAATTGAAAATGCAAGATTCAATATTGCATATGTACAACGATAATAATTTAGATGAATTGTGATTTCTGATCAACCATCAATTTTGTATGATATAATCACTCAGTTCAGATAGACATTCCATTGCTAATCAGTAATCACTGTTGTAGTTATTAAACCACTATTAATTACAAAAAGCTGGAGGTAGGTAATATATAGAAAAAGTCAATAGTTTTGATTAAATAATAAACAGAAAATTTACTTTATCTTAAATTTATGTATGTACACACTTTTATAAGTTATTGGGCTATACAAAAAAAGTTTACTCTCTCTGTTTATTCCTTCCCCGTATAGATAAAGTTACATAAGTAGGAACTTTACAATTTTACTGTTTTCAATATTAGGTATACTGTAAAACTATAGTTAAATAATATGTAAATTGTAGGTATTTGTTTCTCAGTATAAACATTTAAAAATTTCTTATTTTACAGAGATTTTTAATCGCTGTCAGTGTTTACTGCTTAGATACTTATATATTTAATTAATTTGAATGTGTTATGTGTTTAAATGCGATTATTGGTATACTTCGAATTAAAAGCAATCTCAGTGACTGGTTCGTTGTTTTCATAATCTGTATAAGTGTAATAAATGTATCGTAATTTATTTAAAATTTGATAAATATAAGATCAAGAAATAAAAATATCATACAAAATTGAATATATATATTATAGATACAATCATACTCGTATAATATGTTAAAGCATAGGAAGGTTAATTTTAATAAAATCGAATATAATATACTAATATACACATATAGGTATCTATTATATATATATATGTATTTATTTTCTACAGAGATAAATGCTATATTAATAACTAATCCGTACTGTGGTCAATAATCAATACACCAAATTACATACATATAGATACCTTGAAATTATTTGATTTTTGACAATAACCTTCACGATCTAAGGACTACACCAATATACAATACATTTTAGTTAAAGTACCGGGGGTTTTAACAAAATGCTTAACTAGATTAAAAAAATATTTATTTTTTGTATTTTACTTTATGAATTCATAATTATATTATTATGTATTACTTAGTTATTATTAATTTAGAACAATATATTTTTTTAGATTTAAAATCTAATTTAAGAAATGACAATACAATTTAAAAATTATTTTATATCAATTTAATGAGTATTAAATCCCTCATAAAAATGTTAGATACTTAGGTGCATATAGTGGATTTTCAATTTTAAAATTATTGATATGTTATTAGACGATACATAGTAAAAACTATCTATTTATAATCAATTATAGACCAGCTTGGGCATTGCATCTGAATTATTCAGAATCCGTACTATTCTTAATTACCCTTGAAAATTCAACACCTGAAACTCAAAAAAGTTTTATGATTTTTTTTTCCTACATCCTGATTTATCTGAAACCTAAATAGTTTTTTTTACAAATTTCATATCTACAAAACTCTACTAAAACCAATTTCCAAATTTTGGAAATAAAATTTTTTTTTTCCAAAAAAAAACCGCAAGTATAAAAATAATTCAAAACAAAATTGTTCAACTACATGCAAAGGCCCTCTTTTTTATATCAAACACTACACACAGCCACACAGATCAACTTTCAGAAACTTATATTAAGTCCTATACACGTTGAAGGCGTGGAACATCTACTGGAGGTCTGGAACATTTATTTAAAAATTCAAAATTATATATTTTAGTAAGCTACAATAGCCGAAGATAGTATAAAAACGGCAATACAAAATTACAGGATTTATTATAGTCTTCAAAGAGTTGTCGTCATCCGTCGATAAAATATAATTTGTGATATATATTTTATAAACATAGCAAAATAAATGTCAACAAAATTCGTATTCGTACGATTATATATTTATATATTTTAATATACATAATTACATAAATGATATGTATAAGTATAAAGCATAAGTGTATAACGATACCAAACATTAATATACAGTTATCATATTATTAGGGAAACATGGTAAATTATTATAATTAATTTAGTTTCATAAATTAAATTCAGAGGATGCCGTACCCGCATGTGTTGTCTGAGTCTTGTCTCTGTCTCATATACGCGTACGACATAGCGAATTTTCGTTCACCAGTTTCAATAGTGTGCTAGTGTTAGTTTGATATTACAGTGAATCATACAATTTAAAGGTAAAATTATTATTTAGGGCCCCGCCTAGACTTAATTTAATCTTTTCACTCTAATATCAAAATAAAGAACAATATTGAAACTGGTATACGAACATTTGGTATGTCGTACGTGTGTAGAACAGAAACAACACATACGGGTACGGCGTCCTTTTAACTATAAACAAGTTTCGGCGGGGAGAGGTTGAACCTCTAAAACCCCCCTAAAAGACAGACTTGTACACTTTACCACAATTATTCACTCTCAAAATATATTCTAGCAAAAAATTTAGTCAAAGCAATGCCCGGCAATCCTCCCAAAAGCCAAAAGATTAAAAAGAATGTATGCTGTCACGACCTTCCCCCCCTCTAACTTAATACCCCATAATCACAAGCCAGATGTGTCGTCATTGACTGACTTTCTCTCTCAAGTCATCAAGCTAAACTTAAGTAACATAATTAAGCTTATTATACAAACAATTTATAGATTTTATTCTAATTCCAAACGGAAAAAAATGCCATGTACCTAATAATATGTCGTGTTTTGTATGCATTTTTGTGGTTAGTTCGATTTTGTTATTATTTGTTATTGACTGCAGTATTAAGTTTACAAGCAATATGCACTTGTAAAAGATCATTTTTAAAAGTATTCAAGTTCACTAGTTCAGATACAAATACTAATTTTGAAAAATGTTTTTAGAAACTTTCAAATACTTCAAAATTTTTATAAAATATATTTTTTATCTGATAAATCAACCTATTCATGTTTTACGTTAATTTTTACACAATTTATTTTACACCGAACTATTTGGAGGAACTTAAAAATACACAACTGTATTTTTTGTCGAAGTATTTGAGTATAATTCACAGTAAAAAAATATTTTATTATCTATAATATTTTCAATTCTTATTTTTATTTTACGTGACAAAATATAATAAAAAATATATAAACTTAAAAAAATTATTAAATTATTTGATAATTAGTATTTGATTTTAAATACAGATGTCAGATACTTCTAGAAAGTATTTAAGTATGTACTTAAAAAGTATTTGAATACTTTTACTCAAGTACTTTATAAAAGTACCTACCTATTGGTTATTATATATTAATAATTTTTAGTTATCAACACGTATTAACATTTATGCGTTATTCTTCTTGTGTCCATTCTTTGATATATGAGTGACATGGGTACTATCCTATCTGCTATCAGTTTAATGGTTTATTAATTTAAATAATATTCTAAGGAATAACCTACGAGTATAATCTAGTATAATCTAAAAATTAGGCACACAGACACACAGTTAAACAGTTTACTAACCAAGTTATTCCTGAGTTGATCAACTGTAAACATTTATTTTGTTTTTATTTTTGAACACTCAAATACATCAAGCACCAGAAATCCGAACGGCAAACAAATAATTCTAGTACAAAGTTTGATATAGAATTTGATTTCCTACTATGGATATTCCATTTTCCTTACTGTGCGTTTATGAAGAAGCAAGTTAAACGGTAATTATGTTGTTGAGGGGGGAAGGAATTTGACCCCCACAGAGAGCTTATTCTTACAATATCGTGCATGATATATAAATATACATAGCATAACTTTCTCAAGAGTTATATTGCAACATTTATTAAACTTGAAACATTTTTTTTCTTTTATTTTTAGCATCAACTACGAGTGCTAGTACTACTAGCAAACATAAATTAAACATTTTAAAAATTCTTTAAATGGCTATTACTGATATTCGTATTAAAAACGAAATGCTTTAATGAATAAAAAATGAATTGAATACTTCATTAAAAAAAATATTTCTCTCCTCCTTCGTAAATTGAACTCTAAGAAGGCATAAGCCAATGCATTTATATGCACCGACATAACAGGGACCTTTGGAAGGTAGGAGATCCATCTCCATAGGAGATTCGTACCGCGGCACCTAATGTTATACCACTATAATATTATTATGCATGTGCTATGCATTTTTGAATATCTATAATTTATCAGACATAAGAAAACACACATCATTATAAAACTAATAAATGCATTGCTCCACTCAATCTATAATATGCTTGTAATTGTAAACGAGAAGTACCTACATTAAATATTTTGTAATTTATTTTATTAAAATTATAATAAATGTTTGAAATAATTAAATTATAAGATTATATCAATTAATAAATTAAAGTGTATAAGCATTAAGTATCACAAAATATTGGATAGTTGATTTCTAAGAATAATAATGGTTTTTCACAATGATTGCCTTTAAAATTTAAATTATTCTATTTGTTGATAAACAATATTGTAAAACATGAATTAACTATGTTCGTGTGGGTGTATTATAAAAAAAAATATTTATCATGGATATAATTATACATGCTATCAAAATTCAAAACATTACTTAAGTTATAATACATTTTCAATAGGTAAACAAATTTAAAAAACTTTTTAATCTGCATGGTAGCAGCCGGTAGCTATGGAATGAATTAAGTTTAAATTCATATTTAAAGATGGTAGGTAAATGTAGACATAGGAGTAATTTGTTAACAATATTTATTTCGTGAATTGATTATTCTTTATATAAATTAATAATAATTTATTACCAGTTTTGATCAAATGCAAAACTAAAATAACTAAAATAAATAAATATTAAATATAATATTAAACCATAACAATGTTAACAACATTAATAATATAAAAAAAATAATAAAATATAGTTTCATAATAGTTTACGTTATAGGAACTTTGTGTTTTTACAAATCTATGAGTATTTCAATAATAACTAGTTATACTAGTTATAATATTTATAATAACATTGAAAAAATATTATTTTGCTTAAATAGTTAAATCTTAAATGTATGTATACTACTTATACTGTACACTTATACTTTATGTGCTTCAAACTATGTATTATGAACAATTTTTTATTTACATAAGCATTTCAAATGTAGACAGTGATGGAGTAGTGCCTCATAATATAATACTTTTGGCGGGGGTATTACTTGCCATTTAATTTCATGTATATCTAAGCTTAAAAATGTATCTATATGTTTGTATAAATCCTATAAATCTATCATTATTACTTTTATTTCATAAAATTAAGTTTTATCTTCGTAAGTAAAGAATATTATTTTTTTTTTAGTTTTTAAGGCTTTGACGACGACGAAGGTCATTAGCCTGTGAGGTAGCTATGGTGTATGTGAGGTAAGGTTTTTTGCACACTACGAACACTAGGGTGGTCACTGGTCACCCATCTGAGAACTAAACTAGTGGCAGCGGCCGTTGCTTACTCTCGATCACGATTGGTTCAGCAACTATTAAATTTTCAAGATTTTTTACCCAACAAATAAAATTTTATTGACATTTATAGAAAAAAAAACTAAAAAAATTGGAAACTGAAAATGTCCGTTAACAGCTCAAAATAAGTCAGAATATTTTAAAATGCTATGGTGTGTAGAAAATGCATATATAAACATTCGGTCAAAATTTCATGTCTCTACGGTCATTTCTTTTAGAGTTATACCAAAAACCAAAATCGATTTTGTCGAAAATTGGTTTTCCGTAAAAATTCCCGTTTTTCCCTTAATTTTTCATTTGTTTTTCCAGGCGCTCATGAAAACTACTGGGAAAACTAGATTCACTTTCCTATCAGAAAAGGTACTATTGAAGAAAATCGAAGCATTTTTACTGTCCTAAAACGTGATGACAGACACAAAAAAAAAAATAAAAAAAAGTATATATTATAATATTTTTCTAGCATCACTGATAATTTCAGGTTAATAATTAAATAATATGAATAATATTAATTCAACTTAGCAGCTACCGTAAAATAACAATATCAATATAATTTAAAATATCCTAGACTGACATACCGTCTCCGCTCACAATCGTTTTTCGTATACAATGATATTATATCATTGAATTCAAATTTAATACCATCCATTATACAGTGATCTACTTGTACAGCAGAGCGACATCCACTTGACCCCCTTTTTTATTTCTTGCTTACTTCGATACCATTAAGCGGAACACGCGCAAATGCAATACTTTTTCAGTGAATGGTGAAAAAAAATAACAAAATATAAATAAATATCAAAATATACTGATTTTGATAATATTAGTAATGCTATACGGCGGCTATGGTGTTGGCGGGGAACAGTTGTACACTATACAGAGAAGGGGCGAAAGTGGGCGGCGCGAAATTGGCCAAAAACATCATCAAACGCTGTGCGATCTGCTTCCCGATCCGCATGTGGCCTGAACGCGGAAATCGGATCGCGCGTGCGGGTTTTTTAACGCGCAAGGTCAAAAATAATTACTGCCAAGGTTTTTTTTTGGAACGGATCGACGACGGCAGTGCTCTATGTTTTTGTTTTACATTACTAAATTACTTATTATTGTTATTTTCATTAGGTATGATGAGTTCACTACATTATTATGTATTATTAAAAATATTTAATCGATACAGTGACACGACGGGCGAACGAAGACAATCCGATAGCTGATGTTATTTATTATTTTACTATTATTATTATTATTATATTAGGTTTCCATTTCTGTTTTGGTAAGGTTTTTTATTACTAGTTCTATACTACTGGCTACTGCGACCTGAATAAAGAAGACAATGACGTAATTTGTTGTGAGGGAGGGCACACAATAAGTAAAATAGTAAAATTGAAAACCATTATCATCGTCTTGTCTGCATACGGACAATATTATTAGACGATACAAGCGGGCGCCTGTGTGTGTGTGTGTGTGTAATTATTCAGATTATGTTTATATTTTGTTTGTTTGAGACCCGGAAGTCTAAAATATTCGTTCGCATAACGATCACATAAACGTCATAGATCGATTGATTTCCTTATGCTGTTTAAATAAACTAGTTTACAGTGGTATAAAATATATAAACCTACTTTATATTAATATACATTATAGGTATTACGACAATAAATTGAAAATATTTTTTTATACATTTCTATACTTTCAAATTCATGATTCTTTGGCCTGCTGTGGTTTTAAATTAGATGCACCATGATAGGTTAGTGATAATAACATACCTAATAGAATAATTTTATAACATATGTTTTTGGTTTCAGTTGAAACTATTGGCAATTTTCGAATTTGATTTCGATGGATATGGACCATTTGAAAGTATTTTATCGAGTAGGAATCGAATAATACATTAAACTTTTTTTGATTATACTTTTATATAGTTTTAACAACACTATTGGCAATAGGTACAATCAAAATATAAAACATAAATGTGTTGCATTATAACTTATCTTTCATATTATAAGCAAATTAATTTTTCACATTTGTAGTTTCTGATATGATGTGTCTATATACGTTTAGGTACTTAATTAAGTGTAAAAAAATGCTTTTAAAAATGAAATAGATTATGTAATATATGTATATTGTATACCAATGTATGCCATCGAAAATTCGTAACGTTTAGGTCATATTATATAGAATCATAATGTATAGATATATAGCTACAAATTAGTTATTACGAAGTAATTATTATTGAATGGGTTTTCAATAATATGTGTGTATGAGTGTGATAGTTTAAGTCTTAGACAATAATAATTGCCCTGACATGAAACGTTTTTAAAAACATGATAGTGAGTATGGAAAGAGTATGAATTTTATGAAACGCAATGGTTGGTAATTTTCCTACCTTTGTATGATTACTATAGTTTGAATGAATAAAATTACAGACAGCTGATGCTTCAAAAATATAAAATGTCTTGATCATGTAATGCCTAATAATGTGATGTCTAAAATTTTTAAAAAACCCAATTATTATATTATTATATTTTAATATAATTGATCACTATATAGGTAAATCATATGTATTGGATTGTAATTTGTTAAGACTCGTAGCAGGTCACCACGGACCAACTGCAAGACTTTATAATTTAGAACCTTGAAACTGAAACCCAAAGTAAATACTACCTAGTAAATACTGCAGTTGTATTTATACACTAAAATGTATAGATCATTAAATTGTTTATTAATTGGTAAAATACTCAAATGTTAAAATTACCAACCCAAATTTGATGGCATAATACTGAAATACCTACTTACATACTTATGATGTATGTGTAATAAAAAAACAATAACGGATGGTTAAAGAAAAATCACATTTATTGTTCAAAAGTGTTTACTGTAATTTAAAATTTTGCAAGATATAAAATGACAAATACGTAGGACTGTATAAGCACTGAGTAGTACCTATAGTGCGTAGTGAAACAAAAGAGTTTTAATATAGATAGAATTACATCAAGGATCCGCTGCAAATATATGAAATATATGGTTCATATCGGTTTTCTTTATGGTAAAGTAGTATAGTTATACGTTTAGGAAGTTCAAGGTACCGCATGGTATACCTTTATCTATTCGAGCAATATAATATTATAATGAACATAATGGTTTATACCTATCTGTAAACAGTTCTACTGCTAACGTTTTATTTAAGATACGTAAACTTTGACGAATTAGGAAAATAATTAAGTCGTCAGTACACAATGACAATGGTAATACTTCCTAGTTTAATGCCATTTAATCAGCATAACTACGTTTTAAGAATATTTTATTAATTAGGTAATAAATATTACAAAATAATATAGAGTTTAATTTCTATGAGTAGGTGATATACAAGTAGTAAACAAGATAAAATAATACAAAACTATATATTTACTTCCATTGTATTATCTATCAAGTGCTCAAGCTTTGAATTCTATATAGGTGTAATGGTGTATACTGTATAGCACCTGAAGCAGTACCTATATTATGGCAATATTTCGTAATTATTCGTGAAGTACATAATATTATATATTTCGATTTTGATAAGGAATTATACGATTTATACGATCTTTGTTGAAACCATGGTTGAAATATACAAGGTTACTAAGGATTTATAGGTTAAGACAAAGATTCTCATAAACAGTTCTCACAGTAACCAAAAAATTCAAAAAATCCACGACAGCTATTGGCGCTACGGAACCGGCGGCCACCGGAGACGTGACTGGACCGGCCACTGGGCGAAAACGGGAGAGAACCACCTGGTTTTCGCCCAGACTCGATCACTCGTCACCGTCCTGTGGCCGTCCCGCGGAGTCGCGCACTGCTGTACCCTGTGAAACGTTACATGTTTCCACGAGTCCGGCAGTGCTGACGTCCTGACGTTCCTAGCTCAGCTCCATCGCTCACCCGTTGTGTTCTGCAGTCCCCGCCGCCGCCGCCACGAGTCGCCTTTTCGCACCCTGCAACCATCGTCGTGCAGATACCTTCGGGGCGGTATCTATTTAGTAAATATAATATATTTGACATAAATATCACACAAAACGAGAACCGTTCGTAACAGATTTTTTAATATGGCAATTAATAATTTTATCTCATAACTATCTCATATAAAAAAAAACTAAAAAAATTGAAAATTTAAATGGTCCGTAAAAAGCTCAAAAATGGTCAAAATATATTCAAAATTAGATGGTGTATAAGAAATGCCAATATACACATTCAGTGAAATTTTTATGCATCTACAGTTATTCGTTTTTGAATTGCAACAAAATAAAAAAATCGCTACATGAAAAATTGAGTGAATATCTAATCTTGTAAAAATTTGAACTTAAAATGCACATAAAAATTTATTTTGACTTGCTTCTAAACATTTTTTTATTGATAAAATTAGGCAACTTTATGAGGAATCTTGTATTACATTTTCAAACCTTAGATATAAAGAGAAAAATTTTTATGAATTTCTAACTCAAAATAAATTGCACATTTTCGTCATTTTTACGTATTTTGTCAAAATTTGAACTTTGATTACCTATAAAAAAAAATTGTGACTACGGATTTTTTATATTTTTCATCTTGAAACTATATATTAGAAGCCTACTATTAAATTTTCAAGATTTTTTACCCAACAAATAAAATTTTATTGACATTTATAGAAAAAAAAACTAAAAAAATTGGAAACTGAAAATGTCTGTTAACAGCTCAAAATAAGTCAGAATATTTTGAAAATGCTAGGGTGTGTAGAAAATGCTTATATAAACATTCGGTCAAAATTTCATGTACCTATCTACGGTCATTTCTTTTAGAGTTATACCAAAAACCAAAATCGATTTTGTCGAAAATTGGTTTTCCGTAAAAATTCCCGTTTTCCCCTTAATTTTTCATTTGTTTTTCCAGGCGCTCATGAAAACTACTGGGAAAACTAGATTCACTTTCCTATCAGAAAAGGTACTATTGAAGAAAATCGAAGCATTTTTACTGTCCTAAAACGTGATGACAGACACAAAAAAAAATAAAGAAAAAAAACACACATCATTGTAAAATCAATACATTCATCGCTCCGCTCAGAATCTAAAATAATATTGCAATTAAAACTGTTATGCCAATTTGCTGTACCTATGCAGTGCCGTATACTAACTTTATTCATTGTCACCCTAGGCCAATGGTATCTGAAATAAAATCTATTCTAAATCTACAGTAATATCTATTAAATATACATATTTAATCAATTGTCACCCTTTAAAATATTACAACTTTTGCTGCCCTAGAGCACTTGACCGTTTTGCCACCCCCTTGGCACGGCTCTGTACCTACCACCTGCCTATGACCGGTCATCGAACGTCGTTCCTGTTCCGTACTCAATTTCAATTTCAATAATGCTCTTGAACTGTTATCATTTCTTTCGGGAATCGAAACACTATCTATACAGTGATTGATAAAATAATACAATATTGTTGAAGTTATTAAATTATTGAATTTATTTCTTTTTAAATTGTTTAATCGCATCAATTTAAAATAAATTGCTGAGTTCAGAATCCTTATGCTTGTAATAAATTGAGTAATAAAATATATAATATTATGATACAATTGTAATGTAGGTGTCTACTATTTTATTTTAAAGATTAAATAAGAGATTATAAATTAAAATATCGGACAATTTATTATACCGCTGTTAAATAAAACAAGGATTAAAAAAGTTTATGTCACTCATAAATAAATGTCTGTGTGATAGCCGTTTATTTTAGCTTGTGTTCTTAATTGAAAACAACATTTTACAGAATTAAATAAAATACTTAAGGTAATTTCTAAAAATATTGATTTCTTTTTCACAAACGACAATAACTAATTTGCTATACCTATAAATAGCCTATATTTTATAATAACAATATTGTTTAAAATGCTTATCTAAAATATTATTTTACTACCTATTTAAGTTTTCCTTTTTTACTCTTTATAATTGTCCTTTGTGGCATTATAAAATGTCAAACCTTGAACACTTTATTCCTTAGGGCCTATGCTTAAAATGCTCCTAGTCCTAACGACAACAACTTAAGTATTACAAATATATTTAATCTTGTCAAGGCTGAACTATTATTTTAGAGAAATCGCCGTAAGTGAAACGAGTATTTGTTGAGAACGTTCTTACTAATATCAATGACCTTCGTTAAAAGGAAGTAAATTATAATTTGTTTATTTGAGATAGGTTAAAATTTAGATTATAATACACACAACATTATTTAATTTATTTAAGGTAACAAATAAAAAACTGTTACCTGATAAAAAAACCTGTAGGTTTTATGGGTTTAATTTCAAACATTTATTAATAAATACAATATAATACATAAGTATGATGTACAGATGTAGGTACTTATAGTGTAAACGCCAAACGAGTAACAGCCAATGCCCGCATTATTATTATTTATTAATCTTATTTTACGGATATTATGATATTTTAATGTGCTTGCCGTTGCAATATAATAAACAACGAAATACTTAATAAAAAACTTTCTCCAAGATCAAAATTTCTGACTGTAAAAAAGATCACTTTTAAATAGTTTATCTAATCCAACATGTTTCAACGTATAGAACCACGCATTGCGAGTTTAGTGTAGTAGACTATGTAAGCACCTATATACTTTGGTAAAAAAAAAGGTAAATTTGTGGCAATACGGAATGGAATTATATGACTTACCAGTGTGTAAATCGTTTATAATTGTACTTATATACAATAATAGTGGTAGAGAGGTTGTTGCTTGTCAGGCACTAAACTTGTAAAAATACCTACTCAAGTATCACTTATGATGATATACACGTTGCCCGTATCTATCTAAAAAAGCCTAAATGCGGAAATGTTTATTGATAATGGCGATTCCCCTTCCCTTTTTTTTGTTCAATCTCTCTTTTCACGTTTTATTAAATCAAAATCAATTCCAGAGCATTACATAACGATACGCGCGATACATGCAAGGTGGAATAACCGGTTGGAGAAACAGCGGATATTTTCTTGATGACCGTGAAAACCGATGACAAAAACAACTACATATATATTATTTTCTATGACAAGAATTGTAATTTTCGTCTTTTCCAGATTTTCACCCAGTTCACAGTAATTGCAAAACGCTGTTGTTGTGTTTTATTAAAACTTTTATACTGTTGTACCTATACCTACCTACCTAATTAGTAATTAGTAATTGGTGGCGGTCTAATTGCACTGCAGCTCGGGATTGTTATCACACGTTATATGATGGTGTTCACGGAGTGATTTTGAAATGATTCCGTTGATTGCGTTGTTTATTTTATTACTGACGATGTTTTTTATCTTCACTGCGACGTCCAACAGAGACGCCGATTTATGATATAACATTTACCACGTATGTGTAACTGTTAGGTAGATACTGACATACTGTACTACTGTACATTATATATCAATTCTGGAGGCAAGGTATATTAGCTTTGAAGGAGGTTCTTCAAAGAAGGGGTACTTGATTTAAATTTAAAATTGTATTATTATATGTGTCAACATCGTGCAACAGTCGTGTGAGGTACTGTGGTGTACACCGATCGTAACCATTTCCTCCGGCATAAGGGCAAATAGGAAGGGATTTGGGGCAAAGGCTCCCAAAAATGTCCATATAGTCTCCCCAATGAACATTCCCTAAACGTTGTTTTCCGCTTATTTAATATTATGAAAGTAGGGCTTTAGCTCCTCAAATCTCTATTTACCCCTATGTCCCCCGGTAAAGTACGCCCTCGTTTGTTTTCATTTTACCATCAAACCGTTGCAAATGTGTACTGTGAACACACTAATGCACACACACGATGTACACACAATATACACACACAAACGCACTCAAACACATGTTGGCGAATGACGCGACGGTGTGTACGTCTATTGCCAAGGTCAAGGCGATCCGGTCTACACATGATAACCTGCGTGTGCGTTTTTCTTTCCGTACACACACGCACGCGAGTGTAATGTGCTGCGATGTTGGTCCGTCCACGAGCTTTTCCTGATAGGTATAATAATATACTCTCGGCTCTCACAAACACGTGAAATAACGTGCGGGGATCCATGACTATAAGCATGCACGTTGTGTATGTATAATATAAAACCATTTATTATTAATTTATACGTAATATCTATATACTCGACGATGATATTATTTCGATCTACTCCGGAAGTAACAATGAAACAATAAAAATATAATAGTGTCACTTAAATAATGTGTATAATTAAAGATGTCGTTATTGCTATTTGCCGCGTGGGTGAAAAAATATCGCCTCTGCTCGTCAGGCCCGTTACCAATGTCAGTCGGAAGTTTTCTCAGCGTCCATCACAGGCCACACCATACATTTACTAAAACACGCCAGCAAAGGAAACATTGTACTTATTTTCAGCAACATGATAGCATCGAGTTTGTGAAAGTTTAAACTCTTAAATCATTATTTTAATCGAAAACCGCCATATATATTAGTCGTCGCTGCCTATAATGGATACTTTATAGCAAGGCCGTAACTGGAAAAACATTTCGGGGGGGGTCCAACATTTTTTTAAAATAGATACTAAACACTTCATTTTTACGTTGAAAATATAAAATTATTATCATTATTAAAAACATAGGTCATTATTATAATATTCAATTTACATAAACATAATAGTTGATTGTTTATATACATATATAGACTATTTAACTATTATTCACATTACAAAAGTACAAATCAAAAAAAAAGATAAAATATAAAATACAATTTTTTCAATATTAAATTTACAAAATAATTATTAATTTATAGTCCATAAGCATGCAATATGTCGACTATTTTATATTAGTAAAATAGCTCTATCTTTTTGAAGTGCAAATTTATTCAGGACGTCTTCGGGATCCACTTTAATATTTCTATGAACACTTAATAATGCTAGGCCATTTAAACGGTTTTGTCCAATAGCGTTTCGCAAAAATGTTTTCGTCCGTTTCAGCGTTGAGAACGTTCTCTCGGGTGTTGCAGTTGAAACTGGTAATGCAGCTAAAACTTTTAATAAAAAGTATATACACGGAAACAAATCAGAATTACAATTGTTTAATGCTTCAACGGCTGTACTGGGACGATCATCCTGAGAATGTGAGAACCATTTCCTATTCCATAGTTTAATTTCTGTTTGTAATAAATCCATATCTATATAGTCAGAATATAAATTAAAATCTGAGGCTGATATTGCAGCTTTATGACACATTTTTGGTATTAATAAATATAAAGAAGACAAAACTGTTTTGTGTTTTGAAAATCTATCTTTTAGTTGTTGAATAAAATCGTCATAAAAAGGAATAGCAATAGCTATACGGAAATATTCTTCTGTAGAGTTAACATTAACGTTATTTCTATTTTTTTGACGTCCAACTAGTCTTGGCATTTTTATCTGATCCTCTCCGTCTATCAACTTTAACATATTTGTTGCCTTTTCAAATATTTCTTTAAATGTTTGGTTTATATTGATTCGCATATCTTCTACTTCATTCAAAACAGTTTCGACAAATGTCACTGCTTCACTTAAATCACATGTTACTGATTGTAATGATTTACATAAAGGTAATGTTAATGAAAATAGTGTGTTAGCTGTCACTAAACTAATAACAAATTCACTAGTTGTTATGCTACGATATAGATTTAGTGCTTTTGATGATGTTTCAATATCATGAAATAATTGGAGTTCATCTAAAGTGTCGACAATAGGTTTATATATATCTAAAAATCGAATCATTCCATCGTGGTTTTCGACCCATCGAGTTTCACACATAGATGTTAATTTAGTCCATTTTTTTTCGGGAATAAATTCTTTAATTTTATTTTTTAACAACTCAGTTCGTCTAGCAGAAACCTTAATGAAATTACCTACTGATTTAATTGTTCCGATACAATTACGAATGTAATGAATATTCGAAGAATGTGCTAGTGCTAAATTTAAAGAATGTGCGCTACAATGAACGTACAGGGCGGCAGGGTGTTTTTCACGTATCACAGATTGTACGCCTTTGAAATTTCCACTCATAGATGCTGCGCCGTCATACCCTTGTCCTAACATGTACCAACTATTAACACCGAGCCTTTTTAAATTTTCTAAAATTACTGTTGCCAAATTTTGTCCTGTTGTAGAATATACTGGTATAAATTGTAAAAAATCTTCTTTTAGTACATATGTAATATCATTTTTAGCATCTATACTTTGCTCCAAATACCGCACACATAATGATAACTGTTCAAAGCAAGATATATCAGTTGTCTCATCAACCAATACGGAAAAACACTTTGATTTGTTTATTTTTTCTACTATTTGTTCCTGTATAATTTTTCCGCAAATTTCAATAAAATTATTTTGTATTAGAGGACTTAAATAAAAAGCATTTAATTTATTATTTTCAAAGTGGTCAATTAAGTTTTTATCGCCACACGAAACACGCATTCGCAATAAAGCACGAAAATTTCCATCATTTTGTTCGGGTTCGACATCTTTTGATGAAAGTGGTCCGGAATCATTAGTACCACGAAAAGCTATTTCTTGCCGGCCACATAAAATTATAGTTTCAATTATCGGTATTAATCTTTTTCGATTTAAACTTATTTGTGCAGCACGCGCTGAATCTAATTTTTGCGCAATATTTTGCTGATTTTTTGAATAGATAGCTATAAAATTATCACCTCGTAAAACATTGGTTTTATGAAAATCTTTTTTAGAATGTTCACTAAATACTTCAATTGCATGTTTCCAATTATTAAACATTTTGAATACTAAAGAGGAAAGTTTTTGATTATTGCCTTTGCCTCCGAATTCTTGACCAAATATTACACAGTACTTACATAGGGCACCACCATTATCAATTGTAGAGTAAACAAGCCACGGAAAACGTTCAAACCAGTGAAATTGAAATTTTAGATTTTTTTTTGAAGTTGTGGATGTTGGAAATACATAATTTTTATCTGGCATCCAAGGAGAAGTTAAAAATTTTAATTTTAGTTCATCACACACATTTTTATTTAAACAGTAACTAATATCGTTGTTTTCAACCTCAATTGTTTCGTTAGTTTCGTTAGTTACTTGTGTTTGGACAGTGGGGACATCATCAGTCTAAAATAAATAAAGTAGAAGGTACTTTTTAATTTATCTATACTCTATATAGTATGGTAATTGGTAATTAACACGTTCAATTATTAAAAAAAAAAATAATAATAATACAATCAAACAACACCAGCAAAAATAATGAGGCATTAAAGTCAATCTACGTGTCGACCTCGGCATTGAAAGTATTAATAATTATTAATACATAATATAATACATTTGTATTATAACCATTTTATATAATAATAATTAAATAAAATAGTAAATTTTTAACATACCTTTTGTCTCTTTGTAAAATAATTTTGAATTTGGTTTCTTTTACTCATTTTATACACTTTACGTTAGCACGAACAGCAGTAAAATGAATGTTTTACAATACACACAATATTGTTATATTCTTGTTTTATAATCTTAAATAATTTGGATTTTCTGCGCCCATATTTCATATATAAGTTTATATCACCTGTGAGTTGTGACAATCACATTTTATTGTAACTAGTACCAGTGATTATAAATGCTAGTACCTAATCGTATCTATTGATCCTAATCTTTATTACGGCGTTGAAATAAAATAAAATGATAAATTTAATCTTATTTTAAATTACTGTTTTAACAAAAATATACAATTATTATTTAATACAATTTCTAGTTTATAAACTATATTCACCGCTAAAATTTTTCTACTTTTAAAAATTTCGGGGGGGGTCCGGACCCCTGGACCCCCCCCTCAGTTACGGCCTTGCTTTATAGTGTACTTCGTGTTCAGTGCTGTGAGATGGTAAGCCAGATATGAGGACTGCAATTCCTTACGCTTTTAGTTTTAATTTTTATCCCTCCACTTTTATATTTTAATATTTCAAGACAAACGCCGACATCATACACGGCGACTCCTAAGGAGATGGGAGAAGATGGTATAGATACCTAGAGATTAAAAGAAAACATTCATATACCTATAGATAATATCTAATAGGATGGAACATACATAACATTTAAAACAATTAACTTCTTACACTCCTTCACTTGTTTTGGGCCAAATCCAACCACTGAGTGATATTACAGAAATCGACGGGGGTCATGACCTTTTCGAGAGGCGCGTGTATGTTGTGTAACGACGACTAGTAATACCTACCGCAGATGACATAGGTAATACATATAGCAGCAGTCCTATATATGTCAGACTGTACAAAACATTTACATTCATCGCCAGACGGACTTCGGATTTATCCTTTGTCCATAAACATGAAAAACGTACCAGACGAAATCAACATAAACGCGATTTACATGCATATGAGATGACCACCAGATAAGAAAATAATATTATTGTATTCGGTTCGTATCACGTATTATAGATCTACCTATATATATATGTATATAAACAAAGAGCAAACCGTCCAAAAGTATCAATAGGTCAACGTACTTGTATAGATAATGTATAATATTATGTACTTGTACTTGGGAGGCGGCAGTATAGAGCGATAGCTGTTGAACTTTCATGTTTAATCGTCATTCCCACGTCATACCTACGTTATCTGTCTGCCGTTTATAATTATGTTAAAACGTTAAATTCATAAACATATGGAATAATATCTTTATTATATATTTATATGTATTATAACGTAACAGGAAAAGCTGACATTTATGAACAAAAGAAAAACCATAATAGTTAGTGTAAATTTCAATGCGAGAAACCGTAAGACAAAATCAAAAACTGTGTGAAGATGAACCAAAGATATAAGTTATTGTTTTCACTGACTCGTTGGAAGTTCTCCAAAAAAATAACTGACATTTTGATTTTTAATTTGTTTATACATGATACAGTAATTGTTTTAAATCAATCAAACTTTATTATAATAATAATCTTTTTTGAAATTGATACTATGATCCAATGATACTTTCAATTCTTATATTATATAAATATGCATTAGTTAATACTTAGTTGCTATACTATAAACCATAATTTTACCGAATTGTAGATGTTTTTATGTATTAATAAAATAATATTATTATACATCAATAAGTATCTATAATATTTAAAGTGGAATGCCCTAAGTATAAAACTCATAACTCTCTTTATTTTATCAATTTCACAGTTATTACAAATTAATTGGATAGCTTACTCCCCTAAGTGCTTTTGAAATTATATTTTTGGTACCTATTAAAAGTTTTCATTTCAACTGACTTTGAAAATATCAACGTTATTTACATCTTTGATACGGATTAATCGTATACGGCAAATAGTTCATGGTGATTTCTGCCATCGAATAAAAACACTAAAAACCGTTGAGATTGTGTAACTCTCTCGCAGATATATATTTATATGTATATATATATATATATATATATATTATGGGTACATGAATTATGGACTATGGTAACGGAAAAAACCGTTCTGCGACTAATGCAAATCGCTGCAATGATTTGGGAAAGAAATAAAGGTAAAATGTCAACTAATGGTTATTATATAAGAGCAGGTCACAGCACGAATAATTATTAACTTATTCGAAAATCGATCCACTGTTTAGTATTGCTGTGTTATACGTTTTTGTACTCGAACGGTTGACGAAAGGCAGAAACGACAAAAATCGAACATACAGTTTCGCCGGCACGCGCGCACGTCACCACACAACGCACACGGAGGCGTATTATTTAGTGCGCACGTTCAACTATACTATGAATTGATATTATTTTAATTTTCCACGGCTACTCGTGCGTAGGTTAGGTTAGGTAGGTCTATTATGCGACGTCAACATCCCAATAAAATTCAAGTATATATATATTTTTTTTTTTTGTACGACGATTGTGTGAACCACCGGAAATTTCTTTTTAGGAATGAAAAGCCATGCCATGAATACAATGCGACGAGAATTGCGGGGCATTTGCGTTGGGAATATAGAGTACCTACTGCCTCATCGCACTCCATTCCACTACCATTCAAGCACCCGTTTTGGGGTCCACTGCAATGCTTATATTGTTTGGTAGTGATGTGGGTGATAGGGGTCACGATAGTTGTAGAGAAAAACCGATTTCGTTAAACCTGCAATGATATAAAATGGTATGCGTGAATCGAATTTGAACCGGTGTTGCCGTGTTTTTCCAGCGCAGAGAAAACGAATTTTGAGTTCAACCCGTTCTGTACTATATTTGTAATAGAAATATTACGCCAAAAATGTTGAGTACGCCTTATAATTGTTCTTATGGAGACACTAAAAAAGCACATTCAAAACTTTGTTTTACAATTTTATCGAATTAATAAAAATAACAAAATATCAATTAAATATACCAATAACAATAACCAGTCGTAGTTTTTAGGAATCTTGTTAAAAATATGGTATTAACACTTTTCACCACTCAAGGAATACAATATTATGTGTCGAAAAATTTTAATTAATTTTAGGTGAATTTGATGTTCTAAAAGATTGAAATGTGTTGGATTCTAATAACTGGTCAAATATTGTAGATATAATAATATATAAAATATGGTGATTATAGCTTCGAAGATTAGTAACAACATTTCAGTTAGTTTAAATATGCATAATTTGAAGGTTTCAAAAATTTAGAGACACAAAAGTTTCTTATTATGTCCACTTAAAATTGATATAAGAACTTAGATATGGTTATATGATTACCCGAGATCCCAAGCGTGAACAATAAATAACTCAATGGAAACATGTATTAGTTGATGGAATACCCTTGATGTTCAACTGTTTATGTCACATATATTAAGATTTGGATTTTGGACAAAAAGTGGCAAAAGAAGGGCCAATTAAATATTGTTTTAGAATAAATAAAAATGTCGAATATTTATTAAATAAAAAACAATGTAATGAGTAATGACTAATGAAGGGGGAGGTTTGGATGAGGATAACAAGACAGCTTACAAGACAAATCTTCGGTTTTAAATTTAATTGCAGAAAACACAAAGTTAACTACACTTTTGCATCAATCTTTGTTTCTTTACATTTCATTAAAATTGTTTTCCAATTCAAGCACTGTGCATTATCAGTTAGGTTTAAATGGTTAAATACATTATTAATTAGCTTTAAATTATAATACATGTGCATCGACCTTTTGAGGTCTGGTGAAAATCTTTTTTATTGTTCAATTTATTATTTATCTAATATTGTGTTATTTTATTATTACCCACAATATTCCAAAACGTCATATAACACCGTTTTATGTCATATAATATGCACGGGGCACGGGTTTTGATAAACTTTGCGATTGATACATGCGATCGTTATTATACATCGATATAATTGGGTGGAGCAAGAACATTTAATGAAACGATTATAATATTATCTCATTTAGATGCGTACGTGTAACGTGATCAGTCTTATAAAATACTTGAGTAAAAGTATTCAAATACTTTTTAAGTTTTTATTTCTAAATATATTTGAAAAAAGTTCTTGGGCACAGTATTTGAATAATTTTTTGAAAGTATCTGTTTTTAAAATCAAATACTATTTTTAAAAATTTTTTTTGTCTTACTTTATGTGTAGGGACACCAAATTTAAATAAAATAATACAAATTGTACAACCTCTTTATTTATAGATAGTTCATCGTTGTGTATTGGTATATTGTAATATTTTTAGAGGCCTAAGTTATAGTATTTGATGATACATACGCCAAAGACTGAAAAATGCTTCATTCTTATTCTAATGATTAAATTTATTTATAAAAACATAAAGTCAAGGTAAAAAGGTAAAACACATTGAAAAAAAAAAATAAAAAGTATTTGAAAGTATCTATAAATAGTTTTTAAAAGAATCTGTATCTGTACTTGAATACCTTTTAAAAGTATCCTTTACAAGACTGGTCAAAACCCAAAGTAGGTACTGAATGTTTCCTTCCAGATATTACATTTGGACCAATATTGTTCACTGTTGATAATTATGCAGCTTATTATAGGTATTATTTTTTTCCCTGCTCTTTTATTTTATTATTGTGTGGCTCATGACTCTGTTATCGCTGAGCCGGAGTGAGCCCCCCTATATTGGAAGATCAATAATATTGTCTTACAGAAAGTTGAATTTATGAGAGGTATCTTGAGTGACATCTACCGGTATTACAACGAACGTAAGGCGTTAGACGATAACACCTGTAACTTATTCAAATAAATTGTTATGTACATAAAAAAAATACATACATTACATGTTGCTCTGCTGTACAGTAGGTTACAAGTGGGTCACTGTTTAATGGATGGTACTAAATTTGAATTCAATTATAATATAATATTATTGTACCCAGTATTCAATCGAAAAACGATTCTGAGCTGAAACAGTTTGTAAGTGTGGATATTTTATATTATATTAAAAAGGTTATTACTTATTATTAATGCGGTAGCCGGTAAATTAAATTAACATAATAAAATTACAACAAAATATTTAAAATCATTATTCTTGGTTATTTAATATGTATTTTCGTCCAAATTTAAACATAAAATAACTAACAAAAAAACTGTGTTTATACTTTCGAGATTTTAGGTTACAGAATAACCTACTTACGTGGAACCTTTTTTTAAATTTTTAATTCTTAGCTATACAATTTGAACATTTCATCAAGTTTTAAATTTTAAATTTGATACACATCATTGTAAAATCAATACATTTATCGCTCTGCTCAAAATCTAAAATATAATATGTATACCTTATACCTACCCAGTTAATATTTCTCGGTTGCTGTTTTTTTTAGAAAATATGAATTAGGTACTATAAATTATAATAGGCAAACATTTGTTTTGATTTCAGGTCCTAAAATGTTCGAATACGGTGCTTAATGTTTTATTAAACTTCAATCAATCGCAAATTTAAACAAACTGCAATATGAAACGAATTTTATATTTTAAAAATATATGTATGATTAGTGAATATTATGAAGGAAAAGTAGAAATGTGGTCACAAATATTTTGAGTGACTATATATTTATTATTTAATATTATATAACGCTACCTAGTGGGAATTGAATGATGATACGAAAATATAAATATAAATTAGAATATTATTTAGATACTAATAAATCAGAATACTAAAAAATACATGTGTTATAATCCATAGTAATATATTACTAATTATTAGTTTTTATAAAGAACCTACTACCAATAGGCTATAATTATATTTATATTTTTTGAAAAATCAAAATAGTTGATATTTTACCAAGCAGATAGTGTGCATGTTAGCTGTGTTCCAATGTGGCAGGGAAGGGTAGAAGGACCACAGGCAATAAATAGTCAGCCATCCATCATATCGTTTCCAGTCCTCACTATCAAAGTCCGTGACTTATATAGATAAGTCTATGGTTGTTTATTTTATTATTTTTATTATCTTAAATCGTGACAATCACCATTTATCTATTCTGTGCAATCACTCCACCTCATATACTATATAGGGATTGATTATCAAACAACACTCATCATTTGAAAAGTATTGAAAGTGTTGTTTGATAAAAGAATCACCCTGTATAGCATAATACTGGTATATTAATATGATCTAAGACTCCACCGCTCAACAAGTGCTTACGTCTTTAAGAAATGCTTCGTCACAGACATGCTATCACGAGTAACGAGTTGCTGACATACCTATTTAATTTATCATGATTATTAAGTTTAAGCACGATGTAGAGAAGATAAGGTGACACCACTTGTACATAATTCCGGTCGCAAATTTTCTCGGCAGTGTGGTAGGTAGCGCCACCATTCATCCGAAGGCCGGTTTTCATATTGTGAATACATTGTTTTTAACGTAAAATTTCAAAAATTATATACATTTTTGTCGTGTTTGATACTATTACTTCAAATTTAAAATATTGACCACATAAGAATTATTTTTAAGTAATCATTCTATTCAATTAGGTAACATTTAAAATAGTTTAAATTAAGAAAGTTTTATTATATAAGTATTTTATTTTAACAGCTTTATGTACAGTTATATGAGTTTCGACTGCTTCGCTAATTTTTTTTGTCTTTTATTATTATAATTTATTAAAATTGTATAAATAGTTTACTTTATTAAACACATACAAATATGTATCATTAATAATGCCCTTTTAGAGGTACTTAGGTGGTAAAGAAAATTATACAAATGTTTCCCTCAAATAAATCTCTATAGTAGGTAATTAAAAATTATGACTCACCTTTGGTGCATGAAATAAAATAGGTGGTTTTTTATTTTCTACTTTTAACTTTTTGTTATAACTGGCATAGCCAGTTTTGCATCCTGGCACAAAACATTTGTTTGGCATTTTTTAACAAAATAAGAAAGTATATACAAAATATTATTAAGTAATCTACAGGGCACAGACCATTAAGGGAGTCTTAACTCTTAAGACTTGTGTAAATACAAACAATTATGTACCTAAATTAAAATTAAAAATAGAATATTATCAATTACCTATATTAGGTTTATATTATTATTTTAACTGATAATTTATTCTATTCTCTATTGTAAATATTATATTTTATATACATCATGCTTAATATTTAATTTTTTTTTTGTTATTATATATCAATATCATATAGGTACCTATAATTATGATTTTTATTTGGGTGTACTTTGGTCAGTAGGTAGGTAGTAGTATATATTTTGAGCTTTTATTAACGGTTTAAACTCGTCTTTATACTTATTGTAAGTAGGTATTACTAATTCCAATTTTGTGCATACCTACATGTTTCAATGAATAAATAAACATATAAATATCATAAAATAAATATGCATTTTATTTAAATCAATAAATTTGTACGATATGGCTACATAGTACATACCATATAATATTATTACAATTTTTACATAGTAATTGGTACATGATTCGAAAACATCAGTTTATTTTAATAATCTATACAATATAACATAAAATATATTATGTTGGCGTGCACATTAATGACATTTGAACATTAATCAATACACATAAATAAAATTTAAATGTAAATCACAATAAAATTGTGTCAATATTTTGTTCAATATTAATTTCACCCAAACCTCTCAATATTATTGCACAATATTCAGTTGAATTCGTAGGCCAGGTCAGGTGTAGTACCGCTGTGTATGACCACTTGTGTTGTTTACGTTGTTTACGCTGTGTCAGTTGAAAAACATAATTTACCATCTGCTATAAATTATATTATAACTATATTATTATAGTTTTAAATATGTATCTTAACGATACCGAATTAATTTGCATCGCAGTAGCATTTGGATTGAACCAAAAAAAACCCAAACAAAATAAAAGAAGACGTTGGATGAAAGAGTACGCCAATTTGTTCTTAATGCATTCATTTTTTTCTTAACGTCTTCCTTAGAGGCTTGTGGATATTTTTCTTTATATTTCGTTACTAACGTTTCATGGGAATCATTTTTTTTGTTACGATTGGAATAATCCTTACTTTTGACATTCCAAAGTGCCGGCAGATCTCGATACAAATTATTCAATTATAAACGAACGTTCTTCCATTTTAGTTGACATAATTCTTATTATGTCTTTAAGAATTATGTCAACTATGTCTATTATTATAGAAAAATGATATAGTGTATCAATAGAATGAAAAATATAAACCTGTAGCAACACGACGCAACACGTGTGGCTTCACAACCGATACGATAGGATACTAAATTTTGCACAATATCATATTCAAATGTTCAATAATATTGTGTATTGTACAAAAAATTTCCAACCCAGTTTGATTTCTTCAATATATTGTACAATCCTTCAATATCTATACTAGACTGTCAATAATATTGCGCAATATCGATTATTGTGCAATATTATTGATCGTGTAGGGACCGCTTAAAAGTCGGCCTTCGTGCGAATGGTGCGCACTCTGGTGATAAATTCTGAACTACCAAACTGCCGTGATTTTTTGCGTCAATATTGTACCATTGAAAGATACGAGAGCGGTGTCACCTTATCTTCTCTACATCGTGAGTTTAGACGTTTAAGTTTATCGTCTGGTGGTCATTTACATCTAAGGGCCTTATGTAAATAAATGTTGTATTGCCTACATTTAAAATCGAATATATATATAGTGTATAACGTTATAACACATTTATTATAATGGTTTCTATTTCTAAAACATATTTACAATTAAACACACAAGGAAAAAATAACATACTGCCTATAATCGGATGTTAGTCATAAAATAATTAATTTTATTCTTTTGTCTCGAATCTTGATCATTAATATTTGTATGAAACTTTTTCTGATTTAGTTGGTACGTACACAATTAGCGATAAAAAAATAATATTCAATGTCTTGGATGTGGCACTTGGCGCTGGCTATCGTCTAATTGGTAAATTTATTGAATATTTATATAAATATATAATTTATACATATAAGTTTATGTGTTTATTTAATTTACAAAATTACTGAAACACTAAATTAAGTCATACACCTTAGTCATATTAATACCCAATTGCACATCTGTACTTAAACTTTGTAGAATTATCTTTATGAATACCTAATCATTTGTCTTATTATTGCTTTTTATCATGTCAATTCAATTATTTGTTTTTACTTTTCTCTATTTGTTCATAAATTTAAATATTTCTTAAAATCATATTATATTTAGTGTCAGTGATAATTATTATTGGCTATTTATTGATAAATATTTTTTACACAGTATTTAAGACTTAAGTGTATAATATTGTTTTTCAGACACAGCAGCAGTGTATAACAATGAGGAATACATCAAAGAAGCACTTAAAGTGTTACTACCAAAGTATCATCTGAAGCGTGAAGATCTGTTTATCACATCAAAATTAGGTACACCGTACACATGATTGCAACGTCCCCATGTCTGGTTTTAGACGTTAATATAGCTAAAGCATAGATAGTATTATTTAATCACTTTAATCACTGCATATAAAAAACAATTTTGAGTGGTAGTGTGTCTGCCTATTTCTTAAGATATTTGTTAACTATACATAATTTATTCTTCCAATAGTAGAAAAGCATGTGAAACTAATTTTTTCCAAATCATCATGTTATAATGTATAATTATATATTATTATGAAATTAATAATTATATCAATACTGTATAGTACAGATTAGTTCATTGTATTTTTAGCTTAAAGTTTTGGTTTAAATATTTAATATTTTGAACATTTCATTGTGTATCGAAAATAATATACTTAACGGCAAAAAATATCATTCAAAAAGTAGAAGTCCCTGCAACTAATACATTTTTTGAATTATTGAAATATTGAAACATTTTTTCTGCTATAAAAAGTGTCTCCAGACACAAAAAATAATACATTCATTGCTTTGCTTAGAATCTAAAATAAATTGAAAAATCTTTATTTATAGAGGGACAATAGATAAATGTATCGTTTACTACATTTTTCATATTTTTTAAACTCTAATATTTGAATGGCCTTTTATTTTAGTATAGTTTCACCAACCACTTTTATTATTCTTATACTAAACAGACCACTTAAATTAATTTTAATCTACATGTAGAAACCCAGCCATCTTTTTCTTTTACAAAATGTATTCTAACTTGTATTAATTTGATCATTTTTGTTTTTTCTTAAGAGGTACCTAGCAATACCCGCATGTTTTGTTTCTGTCTTACACATGTACGACATACCCAATATTTGTTCGCCAGTTTCAATAGTGTGTTATTAGTTTTGGTACTAGGGTGAATTGACCCTAGATTGTATAATCAAACTTTAAGGTAAGAACATCATCTATGTTTTCTTGTTGATTTATTACGATATTTTAATTTTTAAGTGAGTTATGAGTATATACAATTTTAATATCTGAAAATATTAATATTCACTTTAATATCAAAACTAACAGCACACTATTGAAATTGTAGAACGGAAATATATTATGGTATATGTGTGTAAGACGGACATAAGCGGGTATGATATCCTCTTAAAGACAACCATCTTTACAAAATAATAAATGTAATAAACTAATAATGTACCACAAACCATTCACAACTAAAGTGAAATGAATAATATTAAGAACATGAATTGTCTATGCATTTTTCAAACTTCAAATTGGAAAGATCATTTACCGATAAAAGACAAATAATTGTATTTATAGAATAACATAACAATAATTTGTGTTGTACATGATTAAGTTTTACATTATTTATATTTGAGATTATAATGGTATTCTATTATTATTATTCTTATAATTAATACATTTGTTCAAAGCTCCCAAAGACCATGGTGATGAGAAGCAAGTAACAGCTGCTGTGCAAAGGTCATTGGATAATCTAGGTACCAGTTACTTGGATTTATATTTAATACACTGGCCAGGAGCTGGGCGTATTGACGCCAAAAGTCCTGAAAATTCTAAACTTCGTAACTTAACTTGGAAGACTCTTATGAAGTTACACGACAATGGCAATGGTTCACTTAAGAACATTGGGGTATCTAATTATACCGTAAAACATATAAAAGAAATGCTTGCCGATCGAACAAATATTGTTCCTGCTGTTAATCAGGTAATAATAATATATATTATATATAGTATATTACCTTGTTCCCTTGCATTGATTTGATGTATTATTTAATACTCTATGATAGGTATATTTAGAATCCATTAAAAAATAAAATAAAATCACAACTCTTGGCTGTACGACTACTTAAAAATGGATCTGTACTTGTATTTGTTCCTATAAATGATCATAAATGTAAAAAAGGGGGTCAAGTGGATGTCGCTCCGCGGTACAGTAGGTTACAAGTAGGTCACTGTGTAATGGATGGTATTAAATTTGAATTCAATGATATAATATGCAGGCTACCTCTGGCCAACGCACAACGCATCCTTCTCCCTCCTCTGAATCCAACATCAACAATGCAATGACTCTTTTTCTAGAGGAATTTAAATCTATGATAAATCCACTTATAGCACTACTTACTAAAGTAATCTCCTCGTTACTGGATAAAAAAAATGACTAATACCGCTACAAATAAATCTCTACTTGTTTTATTATTCAATGCCAATGGACTAAAAAATCATTTATCGGAACTTCAATCAGTACTAAATAATAGACGCATTGATATTGCTTTAATTACAGAAACGCACTGTACATCATACAGTCATACTCACATGTACATATACCCGGTTATAGGCTCCATAAAGCCAATCATCCCGACAATACAGCTCATGGTGGTGTCGCAATTTTTGTTAAATATTCAATCTTATATCAATCTCTTCCAATCGTCTGCGAAGATATTTTCCAATCTTGTGCTATTCAAATTTATGTTAATTATGTTCCAATCACAGTTGCAGCAATTTATTCACCCCCAAAGCATAATGTTTCCTATGAGAACTTTTCAAACTACTTCAACACGATAAATAATAATTTCATCATAGGTGGGGATTATAATGCGAAGCATCAGAGTTGGGGCTGTCGAGTGAACAACCCACGCGGAAACGTTCTCTTTAATTTTGTAAATACAAGAAAATTCAAGGTGCTTGCGCCCCCAGGACCCACCTATTGGCCTTCATCCCCACACAAAAACCCAGACATATTAGATATTTTTATAACAAAAACCCCTTCAAGTGTGCACTATGTTATTGACAATATTCTAGATTTAAATTCCGATCACTCATCGGTTATTCTCACACTTAACAACTATCCTTCAATTAATACGGAGCCACTAAAATTATTTCACACCACTACTGATCGATACAAATTCCATGACCTGGTAAATCAGAACCTTCAACTTAATGTCAGATTGAAATCCAATGATGACATAGATGTAGCTGTAAATAATCTAACGAATGTTATTCAATCAGCAGCCTGGGCGGCCAACACAGTTAAAAATGTACATAAAACCAACTCTAATTCGCTGCCGATTAATATCCGTGTCCTAATATCAGAAAAAACCCTCCCACAAACAAACATACAATAACCTAGGTAATCATCTTAAAAAAGTCTTAGCAAAAATCAAAAATCTTAACTACGAAAATTTCTTGAGTAAATTATCTACAAATAATGGTAGTCTTTGGAAAGCGTCCAAACAAGCACTACATTTTAAAATAACCACTCCACCTATCAAAAAATCTGATGGGAGTTT